>JARFIW010000507.1:4120000-4720000 GCA_036346225.1 Platerodrilus igneus | reverse complement strand
GTTACCTCGGAAGTACTGTAGAGACTGGAGCAACAGTGGGTATTGCATACCCGAAACAGGTATTGGGTGAATCTTTGAATAAATGATTCGAGAGAACGGACGTGTATATGCATGCATACACGTGGGGGTGTAAGTATGAACTTTTATATAGTTATATATATATATATATATATATATTATAAGTAAAAGGGGTTTGTTGAAATACATTTAGATACAGATATTTTGTAAACTCTTGGGTAAGTTAACTCACCAGTATCGGTTTCAGAATTCTAGGCCTAACCACCCTGAGGCATGTCCATGTACTCTCCGCTGTAGAGGAGCCGAGGCGTTTGAGTGAAGTATAGTGATTGCTGTTGAATCAGAAATAGTTGACAACCTTATGGAATAGATAAGTGAACCCTTGTATTGAAATTTTGAACCATAAAAAGTGATATAGAGTTGGAATATGTATTAGATAACTCGTTCCTTGCTTTTTTGAATGTAACTTAGGACAGAGTAGGAGGGCGAAGCGTTACAATTGGCGCGGACAACGTGGAGCTCGATAGGCTTTCACTTTAAAGGTCAAATTTTGTAAGGGATCCTGCTAAATAATAAAATCGGAGCTATTAGCTAGTACTTGTAAATTTTATTCAATATGACTAAATCGGATAGTGATATTAGTGTATCATTAGAGCAGTGGGACAGAGCAGAAGGGGAAATACAAGAAAAAATTGGAAAAACGGATTTAGTTTCATTACTTGAAGATGTCACAAAAAATATTACGGAAGGCGTTAGGGCAGAAAATATAAAGCTACGAGAAGAAATAAATTTAATATGGGAAGTATAAATGGGAAATTAGAAGGACAAATACAGGAATTTAAAGAATTAAGCGGGTATAAATTAAAACGGGTACAGAGCGAATTAAAACAAGAAATTGAACAAAAAATTGAACCAGTCGAGGAACGAGTACCAAGTTTTGAAGATAAGGTAAAAGAAAACAATGTTTTAGTTGTAGGGAAAATTAAAGATTTGGGGGGTAGCATTGAACGGGTAGAAAACCGAATAGTAAATTATGAATGTGAATTAAGTCGAGTCAAAAAAGGCAAATGAAACAATTAACAAATTAAGTACGGAAATAAAGCAATTAAATGACAAAATGTCTAAATTAAGTCTAGTCATTCATGTGAGTACAAGTAGCTATGAGGGCGAGAAACCCAAGTTTGATGAAAATAGAGGTAAAACCCAACCCGTTAGGTTTATAAAAAACTTAGAAAAATACTTTAAAATAAGTCAGAAGGACAGAAAGTCAGATTTGCAACAAGTTGTTTGGAAGGGGATTCTTTGATTTGGGCGACACGTTTCGAATTAAATTGGAATACGTTTCAGGATTTTAAATCTCAGTTTTTGGCTACGTACTGGTCACTAAGAAAGCAAGAAAAAATTAGATATCAAGTACACGAACCATGTACATATAATGCACAAGTAGGTAGTATGAAACACCATGTATGGTATTGGTTGGAGAGGAGTTTTTAGAATCACCTATGGACGAGTCTTTATTTGTAGAAGCGATAATAAAGCATTTCCCTTTTTATATTGAAAGAATTTTATTAGCATCATGTATTAGCAAAGTAGATGATTTATTGAGAGGGGTTGAGAGTTTTGATAGGCAGGGTATAAGAGGTAACAGGGGGATGAATCATAATAGGAACGAAGGAAACGGTAGTTATAGAGACAAGCAACCAGGGACAAGGGGAGGGTATCCGCAGCATAGAGGTGAAAAGAGTAATTTTGTAGCTCCTGGGAATTAGCTTAGAGGTAAACCGAATATTGGAAGTAGGTGGGATAATACAAGAACGAGTGAGTCTGAAAATAGGTAGGCGGAAGTAACACACTCGGCACCAACTGGGAGTAACCCAAACTAGAAGTTACCGGATTACGAGCTCCAGTAGTTCCGTTGAGTGATAAGTCAGTGGAGCAAGTAAATTATTTGAATTTTTTTCTAAGTTTTGGAAGGAGCTAAAGGGTGTAAATTTAAGCAAAAACAGTTGCCACATTAAGGCTATACGAGCAGATAGCGGGGGGGAATATCAGTGTTATATTCGAAAAAATAAATGTTTAGTAAGGGATAGTTATTTTGAAGCGATAATTGATACCGGTAGCATGGTCAGTATTATATCGGAAGACGTATTGCAAAATTTCCAAGCGGACAAGGAAAATGTACTTATACTACCAGCAGTAGGGATTTCTATACAGGGTGTAACTGGGAAAATAACGAAGGTAAATAAGCAAGCTTTATTAAATGTGGTCATAGCTGATCAAGTTATGCCTATGGTTTTCTTAGTAGTAAAAGGGGTAAATATGCCAGCTATTTTAGGGACAGACTGGATAGTGAAGTATCAAGTGGTATGAGATTTTCAAAACAGGTCATTTAGTTACATAGATGATGATATTTTTAGGGAAGTAAAATTTCAAGGAATTACAACAAACGAAAATGTTAGATTAGTTAGGTTTAATGTTTGTGGGAATTCAGCGAAATTAAAGCTGCAAGATATAGAAGGGTTTTTAAAAATTAGGGACAACCAGTTTGCAGTAGAGTTAGCAGAAGATAGGGATGTACAAGAGGGAATAGACGTTTTGAGGGATTTATTAGCTAGTGTGGATGAGGATACCAAAGTAATAGTGAAACGGTGGAACAGTTCCAATGTGAATTGTGCCCAGCTCGACTACCAGATCGGGAACTACGATAGATAGGCATATGCAGACCCATAATAATGCTTTAACTTGTTTAAATATAAGGTCAGACGATTTGAGTAAAATAAAAATATTACAAATTAAACATAGGGCAGTTTTTTCTGATATACTGGGACTGTGTAATCAATATGAGTGCACCTTACGGACAAAGGAACGGTCATACCCTATACCCGTCTCTAAAATGGATGCCGTGATGAAGGAAATTAATCGAATGTTAGAAAATAATGTTATTGAGAGATCTAGTTCACCTTACTCGAACCCAATAGTAATTGTAATGAAGAAGGACGGTTCCATGAGAATCTGTTTGGACGCTAGAGAATTAAACAAAATTTTAATCCCTGATCGCGAGTCACCACCTGCTATGGATGAATTGATACAGAAATTTAACGGGGTTAAATATTTTACAATATTGGACTTAACCAGCGGGTACTGGCAGTAAAACTAAAACATGAAAGCAGACCCCTAACGGCATCCTTAGTCAATGGCAAGAGTTACCAATTTAAGGTACTGCCTTTTGGGTTAAACGTGTTTATAGCTGTATTTAGTAAATATTTGGACGTGGTGTTAGGACCAGAGGTTTTATCTTTTGCCACGATGTATGTGGACGATATTCTAATTGCATCTCGTTCAATAGAGGAGCATGCCGATCAGTTAGATATGATTTTGACGAAATTGGGCACGGCAGGTATGACAGTTAAGGCGAAAAAATCAGAGTTTCTAAAAGAGGAGTTGAAGTTTTTGGGATATGTCGTAAGTGCGAAAGGGATCAGGATGGACCCAGAGAAGTTGGAAATGATTCAGAATTTTTCAGAGCCAAAGAATAAGAGAGATCTTCAATCGTTCTTAGGTTTTTGCAATTTTTTGAAATTTATAAAAAACCATTCAGAATTGACAACAAATTTAACTGCTTTACTGCATAAAGGAGTAAGGTGGAGTTGGGGTTGAAGGAAAGGGAAGCATTCAACAAGATTAAAGCTTCATTTCTGGAAACAATTGAACTCAAACACCCTAATTTTAAAGCACCACTTTTATAGAGGCAAATTCTTCTGCAAGGGCATTAGGGGCTCATCTGTTTTAAATTAATGAAAATGGGGAAATCGATTGTATTGCTTTTGCTAGTCGTGGTTTGTTGGCGGCTGAACAGAATTATATGATACCGAATTAGAGTTACTCAGTATTGTTTTTGCTTGTAAGAAGTTTCGCCCTTATATCTTGGGTTTCAAAATTTATGTGTTGACTGACCATCGAGCTTTGGAATTTTTGTTTTTGTGTAAGGCATTGAGCGCTAGGTTAATGCGTTGGTGCTTGTTTTTGCAGGAGTATGAGATGGAAATACGTTATAGGAAAGGGAAAGATAATGTGGTGGCAGATTTCCTGTCGCGATATGGATACGTAGATGTCAGTGAAAATAAGGCCATTGTGGTAGCCCCAGTAAAGACAAAGGTTAACGAAAGAAATAATTTAAGACAAATGTTAAAAGGACTTGATAAGCAACAGGCGGAGGATGAATACATAGTGTGGCTGAAGGAGGAGTTGGTAAATAATCGCCAGGGTAAACAAGTGGAACTACAGAAATAATTTAGAATACATGAAAATATGCTGTTCAGAAGAAGAGAAAAACGTGACGAACGGTGGCTTGTATATTCCTCAGCATCTTATGAAAAACTAATCTGGGAATATCATCTCATTTATGGTCAACAGAAATGCGCATCATTATTGAAAGATACTTGTTACATACCCAATTTGAAGACTAAAGTAGCGAAAGTTATTGCAGTGAGCAACCAGTCTCAGAGGGCACCTATGAAAAGTATATTGACACAGGAACCATTGTAGATAGTCTCGATTGATTTGTTTGGACCATTACCTACTGGCAGGGGCGGTTTGAAGTATATCTTTGTAATGAGGGATGTATTTTCTAAATATGTCAAATTATACCCGATCAAAAGGGCTACTGCCAAAGTTTTATTGAAGAAGATAACTGATGACTTTATCCCTAATATAGGGAAACCCAAATGTTTGCTCTCTGATCATGGGACACAATTTATGAGTAATTTTTGGATAGACACACTGAAGGAAATAGGTATTGAACATAGAAAAACTATCATTTATCATCCCCAGTCTAATCCAGTCGAAAGACTGATGCGTGAATTGGGTAGATTGCTAAGAACCTATTGTCATAAAAGACACACCAATTGGCCTAATTATGTAAATTTCATTGAGGAATTATTAAATTGTGTAGAGAATGAATCGACGGGTTATGCACCATCGGAATTATTAAAAAGAACAAGAATTTCGCAAAAGATAGAGGAACTAATTAACTATCCTAACTGCAGTGATCACACACGAGAAGTCAAAATCAAACAAGCACGTAAACATCTCTTTTGGCAAGCGGCTAAACGAAAACTTAAGTATGATAGAAAAGCAAAAATTATTGTATATGAATCGGGAGACTTGGTGTTAGTTCGGACGCATTCTAAATTGTCAGCTTTCCAAGGAGAAATCAAAAAATTTCTTTTGTTATACGAAGGGCTCTATGAAGTTCATGAAAACGCATACATATTAAAGAATCCAAATACTAATCAGATTAAATATACCCAAAATGTGATTAATTTGAAACCATACAAGAAGAATGAATTCACGCAGTAGATACTCGAGGCTATTCCAGAAACACTTACAAAAATTTTAATTAATCGAGCTTAAATAAATAAACCCTCAAATTAGAATGTGGGGTATTGTAACACCCAAGAACATTTTTAAATTAATCCAAATTTCAAATGATATTTTCTGCCAATCACAGACAATTCTATCTAAAATGTAACTCATCACTAACCAGAATTAATATAGTTACCCAACCCTAGTTTGTTTTTGGGGTGACAGTTGACAACTTAAATGAACATAACCTATCAACTGATATCTAACATCCCGTGAAATTTAAAAAAATTTAAATTAAGGCTCCAAAGGAAATACTAGTTTGTTCTAGAAAATTCGAAACCGGAAGTGCGCAATAATATTTAATTTTTCGTGATATCTATAAAAATATTAACAGGAAGTACTTTAGAATATTACAGGTAAGTGTCATAAAACCGGATAGTAGTGCTAGTTTTATCAGATTCTAAAAATGCCTCACAAATGTAGTTACAAAAGATATGCAGACATGGTGTTTGATTATGGTTTTTGTAATGGTAGTACTGTTCGTGCAACTGATGAGTATCGACGTCGCTTATTGCTTGTTGAAGATTTCAAGACTTTCATAATGGAAGAATCAAACAAAAATGCTATTAGTGTGTTAAGTACACATGTTGAGAATGCAAGAATTACGTCGTGGAAGAATTCAACTGCATCGTTAAAAGTGAAATGCTTTGAATTTTTATAAATGTAAGGTTTGGACACAATAAGTTTACTCGATCTGTTATTTGTATTTAAATACAAAGAGTTCTCTACTTGGTAGTATTAATAAATGAGGTAGTATTTCATAAGAATACACCAACTTTAACTGCAGGTCTAGATAAGGACTGGTTCGTCCAACTACTATTTAAATATATAAAATGGTGGGAGTTGCACAGCCGTAAAAGCACGGGCGTTTTTTAAAACACAAATACAACCGAGTTTACTGAACATTCCACCCATCGTAAAATAATATTTTACAAAAGCATATATGAATTAAGATTAATAAAAGAAATGAAAATTTCGAGAGAAAAAATAATACGTTAACTCTAAGGAAATAACCACAATCAGCCTTACTGATTAAGAAGGGGACATAATTTTTCTACAGGCCTTTTGTAAGACTCAGTAGCCATACGAACAGTAACGACTCGCACCTTGCCATCAGATCAAAAATGCATGGCAACGATCTACCCAATGGCCAATGCAACGGGGGAGCTAACTCGTTATATACTAATACCATAGTTACTTCCTTAAGGAGAATATACTCAGAAACAAAACGGTTGCGTTTTTGAAGAGTGTTGAGATGTTCTAAACTCTGTCGCCAAAAATGCTGGTATAAAGCTTGCACTTTCTGCCAACGCGATAGACGGGACAAATTACTTTTAGAAAAATCTACCGCGATAAAGATTCCCCAAAGTCTTAATAGTAAAAAAATGACTAGGAGTAATTGTCTGTGTACCGTTGGGATCTGAGCTGCTTCAAAACTGGGGTCTTAATTAAGCATGACTTCAATTTGGGAAAAGACTGTTGAAATCTCCTAAAATGTCAATTTTTTGTCACCTATAATCCTTTGCAAGTGATGCGTGGCACATTTAGTGACGGTTTCCCATAGACCTCGCATATGGAGTGCAGCATAGGGTTGAAATGCTCTGTGTGCAGGGCAGCACGAAAATGTTTTACGATGACTTTGATGGCATTCGTAAAATTTGTGCCACGATCACTATAAATATGGGTACATGAGCCCCGACATTCCAAAAAACGACCTGAAGCTGCTAAAAAGGCAGCGGTAGATAACTCCGAAGCACACTCTAAGTGTACGACCTTAGTCAAAAAACATACAAAAAGACAAAGGTATACTTTTAGACCCTTCGCTCCTCCCAACTTACTGGACATAATAGAAAATGGTACAGCAAAGTCAACTCCTACCACTTTGAACGCCATAATTTCCGATACCCAATCCTTGGGGAGACCAGCTGTAATAGACAGAACAATACGAATTCAGTTGTCTGAAAACAATAATAACAACTTAACAAAATGGATTTAATCGTTTTATGAGTGATAATATCCAAAAAATGTTTTGCTCAACAATGCAAATAAGTTTTCTCGATTAGGATGCAAATACAATCTATGATAATGTTCAATAATTAAGTGAGTCAACCTTCTTCGTTTTGGCAATCACACAGGAAAGTTAGAATTGTAATTTAGAGATGGGTGACAAAGTCTACCTCTAATTTTTACTAAACCTCGAAAATCCAAAAAGGGGTTCAACTTGCGCGTATATTTTCTTCAAGTCTTTCCTTTGGTTAAACAATCGATATCAGACTCAAACTCCTTTTGTTGTACAATTCATATCAGGATCAACAGTGAGTTGTAACTTTCTTTAATATTAACGGGTCCACAAACGTTAGTAATTATTGGTATTTTACACCCACTCGTATTAAATTCAGAAAAATGACACATGGAAACCGGAAAATAACCGCCCATATTAAAGTTATCTGTACAAATTCACACGAGTTTACGAAATCACCAACTATGGAAACGTATACCCTACAACCACATACTAATAAAAGACAACCATAAAAATTAATGTGCTGAGAATGGAACAGACGAACGACACGCACGGTCGATATTACACGTAAAATGTGAGAACGAAATTAGATTTGCTATATATCGACTAAGTTCGAAAAAATTTGGGAAGGTAAGAAACAAAAGATGGTTAAGTGATAGCCATGATTTGTAGATGGTATACTGTCGGCTCCTTGGTGTGGGTGGCCGGCGAAGAATAGTATTTATACTTTGCTGAATAAGTTCGCCAGAAAGCTTAGGTACGTTTATGTCGTGGAATTTATATCGCGTCGGTCGAGAATCAATGAAATTATTTAATGAAAGGGCGATAGAGTGATTTCATTCTACAACAAAATGTTGGAATTTAAATACACGGAATGAAGCGACCTAACGTGTCGTATAAGTAAAAAGCGAATCATTGGCGTTCCTGGGTATCATTAATTCTAAAGATGGAACGCAAATTAATCGTGAGTAACGTTTCAGCTTTCTTTTCTTGTTTATGATTTATAAATGTGTACATGAGGAAAATTGATGAAAAGTGCAAAGAGGTACAAATTAAGATGGAAATAGGATAGACAGACGAAGCATACAAATTAATTAGAATGAATTTAGGGATATAAAACCATATAGCAAAAATATAAGGAGCGCGGAAGGCGACATCATTATAGAAAATGTAGAGAAAGTTGTTAGATGGCAAGATTATTCAGAAATTAAATGCTGGAGAGGAACTAACGCACAGGAACTAGAATTAGATATTTAAAACGATAATGGGATTTGCTATACTTAGAGACGAGTTTGAATTGGCATTAAAAGACCTGAAAAATTACAAGGCGCTGGATATAAATAAGGTGCTAGAAGAACTTTAAAAGTTGTTGGGCAATCAGTAACAGAACGTGACTTTAAACTTGTAAGCTATATGGACGAGACAGGCGAAACCCCACGATTTCAAACGTAACATCAGTCATTGTACCAAAAACGAGAGGCGCGGAAAGATGTAAAAATTTTGGAACAATAACTTTGACAGCACGCGTGTCAAAAATATTATCTAGAATTGTACAAAGGCAAATAAAAAAGCGAGCTGAAGAAATATTAGGAGAAGATCAATTTGGGTTTAGACGAAATTGGTGAACAATGGAGGCTATTTTAGCTCTGGAGGAGATAATGGAGAAGACAATAGAAAAAGGAGAAAGCGCGTATATAGGGTTTGTAGGCCTACAAAAAGCATTCGACAATGTAAAATGGAAAAAAATGTTCGAAATACTCAAAAAGATTGGAAGAGTTTCAAGCGTAGACGGATAGTACATAGCTTATACAAAGAGCAAACAGCTGTAATTGAATTAGAGCAGGAATGTAGAGAAGTAGATATTAAGAAAGGAGTGAGACAGGGATGTGCCCTATCCCCGTGAATTTTGAACTTGTACATCGAAGAGGCAACGAATATTGTCAAATACAGGAAGACATTTGGAATTAGTAAGCAGGGCCAAAAGATTGATATGCTTAGATTTGCAGATGATATAGCGATATTAGCATCTAGCAAGGAAGAGCTAGAAGCAACCCTTAATGAAATGGACACAGTTCTAACAGAGAGATACGGTACGAAAATTAACAAAAATAAAATTAAACTACTAGTATGCAAAAGAGGGGAAAATAAATCAAAAAGTAGAATACAAATAAGAAACGAAAACTTACAAGAGGTTAAGGATTTCTGCTACCTAGGAAGTCAAATAACGCAAGATGGGAAAAGCGTGAAAGATATAAAATAAGGATTAGCACAAGGTCGTGCTACATTCAACAAGAAACAGTAATTACTGTATTCAAAGACAACAAACATAGAAACAGGGAAAAAATTGCTGAAAGCATATGTGTGGAGCACGGCACTGTACGGCTGTGAAACTTGGGCAGTAGGAGCAGCAGACAGGAAAAGATAGAAACCTTTGAAATGTGGTGCTACAGACAGACATATGGTGAAGATATCGTGGACAGACGAAGTTAATAACAAGGAGGTTCTAGAAATGGTACAGGAAGAAATAAATATTGTAAAACAGTAATAAATAGTGCAGATAGGATGATAGGTCACATATTAAGGCATGGGGGAATAGTGCGAAATATATTACAAACAGAGATAGAAAAAAAGATCTAGTGGTAGACCTAGGTTAGACTATTGCACACAGATAGTCAAAGATGTAGGCTGTTGAAATTTTAAGGAAATGTGTAGGATAGCTCAAAATGAAAATTAATGGAGGTACGAGTTCAACCAGTTACAAGACGGAACCTGCTACGTGCATTGACATAGCCTAACAAAAAAAAAGGAGGAACAAAGAAAATACAGAGATTGACCGGGCTCATTTGGTGAGCGCCGGGGTATAATACATACAAAACTTAAAGAAGTCCTGAAATAAAAATACACGTATTCAGTCATTAAAACCACGCGCAATATAAAAAAATTATAATTAAAAAAAAACATGTTATATCAGTACAGTAGTATTAAAAACAAATGAAAACAAAAATAAGTAGTAATCACAATATGCATATCAGGAAGAACCAAGAAAAAAATCAATTCTTAACATGGCGAGTTGCCGTTTTTAGGTATCTACCCCCATATTAATTAACAAAGAAAGAAAAAGAAATCACAACTCTAAAAACCACAGCTCTAAATCGTGATCTTAAATAAAAATTAAGTATATTCAATCGTTACAATATCAATAATACGAGTCAAAACCCCCCCGTACAGATGATAATCATTTTAGAACCACAAGGTGTAATCATCCAACAAAACTGAAATATACTGGTTCAATCAGTTTATGGAACCCATACAAAAAAAAATAGTGGATAAACACTCACTCACGTGTCGAAAATGTTGAACCTATCACACCCTCCTTAGGGCCTAGTACCATGCAATTGGTGCCAAAAATTAATAGGCGGCCATCGCCTCCTCAATTAGGTCCAAGGTAACAGGTGGGTCTATCCACCGAAAGAAGCTAGAAGAAGCCAGCAAGTGAATATTAATTGGTTTAACTAAATAACGAGAGTTCAAAAAGTAATATTGGTGTTATCAAACGATTAGAAACTGGAAAACACGGTTTTATCGGATAGTACGCGACCTTAGTTTGACGAATCTTTAGAGGAAATTGCATAAGAATTAATTATACGCGGTCGTACTGTATAAGCAGTTAACGGATACCTAAAACAAGGTACTGACTATCTAATTATAGCATAAACTTTACGTTTCAAAGCAACTAGATTTGAGTTAAAAATTATTGTAAAGCGTGTTTATGAATTAGCAAAAGAAATAGGGGTATTTAATTTATCCCGTAAATAAACCTTATGACAACAGAACAAAATAATTGTACTTAAACCTGATGGTAATTACAAGCAACTACAAGTGTTGGTTTTACAATATTCTGAACTAATGTTATTGTGTGAAAGAATTTACTAGAGAACTATTAATTAGGCAAATGTCTGTGTTGGGCGATTTTAACTGTCTTCACATACCACTGAATATCGGTGAAATAGGGCACATATTTACAAAACAATAGAAGTGGAACCGAGCTGTATCTAGGCTGTACGAATGTCAGGAATCTATGTAGGCTAGCTCAGAATAGAAATCATTGGATGTACGCATCCAACCTGTTCCAAGACGGAAAACCTAGTGTCACAACACTAATTTCACTTAAACCTGATGAGTGCTAGAAACAAATGCAGGTGTTGGCTTTGCAATATTTTCAACTAATCTTGATTGTGAGGAAGAATTTATTAGAAAACTATTAATTCGGCAAATGTCTAAGTGTTGGAGGTCCTTGGTAACCGTCAGGTTGGTTAATCAGCTTTGTATAACACTGAATATAGGTGAAATAGGGTATATATTTACAAAACAAGAGAAGGAGAATCGAACTGTATCTAACAAGAAAGAGCAGCGGCTATGTTCGAAGACAACAAACATAGAAACAAGGACACAATTGTGGGAAGCATATGTGTGGAGCACAGTACTGTAATTTATTGTCGTCGAAAAGTATAGATTTGTAATACCAGCATCACTCACCATGCAGTATTACGTGCGCGAAATTCCCACGAAGAAAACGGAACCAGCAAAAATATAACGACTGTTTTCGTTAAGTATAAGGAAAAGTAAGTGAATATTAATTGGTTTAACTAAATAACGAGAGTTCAAAAAGTAATATTGGTGTTATCAAACGATTAGAAACTGGAAAACACGGTTTTATCGGATAGTACGCGACCTTAGTTCGACGAATCTTTAGAGGAAATTGCATAAGAATCAGTTATACGCGGTCGTACTGTATAAGCAGTTAACGGATACCTAAAACAAGGCACTGACTATCTAATTATAGCATAAACTTTACGTTTCAAAGCAACTAGATTTGAGTTAAAAATTATTGTAAAGCGTGTTTATGAATTAGCAAGGGAAATAGGGGTATTTAATTTATGCCGTAAATAAACCTTATGACAAAAGAACAAAATAATTGTACTTAAACCTGATGGTTATTACAAGCAACTACAAGTGTTGGTTTTACAATATTCTGAACTAATGTTATTGTGTGAAAGAATTTACTAGAGAACTATTAATTCGGCAAATGTCTGTGTTGGGCGATTTTAACTGTCTTCACATGCCACTGAATATCGGTGAAATAGGGCACATATTTACAAAACAATAGAAGTGGAACCGAGCTGTATCTAGGCTGTGGGAATGTCAGGAATCTATGTAGGCTAGCTCAGAATAGAAATCATTGAATGTACGCATCCAACCTGTTCCTAGACGGAAAACCTAGTGTCACAACACTAATTGCACTTAAACCTGATGAGTGCTAGAAACAAATGCAAGTGTTGGCTTTGCAATATTTTCAACTAATCTTGATTGTGAGGAAAAATTTATTAGAAAACTATTAATTCGGCAAATGTCTAAGTGTTGGAGGTCCTTGGTAGCCGTCAGGTTGGTTAATCCCCTTTGTATAACACTGAACATAGGTGAAATAGGATATATATTTACAAAACAATAGAAGGAGAATCGAACTGTATCTAAAAGAAAGAGCAGCGACTATGTTCGAAGACAACAAACATAGAAACAAGGACACAATTGTGGGAAGCATATGTGTGGAGCACAGTACTGTACGCCTATGAAATAGGGACAGTAGAAGCAGCAGATGGGAAAAGGAAGAAACTTTTGGAGTGTTATGCTTCATATTGTAACGGGCTACTACTACCGCGTTTCTTTAATTTAAAACAAGTAATAACAAACGTCTTTATTACTTACTGTTCACAAGTCTAATTAACAGTATATGCCTTATTTATAGATGTTTTCAGTCCACTTAACAATGAAGCACTAATACACTAATGAATTTACAAGCACTAATATCTTCTTAAACTAACTTCTCTATCATAGGTCCATTAACCACTAACACAACTATTTGTTTATACACTTCTATTTATTTATGTACACTACAAGCGGCATGTACATTAGACACAGCATATCACATTTATGTAAACTTCTAAAAGCTCGAAACTTCTATTACTTAAACACGTTATAATTTATATACGACATTCTAGTATAGACTAACTCTTACATTCATAAGCGGCCTTATATATACCCTGCATTAAGATATGACTCATTATCTAGTACTTTGTAGAAGGATTCTCGAATGCTGAAGAATACGCTGTGCCCCGGGCGTTTGTATGTTTGACGGGTTGCCTAATAGTGGATCGCAACACTGCCCCCTCTTTAAAACCGTTACGTCTCGTAACTGTAAATCCATCTTGACGCCAATTCGATGACTGGTGACGGTATCGGCAGCTATCTCCTCTGGTGCATCCACCGCGTCGTTGGAAGTAACAGTCAACACTCTTTTCATGGTCTTGGTAGGCAACCGGTTGATAACAACAAACAAGAACCTGGACGTTGGTTCCTGGAAAACTACTTCTAGCATATTTCGGACTATCCTCCAGTCCAAGCGATCCAGTCCACAGCCCAGCTTGGGCACCGCTAGTCTCGTTACTCCATTTTCCATCATCTGCGCCTTAAGATTTAGCAAAGCCTCCCATAGATGTCCATAACTAGGTCTCTGCCATGAAGAATTTTTGGTGACCAGATAGTAAACATAACGATTTTTATCTTGAAGAACCAAAGATTTCCCTACAGTTGGCTGCTGTTGTACTAATTCATCCACACATCCAAACTTTTTCTTGAAAACAACAGCTATTCCCCTTGTCATTGCCAAATCTTGAGCTACGCAATGTGCAAGGGAATACTCTTCTGGTGCTCTAAACAGATCTTGCTGTTTTTCAACAACAACGCCAAATCTCGCTTTAGCGCAACCACCATACGCCGCCATAAAGCTCTCAAAATCTACATTTGGCTCATGATTAATAACTTGCCGAACACCATTATCATTATTCGAGTCTTCCTGGTTGTTGCCAGTGTAGGGTGTTAAACGGTCAAAGTGTACCACTTTCGGTTTACCACGAGGGGATCTTGTGATCCGGTACACTACATCATTAATTCTTTTTAACACTTCGTACGGCCCTTCCCATTGTCTTTGTAGTTTTAGCGACAATCCACGTTTTCTTTGTGGATTGTACAACCACACTAAATCTCCAGGTTGATAACCACCTTCTTGTGCTCTCGTGTCATATTGTGATTTCATTCGATCGCTTGCTGCCTGTATATTCTTTCGGACGTTTTCGTGAATACTATTTGATCTTTCACGAAGCTTACTAACGTAATCTTCACCTGCGATCTCTTTTCCAGGTTTAAATCCAAACTGAAGATCACATGGTAGCCGCAATTCACGTCCTAGCATTACGCAAGCGGGCGAGTATCCTGTGCTGTCATGTACCGAAGATCGGTACGCCAGTAGGAACAAATGTAAATATTGGTCCCAGTCTCGTTGATGTTCAGAGACAACTTTGGTCAGGTACTTCCCTAACGTCCTGTTCATTCTTTCAACCATTCCATCCGATTGGGGATGAAGTAGCGTGGTTCTAGTCTTCCTGATTCCAAGGTGCTTGCAGACGTTTTGAAACAACGCCGATTCGAAGTTTCGACCTTGATCGGAGTGTAATTTCAACGGAACTCCAAATCGACAAAACAACTCCCTGACTAGTACATCTGCAACCGTCTCAGCTTCTTGGTTAGGTATAGCATATGCCTCCGGCCATTTGGTAAAATAATCCATAGCAACCAAGATGTATTTATTTCCTTTCTCTGATTCAGGAAACGGACCAGCTATATCAATGGCTACCCTCTCAAATGGATTCCCCACGTTATACTGTCTCATTGGGGCTTTCCGTTTTGTGACTGGGCCATTTGCAGAGGCACACAATTCACATTTCCGGCACCACTCCTTCACATCATCTTTGCAGTTCAGCCAATAGAATCTTTCTCTCACTTTCTCGAGAGTTCTTTTCACGCCAAAGTGCCCTCCGGAAATACCATCGTGCAAGTGCTGCAACACTTCCGGCACTCTGCTTCTCGGCACTATCACTTGAAGTCTCTCAGTGCCATCTTCAAATTCCAGGCGTCGTTTCAAGATTCTATTTTCCATCATCAAGGAGTCCCACTGTGCCCAGTATGCCTTCAGGCTCCTACTTGAAATACTAATTTCTTCCCAAGTTGGTCGTTGTCCTCGATTTTTCCACTCAATAATACGTCCCAATTCGGCGTCATTCTCCTGGTCTTCTCGTATTCTTTCGGGTTGCCAAGTATCATCGGTCACTGTCATTCTATGGATGACACTTATTTTCTCTTCCATCTTGGAGCAATGACTGCAGTCTACCGGACAAGGTCTCCTTGACATAGCGTCTGCATTCCGATGGCTAGTTCCTACACGATGTTCCGTATCAAAGTCATATTCCTGCAGCCGCTCTATCCACCTTGCCACTTGCCCTTCAGGATTTCGAAACTGCAGTAACCATTTCAGTGCAGCGTGGTCTGTTCTCAACAGGAATTTACGGCCGTATAAGTACTTATAAAAGTGCTCTACGGATTTGACGACGGCCAACAGCTCCCTTCTTGTCACACAATAGTTCCTTTCTGGCCGCGACAAGACCTTGCTGAAATACCCAATAACTTTTCTTGTCCGTCCTGCACTTGAGAAAGAACGCCTCCTATAGCTGTGTTACTGGCATCGGTATCCAACACAAATTTCCCCTCCATCCGTGGATAACTCAAAATTGGTGCTCTAACTAGTAGCCGTTTCAGTTGTTCAAATGCTCTGTGGCAGTCGTCATTCCAATCATATTCTTGTCCATCTTCGGTTAATTTTGTTAACGGTTTGGCAATGTTCGCAAACCCAAGTATAAAACGTCGGTAATATGTGCACAATCCTAGAAAACTGCGTAGTTGGTGTATATCTGCTGGTGTAGGCCACTCTTGTACCGTTTTTATTTTGTCAGGGTCAGCTCTTATTCCGGTCTCCGAAACGACATGTCCTAGGTATTTCACCTCTTTTCCAAACAGGTGACACTTCTTGGGGCTCAATGTAAGGTTTGCCCCCCGTAATCTTTGGAATATCTCCTCTGGGTTCTTAAGGTGTTCTTCAAAAGACCGGCCTAACACTATCACGTCGTCTAGGTACACCAGACAAGTCTTCCAAGACAGTCCACGCAGTATCGACTCTATCAACCGTTCAAAAGTAGCAGGAGCATTGCATAATCCAAACGGCATGACCTTGAACTGCCATAATCCAGTTCCAATTGTGAACGCAGTCTTTCTTTATCGTTTGGCTCCAAGCCCACCTGCCAGTATCCGCTTTTCAAGTCCAAGGTCGAAAACCATTTGGATCCGGATAGAGTATCCAAGGTGTCATCAATTCTAGGCAAGGGATAGCTGTCTTTCTTTGTCACATTGTTAAGCCGCCGGTAGTCTACACAAAACCTTGTCGACCCGTCCTTTTTCTTGACAAGCACTACCGGGGATGCCCATGGACTATTCGAGGGTTCAATTACTCCCTGTTCTTCCATGTCGGTAATAATTTGCTCGGCTTCCTTACGTTTTGCTAAAGGAAGCCGCCTGGGGTGTTGTCTTATCGGTTGCGCATCTCCAGTATTGATCTTGTGTTGCACAACATTCGTCCTTCCTTTCTCACTATCATCCAGTGCAAACACATTTCGATATCGTCCGACCAGCTCTTTTACCTTGCCCAGTTGGTCGCCGTTTAATCCTTGACACGAAGGTATTAACATATCCAGTAATTTCTGTGAGCAACCGTTGGCTGGTTTATCTTTCGTGTCGTCCACACAACGTTTAATATGGCATACTGGAATGCAACTTCCCACAATCGTGTCTTTCTTCAGGGTCACCGTATGCGGATTAATGTTCAGCACCCTTACTGGTACCATATTTCGAAACTTTACCAGGGTTCTTCCAATCAGTAATCCCTCCTGACCCATTCCCGATTCAGTTGCTTCCATCATGCATACTTGTCCTTCCCGGAGCGTACCATCCGGGCGTCCCATTACTATCATTTCCGCCTTCTCGGGTATTTTCATATCGCAAATCATTCGAACTTGCATCGTCTGGTTACTCGTACCTTGAAATGGAATCTCATCATCATCTATCCGAAGCACATTTTCTTTCATGTTTACATGAAACCCATATTCTCTCATGAGATCCATTCCCAAGATCACTTCCTCTGTAATTTCAGCTACCAACACTCGATGATTAATTAATTTGTCCCCAATTGTCAACATAACGGCAATCTCTCCGTGAGTACCAATCTTCTCACCACTTGCCGTTCGGAGACACACAGATACAGGTAGCACTTTTCCACGACCAACCAAATCTGGTCTCACAATAGTTCTTGTCGCTCCTGTATCCACAAGTAATCGGACAATCCTACCATTAATTCTGCCATCGATATAAATGCTGTCCAGGCTTCTCATCGACGATGCAACACGGATGGTAATCTCTGGGGCACTACGTTGTGCTGTCGACGTTCGCCCCCTTACGTCGACTTGCTTTAGTTTTCCGGCTGCTCAACCGGTTGTTTTCTTGGTTGAGTGCAGCGTCTCTGTATATGACCAACTTCACCGCAGTTCCAGCATCGCAGACGCAATCGCCGCGGTCGTTGTAGTTCCAGCCTTTCTGCCACACGGTTGACTATTTCATCTATGCTGTTCTGAGCTTGACCAGGTTTCTCTAAGGCAGACCGAACTTTGTGACCCATCCTGTGTGATGTCTGCTTAGCTGCTTCAAATTCAAGCGCATGGGCCAGTGCGTCATCCAACATTTTTGGCCGTGCTAGTCTTAGCGCTTGCTGTATTTCGCCATCCTTAACGCCATCCACAAATGTTTGGACAGCAAGTTGTTCGAGGAAGCTGTCTGGTGCCGTTGGGTATGCCAATCTAACTAACCTGGCAATGTCAGCTTCAAATTCTTGCAGGCTTTCACTTGTCTTTTGCGAGCGGTTCTTAACTTGTGCGTGGTAAACCTGTTGAAGGTGAGCATCTCCATATCTCATCTCAAGCTTTGATGTTAAGAGGCCGTAATCATTCTGCTGGTGATCGGGAATCGTTTGTAAGATGTTAAGAGCCTCCCCCCGTAGGGCCACTATTAAGGAGATAGCCTTCTCTTTGTTGCACCAACCGTTGGCTATTGCAGCAGCTTCAAATTGTTTCAAATATGTGGGCCAAGGTGTTTTACCATCGAATGTAGGTGGTTTTACTTTAAATTTAGACGGAATTGACTCGCTTCTTTCCATGGTTCTTATTTCTGGAATGTTCTGATTAACAACTTGGCTTGGCAATTCAAGTGGTCGCGTTGTTAGTGAAATCACTTGTTCTTGCAGCCTCATCACATCTTCTTCCATTTTTACCAATTTATTATCCAACTTTTGCTCAACTGTTTTTACCTGTTCAGTGAAATCTTCTTTCAATGCAATAGAGCTTTCCATTAATCTTCGTTCTAACGTGGCTGTATTTTCACTTAACTTTTCGGTAAGGTTTGATTCCAGTTCCACTGACCTCACTAAGTTTTCATTGAGTGTCACTTGCATTTCGGATTTAAAATCCTTAAGGAAGTTCATTAAAGTTTCTGCCTCCATTTTACTTCGATTTCTTGTCACTGGCATATACAAACTACTCAAATGTCTTTAGACTTAATTAATCACCCAACACAGCCTGACACCAGTGTAACGGGCTACTACTACCGCGTTTCTTTAATTTAAAACAAGTAATAATAATGGTCTTTATTACTCACTGTTCACAAGTCTAATTAACAGTATATGCCTTATTTATAGATGTTTTCAGTCCACTTAACAATGAAGCACTAATACACTAATGAATTTACAAGCACTAATATCTTCTTAAACTAACTTCTCTATCATAGGTCCATTAACCACTAACACAACTATTTGTTTATACACTTCTATTTATTTATGTACACTACAAGCGGCATGTACATTAGACACAGCATATCACATTTATGTAAACTTCTAAAAGCTCGAAACTTCTATTACTTAAACACGTTATAATTTATATACGACATTCTAGTATAGACTAACTCTTACATTCATAAGCGGCCTTATATATACACTGCATTAAGATATGACTCATTATCTAGTACTTTGTAGAAGGATTCTCGAATGCTGAAGAATACGCTGTGCCCCGGGCGTTTGTATGTTTGACGGGTTGCCTAATAGTGGATCGCAACAATATGTATGATGATGATAGCATAGATAGATAAAGTTAATAACAAAGAGGTTATAGAAATAGTAGGGAAATAAAGATATCTGTGAAAACAAAAAAAAATAGTAGATATTGGACAGGATACGTTTCAAGGCATTTTTGGGGAATAGTGCGGACTATATTACAAGCATATATAGAAATAAGGAGATATAGATGTAGACCTAAATCACATTATTGCTCGCAGATAGTGAAAGATGCAAACTGTGGGAATTTCAGGGAAGTGTGTAGGTTAGCTCAGAATAGGAAATAATTGAGGTACGCGTATAAGCAGTTCCAGGACTGAAGACTTAATGATGATGATGATCGAGGAAATCTATAGAATCCTCCACCAGTTCCTTTTACACACAACTTATGCTGGCTAGGCAAAGCTTTTTTAAAATTCTATCTTGATGGACTAGTATTTATATTTTAACTGTTTTGTTGTTCTTGGGACAAAAGCATTGTATAGTTTGAGATTGGTAATAACACTTTTTTACTAACTGGTCCAAGTGCACTAACATCACACGTTCCTTCCACTGCTAAGCAGGCATTTTTTTGCGCTATGTGATACCATCAGTCTCTTTGTTTTCAATAATTTTTGTAAACCCATTATCAATCTTTACTAGCAGTTCTCGTTCCCTATCAGTGAAATTTGGACACCGTTTATTATTTATCGTTTTTTCCACTGATTAATCAAAAGTATTTCACTACATAAAACAACGCTTAAAGAATATAACCAAACACAAAACAGTTTTCACAGATTATAATATCTCCCAGAGGTATCAATGGCATTTGCTTTTCAATCAATCACAAATATATTTGAAGAATAAGAATTGCCAACATTCACTTAACTGGCTGTTAGCTAACAAAGACTTGAGATGTGATTAAATAAACACCTACTTTATTAACAGAGACTTTGACTGACAGTTATTTTTGACTGTTAGTTAGTAAACTGGAGGATTTGACTGAGCATTGAAAAACCGACCCTAAAGGTGGCTTTGCATTATGTGATTTTGATGCAATGCTATACAAATGCAACATACTGCGCATGCCTTTGAGCAAGTTTTCAGTCAGCTGTTGCAACTTCTAAAAAATAGTACATGTTGTTTTTTTGGCAATGTCTATGCAGTTCTGGTAATTTCTTTTAGTGAAAAGTGAGATACCAACTTAGAAATAAAATTGTGATAAGTATAACATGGTCTAACTGATTGTTGAACAACATAAATAACCAAAAAGCATATTAAACTAATTATTATATAAATAGTTTATGACGCTAATGAACGCTATAAGTATAGTTTCGATAAAGTATTATTTTCATTTGTTGGTAACACTTTTCATCACACTAAAATTGCATACAAATTGTACAAGTATAAAAAGAAAATGGCATGCAAGTGACATACAATACAATACCTTGCATTGCATCAAAATTGCGTAATGGAAAGCCACCTTAAGAAAGTTTTAAGACTAGGGTTGGTTGAAAGATGTCAAACCAACCTTGAAATAGTGACTTAGATTTCTATCAAACCATAACAAATCAGTCGTAATTACTTCTAAACGTTAAATGCTGCTTTCTATTTGCCCAAAAACTAAGATAATCTAACCTAAGTTAAAATAATCTTAGTTGAGGACACGTTCTTTTTACTACTAAGGAACTTAGATAAAGTTAGATCTTTTGCATTCCTCTTATCCCAGATAAGGTGCCTATAGATCTACCTTAGATACTAACTTCCCTCCCTAAGTTTATATTGAGGTTATATTTTTTGTGTTGTGTATGATATAAATTTTTATTGCACATTTATAAAAGCAACTATAACATAACAGTTAATACCAAGTTGATTCCTAATAAGAATAAGTTGATTTTAATATTATTTTCAAACCGTTTATAGGAGAGTTAGCTAAAATGTTAAGTTGTAGAGTAGTATTATTTATTATCTCATGGCGGGTGACGTCACATGCGCAATAGGTTCAATTTAAACTTAAACCTTAAGATTCACAACGCTACAGTACAACCCACAAACATCTTGCTAGCAATGTGGCTTTAATACGTCGTCACGAATATCCCATTTATTACGTTAAGTAAAATATTGTTTGTAAGGACCCCGTTCATGCTGGCGGTATCTAGAAATTCATAAATATATGAAATAAATCCAGACCTCCATATAATATCGGAGTTTTTACTTGTTTTTACTTATAAACAATTCTAGGTTCGTAGTTTCTTTATCCGTAAATATTTGCAGTGGCAACAGTGCACATACTCAGCGGATCCCAATACTGTATACACCGAATGTGAACCGTAACTGTCATTGTCATTCTCGCTCTTATCAAGGTCTTATTGTTTCCAGTTTTCCGTTTTAATATTTGTATCAAGTAATAGCCATCAAAACAGTTTTTTTCAAAACTAACTGATAGTTAATTTCTTCAGCAATGTAAGTATTTAAAAAGAATGTTTGTTCAATGATTAATTATGATATTTTTTAGAGTAATATTATGAATAAGAAGGAGGTGATTCATAGTCAAAGACGACACATTGTTTTTAATGTGTTTCAATATTTGAAACGCATAAAAGATTCGGTCGCCTTCAACCTGAACAATTTGCAAGAGTGCGTGGCTGAAGCAACAGGCATGTCGTTGCGGACGGTGCAAAGAATTGTAAAGGAAGGCGCAAACAAACCACCTGCAGCAAGTTCAGTTCACCAAGGAAAACCGTAAATAAACCAAGCCCTAAGTCAACAGTGAGTAGATTTGACGAAGAGATTCTAAGAACCGTTATGTATCGGTTTGCAGTAATACATAAACGTAAACCGACTTTGAAGTTAGTGTTTGACGAATTTAAAAATGATTGCCCTCATTACACGGGAAAATTAGGTTCGTTCAGAAAAATTGTTGTAAGAGCAGGGTTTCGTTGGAAGAGAACTGTAGATAACAGGAATATTCTTGTTGAACAAAGCAATATAAGGGCAAAGCGCACCATATTTTTGAAAAATCTTAGTAAGTATAAAGAAGAGGGCGGAAGCATTGCGTATAACGATGAAACATATCTGCACAGTTCTCACAGTGTATCAAAGTGTTGGGATGACGGCACCACCAAGAGTTTGAAATCGCCAGTTTCAAAAGGGAAGCGTTTGATAATTGTTCATGCAGGTGGAAAAAATGGGTTCGTTCCAAATACAGAATTGATATTTAAGTCTGGTTTGAAAACTGGGGATGACATGAATCATCGCAATTATAAAAGTGGCTGCAAGAAAAGTTCATACCAAATTTGGAACCAAATTCAATGTTTGTGATAGACAATGCGTCATATCATAATGTTCTTGTGCATCCTAATCCTACTTCAAGTTGGAAGAAAACAGATATGCAGAAATGGTTGAAGGAACGAAATATCCTCTTTGAATGTAAGGAAACCAAGCCTGAATTATATTCCAAAATTAAGGCACATAAACCTGTTCATCAGCTGTTTGTAATTGACCAGCTACTGGCAGAACATGGTCATGTAGTATTGCGTTTACCTCCGTATCACCCAGAACTAAATCCTATCGAGATGATTTGGGCGTTACTTAAAAACCGTGTCGCTACATGTAATGTAACCTTCAAAATAGATGATGTATGGAAGTTGGCAGAAGAACAAATCAAAAATATTGGAATCAACGAGTGGACTAAAGTATGTTTACACGTAGAGAAAATTGAAAAGGATTATATGGAACGAGAAACTATAATAGACGAGGTTCAAGACCTAATTATACGGGTTGATGATAATAGCGATAATTCAGATGAATACTTATCCTCAGGCAATGAGTCTGATGATGGGGATGAAAGTTTAGGATGTGAACCCATTTAAAATATAATTTATGTAGTTGAATGATGGTCTTTATTTAGCGTTGTAGAAAATATGTGTCATAAATACATTTGTTTGTACATTATTGTTTATTACTGAGGTGTTGAAATAAAACTTGCTTAAAGAGGGAAGCAGTCTTTATATCAAATTATGTTCAGTAGTGCTGTGACAATCGATCACTTTTAAAGCTGAAACAAACAATGATTGGCTTTAAAAGTGATTGAATCATTTTACTTTTTAATCCAATCATAATCAATTCTGTTAAGCATGTCCATTCTTTGTCTCCAAAAGGGATTCTTATTGACTGTATTTCTCTCGGCGCTTCTATCCGATCGTGTTAATCCGCTTCAGTTTGGCAACATAAACCAGTTTTCGATCCGATGCAGCGTGTCCAGTCAATCCATTAAAACAAGTGGATTGTACTACTCGATCGGATCTGAATTCCGCATTCGACGACATTATGCAGGCTTGACGATTTAAATAATCTATGATTATGATATCAACAGCACCTGATCAGGCCGGTGTAGTATATCTAACTTCAGTCGTATAAGCAATATTGCTTTTGTTTAGTCAGAAAAGTTAAGATTATTCATTATTCAAGGAATTATTTTATAGCTAGATTATCGATGAAGTGCGTAAAAAATATATTAATTTAGCAAATATTTCTAAACTATAAATGAGGTTATGTAAAAAATATATAACCTGACAAGATGCAAACCTTAATTACCTTTCTTTTCATACTATAACTGTTCCTCTTCCTTCAATTCTACAGCACTGAATTGTTGATTCTATGATCCATTAAAATAAAGCACGAGATATATGCAAATTATAATAATATTAATATAACAAATGATATAAAAATCTTTTGGTATTAATTAAAAATAGTTTTTGTTTTGTTTTTGTTAGTTACAACACCATGAGTGTCATTCTGTAAACATATTCTTAAAACGTTTATGTAATAAATCTTAGTAATATTTTCGAGGTGGGCATTTGACATTTTTATAGTGTTTATAGTTTATAGTTTGTGTTTAAAACAAAAACGTCTATTGATTTGAAAAAACCGAATATGTAGTATTACCAAATTGTTTTTGTTCTACTAGTGACTATAAGTGATAAAATATCTTGTGTACACTGATCCAATCAATCAATAATCTGGGGTATCACATCTATCAATAAGCTCAGATCATTTTTATAGAAGAGCAAAAATCAACATAAAACTACTTAAAACACATTCCTTGGTTGCTCGACAATTTTTGCTCTGGCAACACTGGACATGCAAGCAGTCGATGTTTTCTAGTCTCACTTTTTTATTTTGATTATTAATATAGCTCCTCCTCGTGCAGGTTTTTCAAGATCACACGCCATGAGATAATAATACCACTATACCTTCTAATAATCAAATGCAAATGAAGTTAGGTAAGGTTAGATTTTCACCTAACCTAATTTTTAGCCATTCTTAGCTAAGGTGTAAATAGAAAGCAACAAAAATAAAATAGCAAAGTTTAGTGCGTTCTAAATTATTGAGATTCGTATAAGGCTTCTTTATGTAATAATTTTTAAATCAACTAACAATGCGTACCTTTATATGCAAATGGCTATTAATATAACGTTTGTCTAAAAAGCTGCTGCAGTGAAGCATTTTTCCCAGTTTGTTGGCCTATAATATGAAAAGTAGTTTAATTACCTTCAACTAATTGAATTATTAATAATACCTCATTTTCAGTATACGAACAAGAACAAGTTAGAATAATAATTGACAAGACATACAGTAGCAAGATTGGTCCATAATACAAACGAAGATCCAATCGAAAGTTTCCTCCCATGTTAAAAAACTTGAATTGCACTAAACTGAAGGATGTTGATATAACTGAAAAAAATACATGTGCAACAATAATTGCAATTTGGCATTGATAGGCTTCGTTCAACGATTTACAAACTTTGCACAGTTCGTAGTGTTGGAGTACTATCCAATCAATTTTTGCTATTGCATCAGTTTTAAAATTTCTGAAAACAAAAGAAATTAAATCTAGCGAGACTAGAATAAAATATAAGTGATATTATGTAAATATGTCGCTTCCTTTTCTGAACTTTTTAAATTGTTACAGATTTTTAAGAAAACTTGGAATTTTGCTAGAAATTCACAATGTGTTAAAATACAAATTTAGCAACATAATAGGTACATTCATGTTATCAGTTGTAGTATAGTGTTAGGTTAGTCGGCGCCGGAGATGTTGCCCTAACCTAAAAATTGTACTTCGAACAATATTGGAGCTAACGTATCCTAACCGTGAGAGAAGCCGTCTACCCGTCTACTTTGGCACCTACCCAATCATCATCATCATTAAGTCTTCAGTCCTGGAACGGTTAGGTACACTCATTGTTTCCTATTCTGAACTAACCTACACACTTTCTTAAAATTTGCGCAGTCTGCATCTATCACTATCTGATCTAGGTCTACATCTACCTCCTTTTTCCTATCTCTGCTTGTAGAATATCCCGTACTATTCCCCCATAAATGCCTTATAACGTATTCTGCCCTTCTATTTCTCTTATTTTTTTCCACAGATATCTTTATTCCCCTACTATTTCTATAACCTATTTGTTATTAACTTTCCAAAAGGCTGCTACCGTTTTTTTGTTTGCTTTTCCTACTGCCCATATTTCATAGGCATACTGTGCTGTGCTCCATACGTAAGCTTTCAACAATTTTCTTCTTGTTTCTATGTTTGTTGTCTTTGATCATAGGCGCTGTTCTTTCTTGTTAGATGCAGTTCGGTTTCCTTCTATTGTTTTGCAATTATATACCATATTTCTACGACATTCAGTGGTTCTGAGGGGGAAGTGGCGTAGTTGGTATGCATGTGACTACTATGCCTAAGGTCCCGGGTTCAAATCGCGACACGGTCCGCTTGAAAAATGTTAGGCGAGCATTTTTCACAAAAATACGCCCTCATTCGGATGAGAGGTAAAATGGAGGTCCCGTGTGTGTGTTGTCATGAACGTTAAAAATCTCTACCTTGCTTGGAACAGCAAAGGTTCAGTAAAATTCCAAATTTTCCAGGTAAAAAACTCGCTTCCTGGCCAATGTAGTACTTTCGGGTGGAGCATTGGAAAATCAAATGTAAGGTTGTGAACGGAGGTAAGCAGCCAGTGGCTGCCAACTTCCGCCAGCACTTGAATATTTGCCGATTTAATATTTTTTCCAATATATCTTTTCGCACAGTCAACGTTAGTTGCAGATATTTCACAACCAACACCTGTAGTAGTTTATAATAATCATCAGATTTACCTGTGCTTATTTTTCGTCATTATATTTTCCGTTTTAAAACTGGTTGGACACGTACCTCAACTTATTTATATTCTAAGCTAGCCTACACAGTTCCCTGAAATTTCCACACAGCCTATATGCAGCCCGGTTCCCCTTTTATTGTTTTCTAATTATATGCCCTATTTCGCCGAGATTCATTGGCATGCGAAGGGGGTTAAGCAGTCTGTGACTGCCAAGATCCTCAACACTTAGACATTTGCCGAATTAATAGTTTTCCAGTAAATCCTTTCACACAATTAACATCATTCGAGAATATTGCACTACCAATACCTGTAGTTGCTTATAATAATTATCATGTTTAAGTACAGTAATTTTTGTCGTCATTAATTTATCCATCTTGGGAGTGCTTGGCTGCATATCTCCATCGATTTCTATTTTGAGCTAGTCTACACATTTCCCTGCAATTCCTACAGCTTACATCTTTCACTATCTGTGTGCAATAGTCTAACCTCTTCTTCTCTTTTTTCTTATCCCTGCTTCTAATATATTCTGCACTATTCCCTCATGTCGTAGTATGTAGCCTATCATCCTATCTTTCCTATTTTTAATCGCTTTCCACATATTTTTTTTCTTTCCCTACCATTTTTAGTACATCTTCGTTCTTAACTTTGTCTGTCCTTGATCTCTTCATCATACGTCTGTAGCACTACATTTCAAAGGTTTTTACCTTTTCCTTGTCCGCTTCTCCTTATATCCGGATTTCCCAGCTGTGCTCCACACATATGTTTTAAGCAATCTTTTCTTTGTTTATATGTTTGTTGTTTTTTTACACAGTAGTTGCTCTTTCTTGTTAAATGTAGCACGATCTTGTGCTAATCTTTATTTTATATCTTTTACGCTTTTTCCATCTTGCGTTATTTGGCTTCCTAGGTAGCAGAAACCTTAACCTCTTGTAAGTTCTTGTCACCTTTATGTATTCTTGTTTTTGAGTTATTTTCCCCTCCTTTCCAAACTAGTACTTTAGTTTTATTTTTGTTAATTTTTATACCGTATCTTTCTGTTAGAACTGTTTCCATTTCATTAAGAGCAGTTTCTAACTCTTCCTTGCTAGACACTAATACCGCTATATCATCTGCAAATCTAAGCATATCAATTTTTTTGTCCCTGCATAGTAATTTCAAATGTTTTTTTTTGCATTTCATTACCTCTTTCATGCACAAGTTAAAAATTAATGAGGATAGGTCACATCCTTGTCTCACCTCTTTTCTAATGTCTACTTCTTTACGTTCCTGCTTTAATTCTATTACTGCAGTGTGCTCTTTGTATAAGCTATGTATTATTCGTCTATCCCTATAACTCATTCCAATATTTTTGAGTATTTCGAACATTGTAACAGTTTGCTTTCCCTCTTCTAAATTAACGCATAAAAATTATGTGTTGTGTTATAAAATTTTTAAATTTACTTTTATAATTTAATATAAATCGTATTTCTACAATTAATACAAAATCTAAAGCTGACTTGCGAGTCGCAAATTAGTTTCGATAAATCCATCGATCTGATTGCTTAGAAACTCATCATGCGGAAAACTAAAATACTAAAGAACTAATGAACTAGAAAAATAAAGCAACATTAACGTACGGAAGAAATAACATTTAATAACTGAAGTAAAATGGTTGTGCGAGACTGTTGAATTTTTACTGCGTATAAGATATATACGTTCCTTATATTTCAACATGGAAATTTTGTTTTAATTCAGAAACAATACTTAGAGCTGACTAATGGTTGTAAGAAGTTAATTTAATTGCGTGTAAAACGATTACGCATTGGAAACTTACAATGTGGTTCTAGTTTACGAGGCGTTGTTATAATGATGTAGACAACTGCTTTTTCATGTGTTTGTTCAATGTTGGAAGTCCACATGTGGGTGAACTTGTTTGTTAAATGGTGCAAGCAGCCATGCCCTGAGGTCAAAGTGGTAAGTGATTTCTATTTGTTGAGGCAATCATTTGTTTGACGTTTAACGTCATGTATAAATCTAACCTTAGTAGTTTGAACCCATGAAAACTAACATCTTTGTGATAATATTTAATTATGAATTTAAATTTTGAAACGTTGCTTCATATCAAAATTATGCTTTATAAAATTGTCTATGTAACAAAAGCTTTATAAATTTGCATTACCAATAATATAGTCATGTACTTGCTTATACACGATATCCATTTAACGAAGTTTAATTTTAATAATTTGAAAGATCTTATTACAAATTTATTTTGCATGTATGTGAGTCATTTAGACAGTACTGCAAAGATGACATAAAAAATCTCATAATTATGATAATGACATTTATAGTGCCTATTTGCTTTAGAGGCTTTTTTTATTTAAATTGTCCAAGATTAACAAAATAAATATAAAAATTAATTGAATATTCAGAAATTTATAATAATTATCTGTCAGAATAAATCAGAATAATTTTCAGTTAATATATGTGTTCATACTTAACAGTCTTAATTTCTTTATATATTTAATTATACTCATGGAAGCACTTAAGCAATAGTATTTATTTTGTCCATACTTATCACTGGATTCAATGAATTACATATAAAGCAGATGTGCATAAATTCAATAAGTAGAGTGTTCATGCACTATTACACAAAAGAAAGAAATCATAGATGTACAAAACCTGTCTGATTTATTGATTTTATTTTGAAGCGGAAATTGCTGTCTCTACTATTATTTTATGTATCTTATTTTCTTTCAGGATAAACGTAGTACCATCTAAAAATACAAAATCTTGTATCTTTATAACACAATATACTCGTTGAGGTTCCTGTATTTTTCTTAGCGATATTTCTTGTTTTTACACACTATCTAAGTACAGTGACGCCCTACCCATCCGTATTTAATTAACGACCCTCCCCCCCCTGATAGTCTCTCTGAACCTCTGAAGAGAGACTTCAGAGCTAGTGCGGAAGTCTTCAAAAGTCAATTGTGTTAATACGGATAAAACAACATCTTCTGTACGACTTTTGTAAGAAAAAATAAACATCCTTTTAGAAAGTTTCACTAACGTCCAGTACGTGAGGCTGTAATGTTTTAACATTCTTTTCCATTTTACATTGTCGAATGCTTTTTCCATATCTACAAACTCTATATACACACTTTCCCCATTTTCTATTGTTTTCTCCATTATCACTCTTAGAGCTAAATAGCCTTCCGTGTTTTCCTGCTTTGTCTAAATTCAAATTGATCTTCTTCTAGTATTTCTTCAGCTCGTTTTTCCATTCAACTTTGTACAACTCTAGATAATATTTTTGACCCTTCAGTACTAATTTATACTCATCTCTAAGTATAGAATATCCCAAGTCATCCTTTTCAATGTCTGATTCCTGTTTTAATGCTGTTAGTTCCTCTCCTTCATATACGTTCCCTATATATTCTTGTCATCTAATCACGTTCTCTACTTTTTCTGTAATGATGTTTCCTCCCGCATCCCTTATGCTATTTCCATCTTAGTCTGTACCTCTTTGCACTATTCATCAATCCATTTTTCTTTAGCTTTCCTGCATTTGTGAATAATTTCCCATTTCATGAGTTTGTACCTCTCGTCTAATTTTTTTTGTATTTTCCTCTTTCTTCTATTACATTCAGGATATCCTTTGGTAACCATGGTTTTTTATTTTCTTTTTGTGTATGCCCCCGAAATATCTCCGGCCGCAATGTCTAAGCTGGATTTAATGGTATTCCATTATGTTTCTACTTCCTTAGTATAAGAAATTTTCCTGATATTTTTACAATTCATTCTTGTTTCAAATCTTTCGTGGATATCTTTATCTTTTAGTTTCTCAGAGTCAAAGTGCATTTTTCCGTTTCTTTTCTTCAAATTTTTAAATTTAATAATTACGATGTTGTCGTCAGAGTCTATATCTGCTTCTGGGTAGTTTCTGCAGTCTGTTACTTGATTCCTAAACCGTTGTTAAATTTGAATGTAATCTATTTGATATCTTCCTATATCTCCTGGCATCTTCCTCGTGTATAGTCTTCTAGCATGCTGTTTAAATAGTGTGCTTGTGATGGTTAAACTGTTTTTATCGCAAAATTCTACCAACCTATTTCCTCTGTTGTTTCTCGTGCCTAAACCAAATAAACTTATTACCGCTCCTTCCATATCCTAACTTACCACTGCATTAAAATCCCCCGTAATTATTAAATTTTCATGTCCTATTACGTATCTTACTATGTCTTCATTACTGTAGCTAGAGGTGCGCATGAATACTTGTACTATTACTGTAATTACAGGTTTAGATTCTAATCTAGCCATTAGTACTCTTTCGTTTTTTTGTAAGTATTTTTTCTACACAGTGTCCTATCTCTTTTTGCATAACTATACCCACACCCGAATTTCCTTCCTCTAATCCTGTATCCATTGCCCTAAAGTCTCCACTCCAAAAGTCCCCCGTCTCTGGCCACCGTACTTCGCTGATTTCTACTATGACTAGTGCTAGCCTATCCATTTCAATTTTCAAGTTTTCTAACTTACATATTTGCTTCATACTTCTGACATTCCACGCTCCGACTCGCAAAATGTTCCCTGTTTTTCCTTTAAACTTTCGGTTCACATCCTGCGAAGTAGTCCCCTCCCGAATGGATGACTATTTTAACTCCAGAATCTTTTACCCAAAGAATGCCATCATGTTCATTACAATGTAAGTACGCTGTGTACTTGGGAGGTAATGTGGTGGTTTCCCATTGCCTTCCACATCGCAGTAGTGTGTCTTAGAATGCCATACCGACCCCTATGGTCTCAACCAATCTAAGTATCGAAAGAGCTGCTACCCTCTTTTGGGGACCTGTCTTAGTCTGGTTTCTCACTAAAGACTCCACCAATTTGGTAAAACCTTTGTTTCGGCTCTTTAGCTCATTGGAACACTCAAACCGTTTCACCAGTTCTAGTAATATAGAACTTCTTCAAGTTGCAGGTCCATTCGGAACGGACTGTTTTTTTAATCCTTTAATATATATAGTCCCAAAAGGGGTATTTACAAAACAACAAAAACGAACAATTTCCGTAAACGTTTTGTCACGACGTAAGGCATACAAAGCGCAATTTGCATGTTACATAACATATAAATATAAATTTTTTAAGCAATATATATATATATATATATATATATATATATATATATATTCTTATGCTGCACCCTACTCTTTTTGTTTTTGTCGTTGCGCGCCTTTTCTTATTAATTTAATGATTTTATATGATGTGCAAATACTTATTTCACGCCACGTATTTTAGCAACGTTTGGTTGGTTAATTAAATCAAAATTGTTTTTAATATGTCTAGACTATATGAACTCTTTCTTCTCAGGGTATCCACCTACTTACCGTGGGTTCAGTGGTAAGTAGATGTGCAATGCCCAACCAAACTGCACTATCTTTTGTTTTAGTACCTTTTTTAGAATTTACTTTTGTATATGCCAAATTTTATGTGATCCACGTAGCCTTGTGCCAAATTAATTAATACCACAAAATTACTGACTTTGACGTTATAATACACCGTACTCACCTGGATTATACGTCGTTAACTAGCCTCTCTTAATGCTGGCTCAAAATCCTTTTCGCCGTATGCGCCTTCACAAGGTTTCACTATCACTTTGAACTGCCGTCTAGCCTCCAGGTATCTTTTCTTTAATTTTGTTGCGCCCAAATCTAAAATAAATATAACCCGAATTTAGAATTTAGAATACCCTTTTTTATTTACTTCCCCTGCGCTAATTCTTCCTTAGTAATTTCTTCTTTGACTTATACCCTTCCACCTGCTACTCTTACGCTGCCTTCTAAATTTTCTCCTCTCGTTCTTAATCAATCCAAATCTATCCTCGTTCCTATTAACCACTCAATCCAAATCTATCTTCGTTCCTATTTACCACTCAATCCAAATCTATCCTTGTTCATGTTTATCACTCAATCCAAATCTATCTTCGTTCCTATTTACCACTCAATCCAAATATATCTTCGTTCCTATTTACCGCTCAATGTCCCGCTACACATAAATCCATATCCAAATCAATCATTATATTTTTCACTCTTATGTTTCTCACTCGATGCCTTCTACCTATAATCTCGTTCCAATCCAATCTTATTTTCCGACGGTTCGCTGTCGCACTAATTCCAATATTACCTTTTATTCGTCGCCGCTATTAATTCTTTATACACTGATGCTTCTCTTTACTCTTCTTTTATAAATCAAACTCTTACAATTCAAACACATTTATTTAATCTTCCAAAAATATGAACAATTTAGCGCAGTTTCATAAACACGTCTTTACACAAAAATAATTCAAAATCGACTCCCTTTGTTTACAATCCTAGGTGATAATTACAACATTTTCTTCCTACTCTATTACATATTATATAAAATACAACATCCAATAACATTTTATCACTGAGTCCGTGTCACAAATACCTTAAATTTTGTCTTTTTGCACTTTCCTATTTTATACATAATATTCTATCATTGGTCCTAAATGTTTCACAATCTTTCAATCATATTTGACACTGCTATTACTTATAATTTTGAGATTACATGTTTGTCCAAAAGTTGATTCTAGTAAAATAAAAGCCAAAATAATTCACACATGAACCTGGATCTGCGTGGTTAATAGCGAACAACCATAGACGCATCCGGTTATCGGTTGGCAAATGTACGTTCAATGGCCTATTAAACTATAACTCAGTATAAAACCTTGAGCACTGTGTATTTTATCACGTCATCAAGTCATTATAATTTACATCTTGGCACTTACATTTCAACTAACATTTTAAATACTTTAACGTATGTAAAGTACGGCAAACATACATTTTTACATTACGGGATCTGATATATGGATTATTTTATTTGGCATACACTACCTTCTACACAAAACCACCCTTAGAACCCTTGTGGCTCCTAATGACATTACAATATATATGTGTATTTCTGTGGTATTTGAATTTTAAACAGCTTTATTAGCTCATTTAATAATTTAGGTAGAGATTCAGTATCTAGAAACAAGCATCTATGATTGGAAACGCTTTTCTGATTGTTTTAGGATAAATATTAATAATTTTACTGAAAAATTCCAGTAAGTAAGAAGTTAGTTTAGCATAATTTCTTTTAATGTAAACATTCTTGAGGTATAGCATGTGTAATATAGCATTTCAAAGGATATATTATAAACAAGAAACATATTTAAATCGTAGTTTCTAAGCGTTGAGATATAATCAGTAGAAAGCTTTAACATTGTCAATTTCATATTTAACTTTAGGAGGTAATTATAGCAAGGAAGAATAGTGTCCATGAAACTGTATATTATTGGTTAAAGTGTAGCGTTTAGGTGTAAACAGTCAAAAGTTTTTTAGTTTCATTTTTAAGTGTTTAATTGTAAGTGGCTGTTACATTATTTGTTAAACATTTTGTGGAAGGAGATACTTCCTCAGTATATTTCAAGATAAACAAGTGTAACCGTAGCAGGATTTCCAAGTATCGTTATATTGAGGCAGATAACGTACACAAAGTACTAACGAATTCTAAGAGTTGTTGATTGGAGCTGTCCATTATAATAGATTCATAGAGTCTTTAAAAAGATATGAAGTTTCTGGAATGGGTAGATTGGTCAGTTACAAAGGCTTTGTGCCAACAGCGACACAAAGAAAGGTTATTTGTTAGTATGAGTAAAAGAAAGAGAAACGGATCGCGGGATTCGTTGAGCTTGGGTTCAGACAAGGTAGTGGAGTGAAAACAAATTGGTGGTTATACAAAGTAAGGAATAGGAGATTGAGTGCTTATGTTAGAAGCAGACAGATATAGGAGTAGAGATGTGTTTGAACGATAACTTTTGCCAGTAGGGATTAGAATTCAAAGAAGTGAGTGTTGGTTGGGAAGCTAAACTTGTGTTTTCAGAGAATACCGAATCGGTTGGAAGATATACGTAGAATTTATTTGCGTGTATTGTACCATTTCTAAGATTTCGATGGCGGTTGGTATTTGGATACATATTTCCGGAGAAATTGAAAACGGTTGGAAGCTGTTTGTGTGTATTGTACAAAATTTGAGGAATTGGCAAACTTTAAGGGGGCAGAAAAATGTATATAAACACCAAGATTTGGAAGTGGAACGCTTCGTGGTGAACCAGCTTACAGCTGCAAGTCAAGTTTGTAATATACAACCGATACAAGTTGGTATTGAGTTGCGACAAGCTGTTAGCGAAGTAATTGTAAATGTTTTAATGTGCAGTATGAGTGAATAAGTAAGTACAGACTGCTTGATATTATGTTGTTGTATGGAGGGTGCGAAGCATGCATTTAAGATGGAGTAGAGGTCAGTGGTTGAGCGATTTGATCGTTTACCAATGATAAATGGGATCCGTAGCAGAATTGGGGGAATATGGATCTACCGTCAAAGTGGTAGATGTGAACATACAATAGCAGTGTGCTGTTATGGCTGGTGAAATCCAGATTGGGGACGTTCCTGAAGGCGCAGTCAATGATAAAAGCAGCAGTTGTTGATGGAAGAGAGCAGATCCATGTACAACAATGAAATTCAAGTACTGATGTTTGTTTAAATTTTTTTGTGTATAACTGGTGTAATGACTTTTGTGCTTTATGGGTATTTTTCTATCAACCACACGGGCTAAATTAATACAAGTTAATGAATGAACTTTTTTGATATATTAATTTACTATATTTTTATGTGAGAATTTATGTGTATAAAATTTTGATTTAAGATATTTGTACTATTTGTTTATGTACAAGGTGAGAGGGACTTTTTGATAATTTAATGTGCAGAAATTGGGACGAATAGCTATTGTTACTATGTGCTCGTATTAATCCAGGGGTAACGTAATGTTTAGGGTAAAGCCCTGTTACTTTAAATAGGTAATAAATAATCTGGGTAATATTTGAGCTAGAAATGTATTATTTTAAAAAGGGGGATGTTATGTAATATAACTTATGTGTGAACAAGGAGTTGGTGAGGATGTTTGGTGTATAATTTTATGAATCTGTAAATAAATCTAGGGGAGTTACCGTAGCAGCGTTTTCTTTTTGTAGAGTAGTTAGTTATATTTTTCAGACAGTAGAAGAGCAATCGTGGCGTATTTCAGCTATCAGAGATTTCACAATAATAAGAGCTTCCAAAAGGTAGAGTCCGTTGAATTAATGACGCCCAAAGGTAGGGCTCGAATTACTTAGAGTTTCGTACTAAGTAGAGTACAGAAAATTAATAACGCCCAAATGTGGTGCTTTATGTGTTTAGTAGTAGAGATCGCAGAATTTAGGACGCTCAACAGTGGAACTCGAGTTTACAAACAGTAGTATACGTAGAATTATGTCGGCCTACGTGTGGGGTTTTAGTACCAGGTGAGTACAGAGAAATATATATATATATATATATATATATATATATATATATATATATATTGCTGTGATATTTTAAAATCGAGCCTCACGAATTGGGCGCCAAGAACTGCTGTGATATACTCCTTTGAATGCGGGAACTGGGTCCTTTCAACAAAAAAATTCTAGTCCCACCGATTGGGCGTCATAAACTGCTGTGATCCTGGTTTCGCTTCAGCTGCTCACCTAATTTTATAAACCTCCTCATTCATAAAATTAAACAACACATTCCTACCACAAACATCAACGTTAACTCTATTTACATCAATATTCAGAATACATTAAATTTTCAAATTAAATTTCAGCATAAAATTCAGTTTTAAAAGAATTTCAAGATTAATTTTATTATCACTTTAACGTGCATCCAGAATTAAAGTCCTTGTTGGATTCCTACTAATTAATATAACAATATAAGCAGACCGGAGTCTGAGTATAAAGGAGCATCTACCACCCCTTTACGTTAATTAACCAGGTTCGTCTAATTGAGCTCAAAGACATACCCAAAGTTTCATCATATTCCCGAACATCAATACTAAATACCCTTTCTACTTAAACAAGCAAATTTCATCTTAAAATTAAAATTTTATGGTTAGTACAATTTCACTAATGTCCATTTAAAGTAAATCAATTATAAAGTTATTCAACACACACAAAATGTCAAACAAAATAGTATAATTTACCTGAAGGTTACTGTCCTCGTAGCTTCAATGTACATCGTCCCTTTAGTTAATCACACCATTCCAACAGGATTATATTTACGGCTTCTAATTCTCAACGCTTTAAAAATTTTCTCCATCACCATTTATTTAAAGTTGTTTCTGGGCTTTTCCGGAACTCATCTGTGTATATCTGACCCTTGTTTCGTGGATCCAGACACGTATTTGAACCATTTAATTATTAACACCCCGAAAAATAGCAGAGAAATTCATGCGTCTTTCACCAATATACGCCAAAACTGCCTACTTTTGTGTATACATTTGTCGTTGTAAATTTTGCTAATTGGTACAGTGATACTAAATTTTATTACCTTGTATCTAAGTGCACTGAAGTACATTCATGTTAGCACGTAAATAACAAACTATTTTGAATCACTAAAATATACGAGCAAAATTTTAAATTATTTTATCAAACTAAAATGCACTGTTTAACATCTTGAATCAAGTCGCGGATGTAAGAGCTTTTAACGCATCGAATAGTCAAAAGTGTAAGAGGCCGAAATTCATATTACCCCGGTATATATAGCGAATAGCCGGCACGTCGCTTTTGTCCTCAAAACAGACAATTCTTAAGAATTTCTCATTCTATGTTCTCAGTCCGTCGCTCGCGCGTCGGTTTTACGAATTTTCACTCGCCCCATTTAAATCTCAGAAATTCTCACACGGCACGCAAACATGTCCGAGAAAAACTAATTAATTTTGTACAGAAATTGTTGTTTCTACCTCTGATATTTGCATCCTATTTTCAACCAATTGTGACCCTCGTGACGTTGCTTAAATCACGCCTTTTACTATATGTGTCTTTGCTTGACGCATTTTCTCTTTCCTTTTCTAACCTGTTCGTATTGGTGCAAATTGATATTCTTTATTATCGATTATATTTTAGTCCATGTGGACTATCTGGGTTTAATAACCCCGTATCGCACCTTCTCGTGAATATTAAGCCCCGGTTTCTCCAAGATTCTTTGTAAACATTAATTATCTGCAAACTTTTCGCCGAATGAGCTTTTAAATAAACCCTGTTTTGTATTTCGTGCTAAAGCATCTGACCGTTTCCAATATCCTTAGAATCGACATGTTTATCTAAACAAATTAAACTGAAATTGCCTTTTAAAATACGCAGGTGTGTTCAAACATCCTACTTCTAAGTAACACTTCTAGGATTTGCATTTTATTGGGTTTTTACAAGTTTCTATAGATATTATTAATAATGGTTTAATTAACTCCAATTAAAATTGACTTCTATCCTTTCATTTTTAGCGAATACAAGTTAAATATTAATCATTATGTGTACACTTTGTTTTACTACCGGTTACTTAAAATAGGGTTAATTAATATAAATTTTGCACGTAATTTCCATTTGTTTCCCTCCTCGGAACAATTAAATTTCACGCAGAGCTTTTTAATACTGTTTCTTCTGATATAAAGCGCCTTGTATATGATTTGAATCTCTTATTTTTACTGAAACGAATGATTTTTTATTGTCCACGCTGTTTTAATAAAGCGTATTATCTATTAAAATTCCTTATACACGGTGATTAAAATTATTTGATGTGATTATTTAATTTTCTACCCTGGTCTAAATATGAGTATTTTCCCCCTATTTGAATACAAATAATCCCACTTATTTGAATGCAAATATAAAGCATTTAGACAAAAAAATTACAAAAAAATTGCCTATCTCTCTCTACCCTTATCTACCTAACTTACCTACTTTGTCTCCAATCCAAAAAAAATATTTACACCTATCCTATATCCCTATCCTATTCCTAACTTTTACCTAATCTTCACTACACTTCACTTCCCCCTAACTAATTCTATATACCCATCCTACTCTTACTCTATTCCTAACTCTCCACTAATCTTATATGAAATATCTATACTTAACCTATCTTATTTTCTTCCTACATTTCCTCTTTATTCTCATCCTAAACCTATTTCTAATTATCTCCCATATTTATCCTATATCTAGCTCTATTTTCTATATCTATACTAAAATTCACCTATCTCTATCCTTTGTTCATTAAGTTATTTAAATCTAACTCTCTTCTTGACCCTCCAAGTCTTTCTTCTCACCAACCTAATACTCTTCATCCCTATTTCTCCTCCTTCTATATCTATACTTATCATCCCTATTATCTCACATAAAATAAACTTATCATCCCTATTATCCTGACTCTTAAATATTACTTCTTCTTCAGTCCCTACACATGTCTGTTTCTCATTTACTATTTTTTTCTTTTCTGCCGACAAACCAAACGATACTACTTTAAAATTATCGATTTTTCCCTCTATGGAAAATCCTATGTACCTTCTAGAATTCTTATGTAATGGAATCCGCCAGAATGAATTCCTTAAATCTACTTTATTAAAAACAAACTTGCCCCTTAACCTCATCACAAATAATTCTGCCTTCACCTGCTCCCGATCTGCTGCTGTTGCTTCTACCCCCACTAATTCTGCATGTTTTTGTACTAAAGCTTGAACCTCTACTATCCTATCCTCTGGACATCTTATTGTGTTGATCTGTTTAACCCCATCATCCTCTACCTCTACTACATTAATACTAAACCCCATGTCATCCTCTGTGACTTCATAACTGCCCTTCCATGGCACTACCCTATCATTAATCCTTATTACCTTCCTTTCCATATCTATCAAAACCCCTAACTTCATCATACAGTCAACACCTAAAATGTTCTGAAACTTCAGTCCAGGTACAATTACAAACTCCTGTTCACAGCTTAAACCTCCTATATCTATCCTAAGCACCACAACACTATTTACTACAGCAAACTTCTTTTTATTTGGAGCTACTAAATGGCTACGCTTTATAGGCATAATTCTATCACAAACTTTATCCCTAATTTTGCTGACGAATTCCTCCGATATTAAACTCGCCTCTGCCCCTGTATCAAGTAATACTTCTACATTATTCTCAAAAATTCCTATATTAATAATTGGCAAACATAATTTTTCCTCAGTTTCTGGCTCTACTCCCTCCTCAATTTTGAAAAATTCACGTGGATGTTCATATACATTTACACTGAAATCTAGTGGTCTGTCGCGTTCTAAAAATCCTGTCCAGGTCTGTTTTCCCTACTCGGTCCTGGTCTAGCCGTCACCTCAGCGTACGTCCTAGGCGTTTCCACTCGTTCCGTGTCTGTATTAGCAGTCCCGCTCATGTCTGGTGAACTATTCATTCTGGTAGGTCCCGGTCTCTGTGCAGGTCCCCTTCCTAAACTATTACTCCTAACGTATGGTCGTCTCTGTTCCCAATTCTGTCGCCGGTATCCGTAATTATTCCCCCTTCTAGCATAGTTGTCCCGTCTATTGTCAAACCTAACTGTGTTGATCTGTCTTTCCCTGTTTTCCCGAGGTCGTCCACTACTTACGTCGTCGTACCTCTGCAGGTATTCCAAAAACATTTCTCTGTCCACTATGTTCTGTAGTGCTACGTGCTGTCTTATGTCTACCTCGAAGTGTCGTGATAAATACTTAATAATTTGTCGGTCCGTCAGTGGTGGGTTCAGTTGCTTTGCTATGATATACTTGCGTATAGCATATTGCTCCCTACTTCCTGAAAATTCTCCCTTAAATTTCCCTGTGATTAAGTCGTCTCGTACCTGATCTTGTCTGTGGTCACTCCAGTAGTGCTTTAAAAATTTGTTTTCAAAGTCTTGATACGTGTCTATGTCCTATCCTACTAAATTGTACCACGCTTCCGCATTGTCCTTTAATAAAGCCTTTATCGTATTCAGTTTAGTCTGTTCGTCAAATAAATTTCCCACTAGATTTCTTACACTATTAATAAAAATTTGTGGATTTACCCTGTTATCGCCATAAAATTTCATGTGTTGGTCCAATGATACTCCACCTGTAGAAAATCTGGGACCATCCCCCGTTAAATTTGACATGTTGTATTTAATACTACTAACTTCGCGTTCTACCCTGTCTAACTGATCCCTACATGAGTCCGTCACTTCAGTCATTTTTACATTAATCTCTTCTTCACAGAACATGCGTACTTCGGACTTTAAATGTCCCATATCCTGTCGAAGACCTGTAATATCACGCTCATTTTTTTCAACCCTATTTTCAACTTCCCCCATCTTTACGGTAAGACTATTTTTAAATTCTGAAACTTCTTTATTCGTCTTATCTATTTTCTCACTTAGGGTTTCCCTAACTCCTGTTAATGTCTCATTCATTCGGTCAAATTTTCGATTTGAGTCCTCTCTCGCTCTATTCGATTCATCGCTTAGCAGTTCTAATTTTCTGTTAGACTCCTCCATCGCTCTATTCGATTCTTCACTCATCCTCTCTAACATTCTCAATATCATCTCGTTTCCTTGATCCCCTGATTCCGTCCTCGACTGATCTCTACTGCCTCCAGCCTCTTCCATTTTAGAATTTTTTTCGCACAATGCACTATCGTCACTTCCAATTTCCACTCCTTGACTCCTTAACCACTCTTTTCTCTGCATACGTTCTACTCACTCACACACACTCAAAATACTCTTAAATTTATACACACACAGAAACTCTCTCTCTCAGATCGCCAGTTTCCTGGAATAGTTAAACACTATCTGGAATTCGAGCCCTCACGTTGTGGTCGCCATAAACTGCTGTGATATTTTAAAATCGAGCCTCACGAATTGGGCGCCAAGAACTGCTGTGATATACTCCTTTGAATGCGGGAACTGGGTCCTTTCAACAAAAAAATTCTAGTCCCACCGATTGGGCGTCATAAACTGCTGTGATCCTGGTTTCGCTTCAGCTGCTCACCTAATTTTATAAACCTCCTCATTCATAAAATTAAACAACACATTCCTACCACAAACATCAACGTTAACTCTATTTACATCAATATTCAGATTTCATTAATTTTTCAAATTAAATTTCAGCATAAAATTCAGTTTTAAAAGAATTTCAAGATTAATTTTATTATCACTTTAACGTGCATCCAGAATTAAAGTCCTTGTTGGATGCCTACTAATTAATATAACAATATAAGCAGACCGGAGTCTGAGTATAAAGGAGCATCTACCACCCTTTACGTTAATTAACCAGGTTCGTCTAATTGAGCTCAAAGACATACCCAAAGTTTCATCATATTCCCGAACATCAATACTAAATACCCCTTTCTACTTAAACAAGCAAATTTCATCTTAAAATTAAAATTTTATGGTTAGTACAATTTCACTAATGTCCATTTAAAGTAAATCAATTATAAAGTTATTCAACACACACAAAATGTCAAACAAAATAGTATAATTTACCTGAAGGTTACTGTCCTCGTAGCTTCAATGTACATCGTCCCTTTAGTTAATCACACCATTCCAACAGGATTATATTTACGGCTTCTAATTCTCAACGCTTTAAAAATTTTTCCATCACCATTTATTTAAAGTTGTTTCTGGGCTTTTCCGGAACTCATCTGTGTATATCTGACCCTTGTTTCGTGGATCCAGACACGTATTTGAACCATTTAATTATTAACACCCCGAAAAATAGCAGAGAAATTCATGCGTCTTTCACCAATATACGCCAAAACTGCCTACTTTTGTGTATACATTTGTCGTTGTAAATTTTGCTAATTGGTACAGTGATACTAAATTTTATTACCTTGTATCTAAGTGCACTGAAGTACATTCATGTTAGCACGTAAATAACAAACTATTTTGAATCACTAAAATATACGAGCAAAATTTTAAATTATTTTATCAAACTAAAATGCACTGTTTAACATCTTGAATCAAGTCGCGGATGTAAGAGCTTTTAACGCATCGAATAGTCAAAAGTCTAAGAGGCCGAAATTCATATTACCCCGGTATATATAGCGAATAGCCGGCACGTCGCTTTTGTCCTCAAAACAGACAATTCTTAAGAATTTCTCATTCTATGTTCCCAGTCCGTCGCTCGCGCGTCGGTTTTACGAATTTTCACTCGCCCCATTTAAATCTCAGAAATTCTCACACGGCACGCAAACATGTCCGAGAAAAACTAATTAATTTTGTACAGAAATTGTTGTTTCTACCTCTGATATTTGCATCCTATTTTCAACCAATTGTGACCCTCGTGACGTTGCTTAAATCACGCCTTTTACTATATGTGTCTTTGCTTGACGCATTTCTCTTTCCTTTTCTAACCTGTTCGTATTGGTGCAAATTGATATTCTTTATTATCGATTATATTTTAGTCCATGTGGACTATCTGGGTTTAATAACCCCGTATCGCACCTTCTCGTGAATATTAAGCCCCGGTTTCTCCAAGATTCTTTGTAAACATTAATTATCTGCAAACTTTTCGCCGAATGAGCTTTTTAAATAAACCCTGTTTTGTATTTCGTGCTAAAGCATCTGACCGTTTCCAATATCCTTAGAATCGACATGTTTATCTAAACAAATTAAACTGAAATTGCCTTTTAAAATACGCAGGTGTGTTCAAACATCCTACTTCTAAGTAACACTTCTAGGATTTGCATTTTATTGGGTTTTTACAAGTTTCTATAGATATTATTAATAATGGTTTAATTAACTCCAATTAAAATTGACTTCTATCCTTTCATTTTTAGCGAATACAAGTTAAATATTAATCATTATGTGTACACTTTGTTTTACTACCGGTTACTTAAAATAGGGTTAATTAATATAAATTTTGCACGTAATTTCCATTTGTTTCCCTCCTCGGAACAATTAAATTACACGCAGAGCTTTTTAATACTGTTTCTTTTGATATAAAGCGTCTTGTATATGATTTGAATCTCTTATTTTTACTGAAACTAATGATTTTTTATTCTCCACGGTGTTTTAATAAAGCGTATTATCTATTAAAATTCCTTATACACGGTGATTAAAATTATTTGATGTGATTATTTAATTTTCTACCCTGGTCTAAATATGAGTAATATATATAAATATACGTATATATATATATATATATATATATATATATTTATAAAAGAGAAAATAAGAGAAAATGTCATTATTATTACCTGCCCTGTTAAGTGCACTCCATCAGTTAGGAATGTAATAGTAAGCATAACTAACATAACGCTAGCTTAAATGAATCAGGTGTTCACTTACTCTAATTTAGAATTTGGTTCAACTAATTATGACTTTACAAATAATTACATAATCATGAGTAAGACCAAGCTATCTGCCTCTCTGGTACCACCTTACAGGATTCGGAAATGTGGTCTGCTTCCGTTGATGGATTGGACACCGACACAACCAGTTAAACTAAGTTAGGACACTAAGTACAGAAAGTATTTTAATCTTGTGACTCATAACACCTCTTTTCGCTAAAAGGATGTATTGAATGTACCGCTTTCAAAGCACGGTCTGTATTTATAAAGAAAAACCCACGTAGGGGGCAAGGTGTTTGACTTTCAAAAATATCTTTATGGTATCAAATGTAAAGAATTCTCAGACAGCACCAGCAAAAGTATACCAGCTGTAACACCTTGCAAACACAGAGATAAGCTAAGACCTGCCAAAAATTGCTTTGGACACATGCACAGCTGCAAGGTAATAGCATGCCGTTTGATGGAAGTATAAACTTGGTATAGATAACAAATCCATTCCAAGTGTTCATTTCCCAGGCAGATGGTTGAGGCCGCCTAATCTTTTAAAAGGAAGCTATAAATGTATGTGCAGCTATGGTTAAAATGTATTTACTGCAGGTGGTAAAACATATCGCAGCAACTTTGTAAAGTGAAGTTGTTAAGCAGATGTTTGATTTTATAAAGCAAAATATTATAGAGTAAATATTTGAGGAAATTTTATAAAATAGCACTAATTTCAATTGGAAGGAAATCGAGCTTGTTGATCGATAACTTTTATGATGTATTAAAAATTTTTAGGGTGTTTTAAAGAAAGGTAGTATGAATTAATATTCATGCAGAAAAGGCTGCTTGCAAAGTTTTAAACGTAACATACTGTTTTATAAAGAAAATTAAATTTTGCAGAAATAACTCGAAAATGTTTGTGTGGGGCTACGTTTTTGACGCGGTAGACTATTATTTTCCTGTAGTTATAGGTAAAAACTTTCAGTTTTGTAGATAAGAGTTTAAAATACTTACATCGTGTGTTTTACATGTTCTATAAATTGTTATTAACTTAGGCAATGATCATGTTGCGGTCGATTGCCTTTTCTTTACGTTAAGTTCGAAACAATAAAATAAGAATTAGGTTTCTAGAAACGTGATACAAACAATATTAATTCATTCAGACCTATTGCATATTATAATACTCACTCGATGTTCTTTTCATTTCCTAAAGAGATAGCAATATTTTTCATTTTCACATTCAGCCATGAAAATCTCTGACGTAAAGACAAAGCTAGTGCACAAAACTGCAATTCAATAAAAAGTGTAATTAAGGGCACATTATATGCAATGAATTCTCCAACAACCAACATAGTAGCAGATTTACAAAACGTAACTACATCGATAGTTACTATTATTGATATAGTTAATGTCAGAATGATAACCACGAAAAAAAAGTATTTTTGAGTCTTCTTGTAGATCTTTTCAGGATTCAGTTTTAAATGTCTATCGATTGCAGATATGGAATCAATGACACTAAGAATCTGAAAAAGCGAGAAGTTAGTTATGAGATGATACGGAACTCGTTTATACCTTCTTGCCAAAAATGTTTCCAACAATTATTCCAACAGACACGCTAGTAATTCCTAAATGCACGTGTATGGCATTTGTAACTCTACTTATAATCGGACTTTTATGTTTACGTGCATGAATTGCATAAAATGTAATAGAGCTTAATGATAGTGCAAACAGGATATTGTACACCATTCTATATTTACAATATTTGTATTTGTAGTTTCTAATTACAAACGGCGTTATCCCTAAAGTGTAGGGAAAACCATATATTGGTAAAAGTACCTGATGTATCGTTTTGGGATTGAACATTGTATGCAAATGACTGTTATCAAGCATTGTTAGAAAGAATCTAGATTAAACAAACCATTAAAAATAATTGACATGTAAGACTAACAAGGCTTTATTTGTATTATTATAAAACTAAAACAATCATTATAATTTTTGAGATGTTGTATTATATCCATCATCTTTGATACATTAAAAGTAGGCATAGTGTCACTTGAAACGGGCCTGCGCCCTCGTTATTAAAACTTCTTTGTGGATTCACAGGAACCCCTTAGGGCTTTGTCCCTAAACAAAAGGACTTTCTTTTTCCTCTGTACTCGTCGTACGGCTCGTACTCACAGAACTCTTTTTTTACTTTGAAATTCAGCTCCAGCTGCAGGTGAACTATTAAAAATCGCTATGATTTAGTCAAAGTTCGAACCTACACATATTAACGAAATAGAGATGTGCCTCAAACCACAACTGCTTGGCTACGGCCGCTTGTCTCCTTATTGTAATTTCACAAGCCTGCGATTGTACGTAGGGCTGCGTATCATATACAAAATTATACATACAAATCATGTAATACTTTTGCATTTAGGTAACTTTAAACACATCTATCCTACACAATTATCAAATATCAGAATTTGCGGATTGAGATTTATTTCCTTTTTACATTTTGATTGCAATTAAATAAATATTTAGGAAGATCATCAGTAACACACAGGGGCGTAGGAATCAGGGTGGCAGGAGAGGCAATGACACGGGTATTGACCATATGGGGAGCTAAACTAATGGTTGGTGGAAGTTTTGTGTGTTAAAAGAAATGGTATTCAGAATGCGAAATAATTCTGTTACGTCTGATCTCTAAATATACAATTCTAGAACAATAATGACATTTCCACTTTTGTTTCACACAAGTACTAGATTTGTAATTTGTATTAACAGTAGATCAATGATTCCAACATCTCCACTTGATCTACTATTGTACACCAACTCACGCGAAACAAAATCTATGTTTGTCCGTAAAAACGCCTTTTGTAAGAAAATCGGCAACCATTTTAAGTGTTGTAACGTATTTTTTTACGTAAATAATCTAAAATAATACAGCAATAAAATAAAAATTTAATTTGTAAATTTCCGTACAATAAAAATAATTCATAAAATTTATAATAGCATATAGACTCCTTTGCTCTTGAGGTCTAAGCTTCGTTAATAAGCTTCGTAGAGTTGTCATTTGGTGTTACTTTCTATCGGCGTCTAAACAGGTAAGCTGCTATCAGCGACATAGTAACGTCAAGATGGTGGTATGCAGGCACGTGGCCTGTAATACGGTCAGAAAGAAAGATAGAACTGATTGAGTCTTCGTGTCTGAAAGTAGTTCCTAGCGGCTTTAGTGTGATGGTTTTCATTTTTGTGTTCCACCTAGAGCAGCTCAGTTAATTCCTGCAGGCCAAAGGAGATAGAAGCTCCCCCTCATCATTAAAACAGTTGGTATAATCAAGTAAATAAATTTTATTAATATTTTCCTCTTAGTGCAATACCATGGAATGCAATATCACGGAAGTAGATAATATGTTAGATATAGTTAATATAATGTAATTAATTTCAAGAAAATTTAGTTTGGGATTTGGAATACTAAATTTTATAAGATGTAATTAAGAAGTTCCAGCGATAAATTCGTCCGTATTCATATGTTTCACATTTGTGCATCGCAGAACGCAAATGTTAATGGAATTTCCACAGTTGAGTTCATAGTTCGATTTCTTTTGGTCGTACTGTACATTCACACGTGAGTGATATTTAGAATTTAATTACTTTCATAATTATTTAATCATAATACGAAAATATAAGGTTGAAACTTTACCTAGACTAAAGTAACTTAAAAATTGTTTAGTGAAAGAAAGAATTCCGTAATAAATTTATAACCTTGCATAAATTTTAAAGATGGCTATGCTGTTTGCTTATTATTATTATCTCACAAACAGATAACGTTAACTAAACTGAAAAGTTGTTAGTGGCATATGATGTCAAGAAAAATATTCAGTTGTTCAAATTTAAATATCACATGTTATTTGACGCTAATCTAAAAATACATTTAATAATTTTGAGGTCATGTACTTTGATTGTTAATCAACGTGATAAATTCTTTTTATACATATTAAGTAAAACTAACGCTATGTTGAAACATGCTATTTTATCGGAACTTAAGTAATTAAATTTGATTGTAAGGTCAACGTAGTACTACTGGTGGCTAAAGATTAAAATGTGTAATATGAATTATTTAGAGAGCTCAAACTTTTTAGAAAATTTATTATGAAATATTCAATTTAGAAATTATTATGTTTTTTTTTTAATACAAAATCTTATTATATTTCGATTCTATAAAATTAATAGTAAAAGAAAGATTATATTAAAACAAATCAAGGAATTTAATTAAATAGAATCCATTTTTTCATGACTCTTTTATTATTCAAAATACTAGTAAAACTTATAGGTCATTCATGATCAGAAATTGTGTGTAATGATAACAAATTCCCTGGGTGTATATTTTTGGAACTTAAATTCTATTATATTATTTTTGCTAAATATTTTTAAGAACACAAACGGTGTCCATGTTGTGCATTTGTTTGTTCACAGGTTCAGTCGAGACATCTGTATGGCATCTGGTAATTGAGATTTTGGCAAGTGTTTTAGAAAAGTGAAATTCAGGTTTTATAGCTATATTAGTGGTGTTGATATAAGGTTTCCGCATTCCCCTAATACAAGCACAGATAATTTTTGTAGGTTGTTGTATTGAAAAAAACGGTGGCGCTCATTTTTTGTATTTTTGGTCATTAGACAACCCATGACCCAAGCTCATGATCTACCCAGAGCTAACACTCTACTAGCCGTTTATTGTCTAAAAAGTTTTTCTTTTCCTCAAGCCGTTTTCCATTCAACTTTACCTTGGGCTTTCATTGTTAATAAGAAATTCTCGACCTTGTGATATCAGGTAAGGGTTTAGGAAATATAAGGGTGCAATTTGTTATTTGATATTCACGAAGGAATTATTTTTTGATTACAGTGTGGTCACATAATTAAATTTAACTAATCCACTATTAACTTTCTCTTGTAAGAAGTGTTGTCTAATATCAATATGTTTAGTAGGAGATTGATACACGGCTCTATTACTCAAACAAATCCCCCCCCCCCCTTGTTACGTTCAAAACCTTGCAAGTAATTTTTTCTGCATTTATTTTTAAAACACCCAAAAATTGCTCAACAAGTTCGATTTCCTATCATTTGAAATTATTGTTATTTAATAGAATTTTTCAAGTAATTATTCTATGAAATTTTGCCTTGTAAAATCAAACAGCTGCTTAGGAAACTTTACGTTACAAAGCAGTGGCAATATTTCCTACCATCTGCAGTGACTACATTTTAACTAAAAGCTGCACGTAAATGCACAGCTTTCTTCTAAAAGATAAGACCACTTACCACCTGCCTACATCTGCTTACAATGGGTTTATTATCTATAGGTATACTGGTATTCTGCAGCTGTTAAGATGTTTCAAAGTAATAAGATTGTTTTCCTTTGTCTAAAAATCTTTTGATAATTGCGTTATCTGCTTGTTGGCAAGCTGTTACAGTTTGTATTTCGGCAGCTGTTGTCTGGGAATTTTGCAGACTTGGTTCTTCGGCGATATCTTTGAAAGTCAAATGTCTACTCCCATACATGATTCTGTCCTTATAAAATAGAGACCGTCCTTTGCAAGAGAAGATTGAATACATCTTCTTACCGAAGATACATGTTGTAAAGTCGCGCTACTAAAAATGCTTTCTGTGCTAATATAAGTAAAGTTGGTGCTTTCAGCATGCAGCCAACAAAGAAATGCAGTCGCATTTTTCAATCACCAACATGATACGAAGCCAAATAGTTCAAGGTACAGTTTTCTATTTTCGTAATTCTTTTATGCTGCTGTGGAGGATAGACATTTTATTTGCTGCTACTCATGATTATCCAATAAATTACCAACACCACGTTACCAAACACATTCACAAATTAATCAAAGTTTGTGTTAGAGTCCGTTTTACTGTTTCTTTTGTTTTTTTTATATAAACATTAACGTAAAGAACTTACGCATCACTTTAGAAGTAGTTAATATTTGATTAATTTAAGTTAGGGTGTCTAATTTTAATGTTATACTATTTCTTGAGGAGGTGCACTTCACAAAGCAGCTTGTATATATAATTTAGGTATATTTCTGTTCCTAGATTTACTGTACAGTTTATGCTTAATTTTCTTTTATATGCATTTAAGGTGAGAACCATTGTAAGTATTTAGACTATAAAATGTTATATATTTTGCTTACCAATTTTAAATGCTTATGTTATGACGCTTTGTTTACCAGCACGTAACAAACGATTACGCAACTTATTGGATTTTATTGTTTTGTAAATAGTCTTACGAGATTGGATGTTAACAATGTTGTTTTACAGAGGTTTTCAGGGTATTCTTTCTATTTCACCCACGCCCCTCTACAACGTTTTTGAGTTAGCCCAAATTCTACCATTCTGTCTCCGTTTTGTTGTGGTATTCGGTGTAAACGATTTCCTTACTTACTCTTACTGTTTTATTTTGTGTTTGCGCGGAATACCGTAACACCATTATTGTCTGAATATATAACAGTTAGGTTTGAACTTTGTAGAAACAGTTCTTCATAGAAGTTCTTCAACAAAATTGACATCGACATGTGTTCTGCCTCATTAGTGTTATGTATGCCTCTTGACCTTGTCTACATCAAAAGTGTGTCTAGCAGAGTGATCGTGGTTATGTAGTAAATGTGACACTAAACATACAAAAAAACAGCAGTTGTCAGTTACCTGTTTATGTTATTATTGTATCAGTTACAAGATTCTTTTCATTTAAATATATTTCTGTAATGTCCCTGTACTAAGTTACCGGTATGGCAGTAGACAGTGGTCATTAACTAGTATCTGGTATGATGCTACAATGGTCTAGCTGTTGCTAGACCTACCAACTCCGTTGCGCGAGTCCTGGTCTAGCGACGTGCTCTGTGAAAAGAAGAAACTAAGGTAGGTGAAGCAAGATATAAGGGCGCCGACAGTGGGCACGGCGAACCTTATACCGGGGTTATGGGCGTCAGCAATGGGCACGACACCGGGCGATGCTGGTTGCCAGCTATGGGCACGGCAGTGGTAATAGCTGGCTTTGGGCGCAGCGAAAAAAAAGAGTAGACGTCGGCTATGGGACGACGTCTATGGATTCGGAGCACCGACTATGAGCACGGTGCGGTAGGTACTAAATATTTAACACTGGCTATGGGCACAGTAGTAAAAGAGTCTACAACATTTCAGAGCGAGCCGGCAAAGCAGACTGGTCTTTCTCGCAAATGTGCGCTGATTTATACCGCTGCTTGGCCGATTCGATTTGTGTATTTATTAACCAAAAGCGGTATAACATGTAGTGGACATACAATTAACTTATAACTGCTTGAAACGTGACGTTGACGTCAGTAAATTGTCGTTACATATCACTGGCGACGAGGTAACAGTAATTAAATATGGCAGCAATCGGCAATATTGAAACATTCGACACTAATTATCCAGAATTATGGAGGTCTTATAGCGAAAGACTAGAATTCTTCTTAGAAACCAACGCGATAAAGGATGACACAATGAAACGTGCAGTACTGGTTAACTTATGTAGCCCTAAATGTTATTCAATGATCAAATCAATATGTGCACCAAACACAACGAATAAAGTGTCATACGCTAAAATAATCTCAGAATTAACTGAACATTTCAGTCCAAAGCCTTCAGTTATTGTTCAACGTTTCCAGTTTCATAAAAGAAACCAGCGAGCTAATGAATCAGTGGCATCATTTGTAGCGGAATTGCGTTGTATCGCAGAAAATTGTAAGTCTTCAGGTGGTTTTTTAAAAAAGGCAAAAGAGGCAAAAGACGAATTCTTGCAGCGTCAGTTATTGGCTGAACCAGATTTAACTTTGGCTTATGATTAAGCGATTGCTTCAAAATCTGTTTCGGTAAATATTAAAGAAATTAGAGATCAGAAGATTAACCTGGTTGCTCGTTCTTACAAAGATGTTGAAACTAGTGGAAAAATTCTTCAGCAGGTGAGAGTTCCGGAAAAACAATGAACGGATACCATTGTTATGAATGTGATGGAAATCATTTACGTAGCAAGTGCCCATTTAGAGATGCAAAATGTCGTGTTTGCTCCAAAGTTGGACACATACAAAAGGTTTTTTTAAATAAGTTAGCAAATCAGACTTCAAATTTAAAGAATAGAGCTAAGTATGTCGATGTAACTGATTGTACGTGCGCTGAAGAGGATATCTCAAAAGATTATGAACTAAACCATATGAATAATGACAAACTATCATCATTTGATATCGAAGTTTTGATTGATAGTCACAAATTCGTTATGCAAGTTGATTCGGGGTGTGCTGCATCTATTATTTCGGAAGAATGTTTCAATGAGATGTATACAGAGAAACTAAACTAGATGTTTGTATTAATAAATTTGTTGACTAATCGGAAGTTTGTCCAAATGATTAGTACCTGTGGTGTCGACGTGTGTTATAAAGGTGTATGTGTGAAGTTACCGACTAGCGTTTCCGCTGAGCAAAAAAGAAATCTCCTAGGTCATAACTGGTTTAGTGCTTTTGGATTAAGCATTTCTTGCATTAATTTAGTGAATGATGAATCCGTTACTGTGGACAGCACAATACCTTCAGAGCTAATAAAAAAATTTCCTGAGGTTTTCTCTGATTGACTGGGTAAGTTTAAGGGTCGTACGTATCCTTACAACTTAATCCTGAAGTTAAACCGATATTTATTAAGGCACGCCCTATACCGTTTACAATCAAACACTTAGTATAGAGAAGGAATTGAATCACTTAGTGCAACAGGGAGTTCTAGTACCTATCACTAATACTGATTGGGCTACACCTATTGTTGTGGTGCACAAGAAAGAGTATGGAAAAATTTGAATATGTGGGGATTACAACAGTACATTAAATAAAGCACTTTTCAAAAACCCATATCCTATTCCAGCTGTTAATAAAATATTGGTCTACATTGGTGGGTGGTATAATAATTGGAAAACTTGATATGTGCCAAGCATATCAGCAGTTGCTAGTAGATGATGTGTCGGCAGCAGCGCAAACAATTATCACTCACAAGGGAGCATTTGCCGTTAAACGTTTACAATTCCGAATAACCTCAGCACCTGGTATATTCCAGCAGTTCATGGAAGAGCTTCTTAGTAAAATGGACAGTGGTTTTCCATTTTTTTGGTGACGTATTAGTCACTGGTCGTTCAGAAAACGAATTTTATGATCGATTGGAAAAAGTTCTAAAATATTTCAAGAGAGCGGTCTGAAATTGAATAAGGAAAAAAGCGCTATTGCCTTCCTTCAGCGGAGCTTATTGGGTTTCGTACCTAATAAAGGTATTCATCCTACGAAAGATAAATGCAGAGCAATTAAGGATGCTCCCTTTCCAAAATCAAAGGCAGAATTTCAAGCTTTTCTAGGATTACTGAATTACCATCAAATTTTTTTAAGAATTAAAGCTAATATTGGGAATAGACTAACAAGCAAGAATGTGCTTTCAATAACGTAAAAAAATTACTTTCTTCCGATGCATTATTGCTGGTGTAAAAAAGTTTCATAACTATTTGTATGGTAGAGAGTTCTTGATATATACCGATCATAAACCATTATTAGGGTTGCTAGCCCCCGATAAACCGATCTCAAAAGTGCTCTCTCCTAAAATGTTGAGATGGCTACGTATGTTTGGCACATATGAGGACAAAATATTATATAAACCTGGAAAAAACATTTCAAATGCTGATGGGTTAAGTAGACTTCCATCACAGGTCGCAGATGTTGATACTTCTGCCCCGCAGGAAGTACTATTATTAGAATCCATGGAATATCTTCCATTGGATGCGAAGGAAATAGTAACACTATCGGCAAAAGATTCTATAATTTCAAGAGTTATTAATTTGGTTCTTAGGATTTGGCCTAATTACAAACTAGAAGAAGCGTTTTTTTCATATTATAAATGTCGTTACAAATTACCTGCACATAAGGGCTACTGCTTCGTGGATGTAGAGTTGTGATATCTGGAGGGGTAACAATACAAATTTTATCCACTTTGCATAGTTGTCATCCTGGCATTGTAAAGACGAAGGCTTTAGCGAGGAGCTATGTATGGTGGCTTGGAATTGATAACAACATTGAGGAAGGGGTAAAAAATGATGCCACTTGTCAGGAAAATGAACGCTCTCCGGCACTGCACCTATATTTCCTTGGGAACCCACAAAAACCTTGGTCGCGGTTGCATATAGATTTTGCGGGTCCTTATCAAAGAAAGGTATTTTTTATAGTAGTGCATTTTTTTTTCAAAATAGTTAGAAGTAAAAATTGTAGTTTCTGCTTCTACCAACGTTGTGATCTATAACCTTCGCCTATTATTTGCGTCGCACGATCATCTCGTACAATGGAACTGTTTTCACTAGTTTTGTGTTCAACGAATTTGGTCGGAATAATGGCATTCGTCTTGTAACAGTCGTTCCATATCATCCCCGAAGTAATGGAATGGCTGAAAGAATGGTTTAAACTGCAAAGGACTTCCTGAAAAAAAAGACAACTGGAAATTGGCAATTGAAACTGGCTCAATTTTTATTATATCAGTATATCACCCCTAACAGCACTAATTCATTAAGCCCTGCTGAAATACTTATGGGACGGAAATTGAAAACTTGTTTGGATTATCTTCAACCAGATTTGTCGGTAGAAATCCAACTTAAGATGGAATAAAAGTTGGATGATGCATGAAATTCAAAGAAATTTTACGTACTTTTAAAGCAGACGAACTAGTTTATGCGAAAAATTACATCGCTGGTCCAAGGTGGATACCTGCAATAGTAACTTCAATTACAGGGCCGCTTTCTTATAAGGTTAAATTACTGAACGACGATATCTTACGGAGGCACGTCGATCAACTTAAAACTCGAAGCACCTCTGTAACGTCGGGCATCTGTGAGGAATCTATTTAGAAATCGATAGAAAGGGTACCGCTTGACCCACCATCCGGTGGGGACTGGGATTCGGATAATGGCTCAAACTTCACTGTTTCGTCCGAACGTGATGTTAACAGAGATGGGCGACATCATAACAATGTTATGTTAAGCAATCAGTCTGAGATTATTCGCTATGATGTTATAGCAACTGACAATGACAACGTCACTGAAATTAAGCCTCAGGTAGACAACTCTACAAGTCCGTCACCTGCTCGGCGTTCCACAAGAGTTTGACAGAAATTGCGTTGGTTGGATGATTACGTCTAGTAGGGAGGAGTGATATGTATGCATCTTGTCCTTGTCTACATGAAGAGTGGTTACGGAATAAATGTGACAGTAGACATACAAAAAGTAAAAATAGAGCAGTTGTTAGTTATCTGTTTATGTTATTATTGTATCAGTTAAGAGATTCTTTTCATTTAAATATATATCAAGTAGTGAACAGCGCAAATAGCTCCATCTTGTATACTAAACAATTATCCAGTAGTGGATCTTCTTGTTTCACAATCATTTTCCCAGTCAGCATCACAGTAACCAATAAGCTAAGAATCGGCATGCTTACTATACACTTTTCGTTAAAAGAATGTATTGAATGTTCCGATTTGAAAGCACGGTCTGTTTTTATAAGGAAAGAACCACGTAGGAGCCAAGGTGTTTGGCTTTCAAAAATTTCTGCGAGGGATCAAGTGCAAAAATTTCTCAAACAGCACCAGCAAAACTATATCAGCTGTAACAACTTACAAACACAGAGATAAGCTAAGGCCTGTCAAGAATTGCTTTGGACACATGTACAGCTGCAAGGTAACAGCATGCCGTTTGATGGAAGTATAAACTTGGTTTAGATAACAATCCCATTCCAAGTGTTCATTTACTAGGCAGATGGTTGAGGACGCTTAATCTTTTAAAAGAAAACCATAAATGTATGTGCAGCTATGGTTGAAATGTATTCACTGCAGGTGGTTGAACATTGTTACGTTAGAAATTTCTATAATTGTGTGTTTTTTTGTAAATAGAAAATTGTTGGCGATGTATTATTTTTGTGTTGCTAGGAGCCCCACCCTTCTCCGCATTGCTAGTTAACCTGGTATATTCATGTTTTCTTCCGGCTACGTCATTGTACGTAGTAACATATTGCAGCAGCTTTTGTAAAGTGAAGTTGTTAAGCAGATGCTTGATATCACAAGGCAAAATATATTAAACAAATACTTAAGGAAATTTTATAAAATAGTACTAATTTTAATCGGAAGGAAATCCAGCTTGTTGATCAAAAGCTTCTATAATGTGTTTAAAAATTTTAGGGTGTTTTAATAGAAGTACTATGAATTAATATTCATGCAGAAAAGATTGCTTTCAGGGTTTTGAACGTAACATACTGTTTTATAAAGAAAATTCAATTTTGCAGAAATAACTCGAAAATGTTTGTTGGGGCGTTTTTGACGCGGTAGACTATTATTTTTCTGTAGTTATAGGTAAAAACCATCGGTTTGGTAGATAAGAGTATAAAATACCTACATTGTGTGTTTTACTTGTTCTGTAAATTGTTATTAACTTGGGCAATGATTATGTTGCGGTCGATTGCCTTTTTTATTACTTTAAGTTTGAAACAACAAAATAACAATCAGATTTCTAGAAATGTGACACAAACAACGTTATTTCATTCAGACCTATTATATACTATAATACTCACTCGATGTTCTTTTCATTTCCTAAAGAGATAGCAATATTTTTCATTTTCACATTCAGCCATGAAAATCTCTGACGTAAAGACAAAGCTAGTGCACAAAACTGCAATTCAATAAAAAGTGTAATTAAGGGCACATTATATGCAATGAATTCTCCAACAACCAACATAGTAGCAGATTTACAAAAAGTAACTACATCGATAGTTACTATTATTGATATAGTTAATGTCAGAATGATAACCACGAAAAAAAAGTATTTTTGAGTCTTCTTGTAGATCTTTTCAGGATTCAGTTTTAAATGTCTATCGATTGCAGATATGGAATCAATGACACTAAGAATCTGGAAAAAGCGAGAAGTTAGTTATGAGATGATACGGAACTCGTTTATACCTTCTTGCCAAAAATGTTTCCAACAATTATTCCAACAGACACGCTAGTAATTCCTAAATGCACGTGTATGGCATTTGTAACTCTACTTATAATCGGACTTTTATGTTTACGTGCATGAATTGCATAAAATGTAATAGAGCTCAACGATAGTGCAAACAGGATATTGTACACCATTCTATATTTACAATATTTGTATTTGTAGTTTCTAATGACAAACGGCGTTATCCCTAAAGTGTAGAAAACCATATATTGGTAAAAATACCTGATGTATCGTTTTGGGATTGAACATTGTATGCAAATGACTGTTATCAAGCATTGTTAGAAAGAATCTAGATTTAACAAACCATTAAAAATAATTGACATGTACGACTAACAAGGCTTTATTTGTATTATTATAAAACTAAAACAATCATTATAATTTTTGAGATGTTGTATTATATCCATCATCTTTGATATATCAAAAATAAACAAAGCGTCACTTGAAACGAGCCTGCGTCCCCATCATTAAAACTCCCTCGTGGCTTCACAGGAACTCCTTAGGGCTTTGTCCCCAAACGGGACCTTTCCTCTGTACTGTCGTACGGTTCGTACTCACAGAACTCTTTTTTACTTTGAAACTCAGCTCCAGCTGCAGGTGAACTACTAAAACACGCTATGGTTTAGTCGAAGTTCGAACCACACATATTAACGAAATAGCGATGTCCTTTAAACCGCAACCGCTTGGCTACGGCCGCTTGTCTCCTTATTGTAACTTCACAAGCCTGCGATTCTACGTGGCACTGCGGTATCATATACAAAATTATACATACAAATCATGTAATACTTTTGCATTTAGATAACTTTAACCACATCTATCGTACACAATTATTAAATATCAAAATTTGCGGGTTGAGATTTAATTCCTGTTTAAATTTTGATTGAAATTAGGTAAATAAATATCTAGGAGAATGATCAGTAACACAAAGTTGTTGCCCAGACGCCGACAAGGCAACAACAGTTATTGACCACCGCCTCCGGGCTATCAAAGGTGAGCAGCGGAACGGTGACGACCTGAAGGAGTTCTCCAGCTATGCGGGGTGTCGAAGAATGGGTACACAAGTGAAGTCGTCGGAGATGCACATCCGTCAGTCCAGACGATGGAGCGGCCTGTGGCGAGTAGCCATCCTGTCGGTCGAAAACCACAGGCCAGTGGACCCAGGATCCGGATACCGTGTAGTTGAGGGACAACCAAGGGGAAGATCCGGAAAACTGCTCACTGCATCAAAACAAGGGGATTTCAGGAGCAGGTCTTTTGGAATCCAGACCTACATATATATTCAAGAACATCAACTTATAAGAAACACCACAACAACCAGAAGATCAACAACATGTCAAAAAACTCTCTAGAGTTGTAAGGCACCATAACGACGCTGAAAGCGTCGTGTCCAGCTACTGCGGCTCAGTAACACACAGGGGCGTAGGAATCAGGGTGGCAGAAAAGGCAATGCCACGGGGTATTGACCCTATGGGGGCGCTAAACTAATAGTTGATGAAAGTTTGTGTGTTAAAAGTAATGGTATTCAGAATGCGAAATAATTCTGTTATGTCTGATCTCTAAATAGAAAATTTTAGAACAATTATCCTTTCTGAACGGACCAGCACTTTGAAGAAGTTCTAAAATACTAGAACGTATAATGGATTGCGTGTTCCAGTGATCTAAAGAGCCGAATTATAGGTTTAACCAAATTAGTGGGGTCTTTAGTGAGGAACCAGACTAAGACAGGTTACCGAAAAAGGACAGCAGCTTTTTTGGTACTTAGAGTGGCAGAGACCATAGGGGTTGGTATGGCATTCTAAGACACACTACTGCGATGTGGAAGGGAACAGGAAACAACCACATTACCTCACAATCCCACAGCGTACATAAATTGTTATTAATGATGATGATATCGTCTGGGGTAAAAAATTCCGGAGTTAAAATAGTTTCCCATTCGGATCTCTGGGAAGGGACTACTTTGGGGAATGTGATCAGAAAATATATAAAAGAAGTCGTGAACATTCTACGAGTCGGAGCATGGAGGTGTGGGGATAGTTATGAGAAAAAAATAGGACACTGTGTAGAAAACTACCTACAAAAGAATGAAAGAGTACTCATTGTTAGATTAGAATCTAAACGGGTAAAAACCGCAATAATACAAGTATACATGCCCACCTCTAGTCACAGTGAGGAAGAGGTAGATGCGATCTACAAAGATGTCGACGAGATACTAAGATATGCATAAAGACATGGACATTTAATAATACAAGGGATTTTAATGCAGTGGTAGGTGAGGATAGGGAAGGAACGGCAGTAGGTTTATTTTGTTTAGACACTAAAAACGACAGGGGGAATAGGCTAGTAAAATTTTGCGACCAAAACAATTAAACTATTACAAACACATTATTTCAACATCATGCTAGAAGACGATACACGTGGAAGATGCTAGGAGATATAGGAAGATATTAAATACATTACATTCTAGTTAGACAACGATTTAGGAATCGAGTAAAGAACTGAAGCAGCTACCCAGCAGCAGATATCGTAATTATGAAGGCCGCTCTTAAATTTAAAAATTTAAGAAAAAAGAACGAAACAAGACACTTTGACTTTGAGAAACTAAAAGATAAAGATATCCAAGAAATATTTGAAAAAGGTCAAATGAATTGCTGAAAGATATCAAGAAAATTTCTGATACTAAGGAAGTAGAAACGCCTTAGACATGGCGGCCAGAGATATTCTGGGGTATACACAAAATGAAAATAAGAAACCATGGATAACAAAGAATATCTTGAATTTAATAGAAGAAAGACGAAAATACAAAAACAAACCAGACGAAGTTGAAAAACAGAGATACAAAGCCCTAAAATGGGAAATTAGTCGCAAATGCAAGAAAGCTAAAGAACAATGGATTGATGAAAAGTGCAAAAAGGTACAAACTAAGATGGAAATAGGAAAAACAGACGAAGCATACAAACCAATTAGAATGAATTTTAAGGATATAAAACCGTATAGCAGAAATATAAAGAGCGCGAAGCGAGATATCATTAAAGAAAACGTAGAGAAAGTGATTAGATGGCAAGAATATATAGAAAATTTATATGCAGAAGGGGAACTAATAGGACTAGAACAGGAATCAGATATTGAAAACGATAACTTAGGATATCCTATACTTAGGGATGAGTTCAAATGAGCATTGAAAGACTTGAAAACTGACAAAGCACCGGGTATAGATAAGGTGGAAGCAGAAACTCTAAAAGCCGCTGGACAATAGTAACAGAATGTTTCTTTCAACTTGTAAGCTATATGTATGAGACAGGCAAGATACCCAAAGATTTCAAACATAACAAAAAAGGGAAACGCGGATCGACGTGAAAATTTTCGAACAATAAGTTTAACAGCACATGTGTCAAAAACACGGCAGGCTATTTTAGCTCTGAGGATGATAATGGAAGAGACAATAGAAAAAGGAGAAAGCGCATATAGGATTTGTGGACCTGGAAAATGCATTCGATAATGTAAAATGAAAAAAAAGGTTCAAAATACTCAAAAAGATTGGAATGAGCTTTAGGGTTAGACGGATAGCACATAGCTTATACAAAAGAGCAAGCAGCTGTAATAGAATTAGAGCAAGAACGTACAGAAGTAGATAATAAGAAAGGGATAAGACAGGTATGTGCCTTATCCCCATTAATTTTTAACGTGTACATCGAAGAGGAAATGAATACTGTCAAATGCAGGAAGACATTTGGAATTACTATGCAGGGACAAAAGATTGATACGCGTAGATTTGTAGATTTGCGGTATTTGCAATGAAGAGTTAGAAGCTGCTCTTAATGAGATGAAAACAGTTATAACAGAGAGATATGATATGAGAATTAACAGAAATTAAACTACAATACTAGTATGCAAAGGGAAATAAATCAAAAATAAGAATACAAATAGGTAACGAGAACTTACAAGAGGTTAATGATTTCTGCTACCTAGGAAACCAAATAACGTAAGATGGGAAAAGAGCAAAAGAAATAAAACAAAGATTAGCACAAGGTCGTGCGACATTTAACAAGAAAAAGCAATTACTGTGTTCAAAGACAACAAACATAAAAACAAGGAAAAGATTTCCGAAATCATATGTGTGGAGCACAGCACTGTACAGCTGCGAATCTTGGACAGTCGGAGAAGCGGACAGGAAGAAGGTAGAAAGAAGCCTTTGAAATGTATTGCTACTGACGTATGATGGATATATCATGGACATACAAAGTTAAGAACAAAGAGGTTCTAAAAATGGTAGGGGAAGAAAGAAATATGTGGAAAACAGTAAAAATAAGAGAGATAGGATGATAGGACACATACTAAGGCATGACGGAATAGTGTGGGATATATTAGAAGCAGAGAACAACTTATGTTATAATACAGTGAGTTATGTGTGAAAGTAAGCAGAAAGTTGTTTGAAATAAAACTTGATGAGACCGTGTGTAAATATTAAAATTAGAGATATAGATGGAAATGTTAGATTGTAGATGATATTAGTATTGAGTTAAGGAAAATTTAATTAATTATAGGATAAAAATAAGTGGATTGTTAAAAGGAAAAAAGCCACAGTATGAAAAAGATTATGCGTGTGCATTATTAAACTTATAGATTTAGTTATAGATATACGCTAGAAATAAAAGTAATACTTCATATATGCGGAAAAATAACTCAGATTTCAAATTTTATATTTTGATTTGGAGGAAAATAACGTGATAAGGAGTCACTAGAGGTCATTGAAACCCAAATTCTACAAATAAATCACACCAAGATATAAAACAATCCGAAAAAAATTAAATTTTCGTAAATTCATGGGTGCGCCATGTATAATACAAGCGTACTTTTATTTATTAAAGTGTCAAGCAAAAATGTAATTGCGCAAGTATAAATAATTACGTTGTATGATATAAGCGTATTGTAAATACATGGCAAATAATGTAAGCCGTATAGTAAAAATAATTATTTCTAAGATACCTTAAATCGCATTAAATGCAAATGTAAATCGATCATTTTAAGATAAATACAAAAGCTATTCGTTTGTAATAAAAAAATGCACGTTCCGTGCATAAAAATAAATATTTTTGTGTATATTAAATACTAATTTTAATCTTAATTATGTGTACTAAAACACGTTTACCGTGAAAACTAATATTTTCTATAGAATGGCAAATTATGTAGGCCTTTCTCAAAAACGTCTTTTTAAAAAAGTTTACAAAAGATTGAAACAATTTTTATTCACAGGAGAAACGTTTATACGTCTTACAATTTGCAATGCGCGTAACGATCTAACTACTAAAGTCTATGCTTTATGCTTTCTATCTAATGTTCTTTCTATTCGCATAGCTTGCTATTTCTATTCTCAAACTGGCACCTCGTTTGCATTATAAAGCTTTAAATTAATAATATGAATTGACTGTTGGATTACATAAACTTATTTTAAATAAAGAATTTTTTAGAATATTAATAATAGAGAAAGGATGAGTCATCTGTACTTAGAACTACGTAAATACCTAATCAATTAAGAAACGCTTAGTCCAAGGAGCGGCCGGAACATTTATAAACCCATAGAATCTGGTAAAAATGTCAATAAGAACGCGGGGAGACCTTACATGTGATTTTCCACTCCACCCGAAGATACTACATTGGCCAGGAAGCGAGTTTTTTTTTTACCTGGAAAATTTGGAAGTTTGCTGAACCCTTGCTGTTCCAAGCAAGATAGGGATCTTTAACGTGCGTGACAACACTCACACACGGGACCTCCATTTTACCTTTCATCCGAACGAGGGTGTATTTTTGTGAAAAATCCTCGCCTAACATTCTTCAAGCGGACCGTGTCGGGATTCGAACCCGGGACCTTGGGCGTAGTAGTTACACACATACCAACTGCGCCACGGAGCCGCCTAATGAGGGAGACCGCGGACAATTAACAATAGGTGTCAGAGTAGGACGGGGCAGGGCACGTTATTAATAAGTGAATCACGTTAATGAGGTAATAGAAAGTGACGATTTCGAATCTAATGAGAAATTCCCAAAAAATTTGCATTGTTGCGGTGTAAAATTTTCCGTACGAAGCTGGAACGTGCTAGAAAAGAGATAATTTTTGCATATATACCGGATCTTTGATTAAAATCATTCATTTATAAATTCGATCGCGAAAATGTTACTTTGAGAAAATAATTTCGAAGTTATTGTTTTAAAGTATGTAATACGCATACCGTAATTAATAATTACCATGTAACAGTGAATACAGAAGTTAGTTTTAAACGTAACCTGCGCAAATATGGAGATTTTTTACGCAGTTCTTTGATCATGTAGTATACAATGAAGATGGAAAATTTTTCAAGATAAATTGCTACTTCAAAAATTTAATTGAATAAAAACCGAGGATGTACATTGGTTTTTAAATGGAGATTTAAATGGAAATCGTGTAAGCTGATTTAGAACGTCAATTTAAAAATAAAGTCAAGAAGTCGAAGATATTAAATACTATTGCTAATTGGAGGCGCGTTTTTAAAGATTTTGCAAGTATTATTTTTTATGTATATGGTTGGTAACTGATATTTGAGTATTTGTCATTTAAATTTAAGCTAGAATAAGTTCTAACATATAATAATTCATTTTGTAAGGGTATTTATCAGGAAGTTTATGATCGGAGTTCGAAACACTTTAACCCTTTAATAAATTATCTGTCAAAATTTTGGCCAAACAAACCTTTCAAACGTGGGAATCACAGTCAAGTAAACTATCTAGAAGAGAAGAGATTTAGTTCTGTAAATTTAAAATAAGATAAGAGACATTTTGACAACTAAGTAAATAGGTACTTGTTAGAAATAATTTGATGTTTGAAAAAAACTACGCTGTAAATGTTCTGCATGCTTTTGTTTGAGAGAAAATATTTTATACTGTATAAATGCTTTATGATATTGCTGTGTTTGATTTCATTTTGTAAACTCAGTCCAAGTAAAGTAAAGTTAGAAAGATGAGTAAGTCAGGAATTTAAAATTTTACAATTTGCTGTATCAGTATAACGGCACCCTTTTAGCGGCGCATAAAAGCAATGCGTTGTTACAGTACTCTTTTAGTAACGCTCCAACTCGGAGTTTGTCATAGCAGTATTTAAATATATATATATATATATATATATATATATATATATATATATATATATATTACTCATATTTAGACCAGGGTAGAAAATTAATGGATTACATCAAATAATTTTAATCACCGTGTATAAGGAAGTTTATTAGATAATACGCTTTATTAAAACCCGTGGAGAATAAAAATTCATTCGTTTTATTAAAAATAAGAGATTAAAATTATTTACAAGACGCTTTATATAAAAATAAGCAGTTTTAAAATGCTCAACGTGTAATTTAATTATTCCAAAGTAAAGAATCAAATGGAAATTACGTGCAAGATTTATATTAATTGATTCAAGTTTGGGCAACGAGTATTAAACGAAACGTACAGATAATAATTGAATATTTAATTAGGATGCACTAAAAATTAAAGAGTATTAATTTTAATTGAAGTTAATTGAACCGTTAGTAACAGATAATATCTATAGAAACTTGTAAAAACCCAAGATTATAATACCAGAAAATAAAGCTCTGGGAATTAATATTATGTTTGAACACCTGGGTTTATTTAAAAAGCTCATTCGGCGAAAATTTTGCAGATAATTAATGGTTCAGAGAATCTTGGGGAAAACGTCGCATAATAGTTACGAGAAATGCTAAAGGTGGGGTATTTCACACTCCATGTGGACTAAAATTATCGATAATACAGAATATCACTTTGCATCAATAAGAACAGGTTAGATAGAGACAGATAATATGCGCAAGACCGAGACACATATAGTAAAAGGCGTGAGTAGCGCAACGTCATGGGGTTGCGATTGGTTAAAAGTAAAGACAAACTTGAGAGGTAAAATAACAGTTCTGTATAAAATTTAATCGGTGATTTCCAGACGTTGCGTGCCGTGTTGAAATTTCTGAAATTTAACTGGGGTGAGTACTAAATTCGTAAAAACCGACGCGCGAGCGACAGACTGGGAACATAGAATGAGGAATTCTTTAGAATTACCCGTTTTGAGGACAAAAGCGACGTGCCGGCTTTTTGCTATATATACCGAGATGAATATAAACAAGCCCTCTTAGACTTTTGACTATTCGATGCGTTAAAAGCTCTTACATCCGCGACTTGATTGAAGATGTTAAACAGTGCATTTTAGTTTGATAAAATAATTTAAAATTTTGCTCGTATATTTTAGTGATTCAAAATAGTTTGTTATTTACGTGCTAACATGAATGTACTTCAGTGCACTTAGATACAAGGTAATAAAATTTAGTATCACTGTACCAATTAGCAAAATTTACAACGACAAATGTATACACAAAAGTAGGCAGTTTTGGCGTATATTGGTGAAAGAAGTATGAAGTTATTTGCTATTTTTCGGGGTGTTAATAATTAAATGGTTCAAATACGTGTCTGGATCCACGAAACAAGGGTCAGATATACATAGATGAGTTCCGGAAAAGCCCAGAAACAACTTTAAATAAATGGTGATGGAGAAAATTTTAAAAGCGTTGAGAATTAGAAGCCGTAAATATAATCCTGTTGGAATGGTGTGATTAACTAAAGGGACGATGTACTTTGAAGCTACGAGGACAGTAACCTTCAGGTAAATTATACTATTTTGTTTGACATTTTGTGTGTGTTGAATAACTTTATAATTGATTTACTTTAAATGGACATTAGTGAAATTGTACTAACCATAAAATTTTAATTTTAAGATGAAATTTGCTTGTTTAAGTAGAGAGGGTATTTAGTTTTGATGTTCGGTAATATGATGAAACTTTGGGTATGTCTTTGAGCTCAATTAGACGAACCTGGTTAATTAACGTAAAGGGTGGTAGATGCTCCTTTATACTCAGACTCCGGTCTGCTTATATTGTTATATTAATTAGTAGGCATCCAACAAGGACTTTAATTTTGGATGCACATTAAAATGATAATAAAATTAATCTTGAAATTCTTTTTAAAACTGAAATTTATGCTGAGTTTTAATTTTGAAATTTTAATGTATTCTGAATATTGATGTAAATAGAGTTAACGTTGATGTTTTTGGTAGGAATGTGTTGTTTTTTTTTATGAATGAGGAGGTTTATAACATTAGGTGAGCAGCCGAGGCGAAAAGAGGATCACAGCCGTTTATGACGCCCAATCTGTGGGACTAGAATTTTTTTGTTGAAAGGACCCAGTTCCCGCATTCAAAGGAGTATTATCACAGCAAATTTTGGCGACCACAACGTGAGGGCTCGAGTTCCAAATAAAATTTTTGTTATTTTATTCCAGGAAACTGGCGATCTGAGAAAGAGAGTTTCTGTTTGTGTATAAATTTAAGAGTATTTTTAAAGTGTGTGTGAGTGATTAGAACGTATGCAGAGAAAAGAGTGGTTAAGGAGTCAAGGAGTGGAAATTGGAAGTGACGATAGTGCATTGGGTGAAAAAAATACGAAAATGGAAGAAGCTGGAGGCAGTAGAGATCAGTCGAGGACGGAATCGGGGGATCAAGGAAACGAGATGATATTGAGAATGTTAGAGAGGATGAGTGAAGAATCGAATAAGAAATTTGACCGAATGAATGAGACATTAACAGGAGTTAGGAAACCCTAAGTGAGAAAATAGATAAGACGAATAAAGAAGTTTCAGAATTTAAAAATAGTCTTACCGTAAAAATGGGGGAGGTTGAAAATAGGGTTGAAAAAAATGAGCGTGATATTACAGGTCTTCGACAGGAAATGGGACATTTAAGGTCCGAAGTACGCATTTTTGTGAAGAAGAGATTAATATAAAATGACTGAAGTGACGGACTCATGTAGGGATCAGTTAGGCAGGGTAGAACGCGAAGTTAGTAGTATCAAATACAACATGTCAAATTTAACGGGGGATGGTCCCAGATTTTCTACAGGTGGAGTATCATTGGACCAACACATGAAGTTTTATGGCGATAACAGGGTAAATCCACAAATTTTTATTAATAGTGTAAGAAATCTAGTGGGAAATTTATTTGACGAACAGACTAAACTAAATACGATAAAGGCTTTATTAAAGGACAATGCGGAGGCATGGTACAATTTAGTAGGACAGGACATAGACACGTATCAGGACTTTGAAAACAAATTTTACAACATTACTGGAGTGATCACAAACAGGATCAGATTAGGGACGACTTGATTACAGGAAAATTTAAGGGAGAGTTTGCAGGTTCTAGGGAGCAATATGCCATCCGCAAATACAGTGTGGCCAAACAACTGAATCCACCATTGACGGACAGACAGATAATCAAGTACCTATCACGACATTTTGAACTGGAAATTAGACAACACGTGGCCTTACAAAACATCACAGAACGGGAGACGTTTTTGGAATACTTACAGAGATATGACGATGTATGTGTTGGACGGACAAGAGAGATACGAGAACGAAACGTTAACACAGTTAGGTTTGACAACAGGACACCGAATTATCCGAGACGGCCTGACTACAACAGAAATTTTCGACCGAATTGGGAACGACGAGGACAGGAATACAGGAGCAATAGTGCGACTAGGGGACCGACGCCAAGACCTAGTTACACGCGACAGAACAGTTTACCGGAGGTAAACAGGACTGTGACCAGCACGCCGAATAGAGACAGGGACACGGATATTAACACAAGGAGGACATACGCACAGGTTGTAGAAGGACAACCAGGACCAAGCACTGAAAACAGGATGAGACAGGATTTTTAGAACGTGACAGACCACTAGATTTCTGTGTAAATGTATATGAACATCCACGTGAATTTTTTAAAATTGAGGAGGAAGTAGAGCCAGAAACTAAGGAAAATTTATGTTTGCCAATTATTAATTTAGAAATTTTTGAAAATAATGTAGAAGTATTACTTGATACAGGGGCAGAGGCGAGTTTAATATCGGAGGAATTCGTCAGCAAAATTAGGGATAAGGTTTGTGATAGAATTATGCCTATAAAGCGTAGCCATTTAGTAGCTCCAAATAAAAGAAGTTTGCTGTAGTAAATAGTGTTGTGGTGCTTAGGATAGATATAGGAGGTTTAAGCTGTGAACAGGAGTTTGTAATTGTACCTGGACTGAAGTTTCAGAGCATTTTAGGTGTTGACTGTATGATGAAGTTAGGGTTTTGATAGATATGGAGAGGAAGGTAGTAAGGATTAATGATAGGGTAGTGCCATGGAAGGGCAGTTATGAAGTCACAGAGGATGACACGGGGTTTAGTATTAATGTAGCAGAGGTAGAGGATGATGAAGTAAAACAGATCAACACAATAAGATGTCCAGAGGATAGGAAAGTAGAGGTTCAAGCTTTAATACAAAACATGCAGAAGTAGTGGGGTAGAAGCAGCATATCAGGAGCAGGTGAAGGCGAAATTAAGTAAAGATGGCAAGTTTGTTTTAATAAAGTAGATTTAAGGGATTCATTCTGGCGGATTCCATTACACAAAAATTCTAGAGGGTACGTAGGGTTTTCCATAGAGGAAAAATCGATAATTGTAAAGTAGTATCGTTTGGTTTGTCGGCAGAAAGGAAACAAGAATAAATGAGAAACAGACAAGTGTAGGGACTGAAGAAGAAGTAATATTTAAGAGTCAGGATAAGAGGGATGATAAGTTTATTGTATGTGAGATAATAGAGATGTTAAGTATAGATATAGAAGGGGGAGAGATAGGGATGAAGAGTATTAGGATGGTAAGAAGGAAGACTTGGAGGGTCAAGAAGAGAGTTAGATTTAAATAACTTAATGAACAAAGGATAGAGATAGGTGAACTTTAGTATAGATATAGAACAAGGGATAGAATAGGTGTATATAGAAAAGTAGAAGTAAGTGTTTATAGAAAATAAAGCTAGGTATAGGATAAATATGGGAGATAATTAGGAATAGGTTTAGGATGAGAATAAAGAGTAAAGGTAGGAAGAAAATAAGATAGGTTAAGTGTAGATATTTCATATAAGATTAGTGGAGAGTTAGGAATAAAGTTAGAAATAGGATAGGTATATAGGATTAGGTAGGATGAAGTAAAGTATAGTGAAGATTAGTTAAAAGTTAGGAATAGGATAGGTATATAGGATGTATATAGGATTAGATGGATGAGTAGGATGAAGTTAGGGATAATTTCAGTTTATAGAATTAGGTGAAAGTTAGGAATAGGATAGGGATATAGGATAGGTGTAAATATTTTTTTTTGAATTGGAGACAAAGTAGGTAAGTTAGATAGATAAGGGTAGAGAGAGATAGGCAATTTTTTTTTGTAAATTTGTTTTAGCAGTCTAAATGCTTTATATTTGAATTCGAATAAGTGGGATTATTTGTATTCAAATAGGGGGAAAATACTCATATTTAGACCAGGGTAGAAAATTAAATAATCACATCAAATAATTTTAATCACCGTGTATAAGGAATTTCATTAAATAATACGCTTTATTAAAACCTTGAAGCATAAATAAACTCGGTCGTTTCAGTAAAAATAAGAAATTTAAATTATTTATAAGACGCTTTATATCAAAAGAAACAAATGGAAATTACGTACAAAATTTATCTTAATTAACTCTATTTCAAATAACCGGTATTGAACAAAACGTACAGATAATATCTATAGAAACTTGTAAAACCCAATAATGCAAATCCTAGAAGTGTTAGTTAGAAGTAGGATGTTTTTAAAAGGCAATTTCAGTTTAATTTGTGTAGATAAACATGTCGAGTCTAAGGATATTGAAACGGTCAGATGCTTTTAGCACAAAATACAAAACAGGGTTTATTTAAAAGCTCTGAGAATTAATATTATTTTGAACACCCGCGTAGTTTAAATATCACATACGGCGTAAATTTTGTAGATAATTAATAGTTTCAAAGAATCTTGGAGAAACCGGGGCTTAATATTCACGAGAATGTGCGATACGGGGTTATTAAACCCAGATAACAGTCCACATGGACTAAAATATAATCGATAATAAAGAATATCAATTTGCACCAATACGAACAGGTTAGAAAAGGAAAGAGAAAATGCGTCAAGCAAAGACACATATAGTAAAAGGCGGGATTTAAGCAACGTCACGAGGGTCACAATTGGTTGAAAATAGGATGCAAATATCAGAGGTAGAAATAACAATTTCTGTACAAAATTAATTAGTTTTTCTCGGACATGCTTGCGTGCCGTGTGTTGAAATTTCCGAGATTTAAATGGGACGAGTGAAAATTCGTAAAAACCGACGCGCGAGCGACGGACTGGGAACATAGAATAAGGAATTCTTTAGAATTACCCGTTTTGAGGACAAAAGCGACGTGCCGGCTTTTTGCTATATATACCGAGATGAATATAAACAAGCCCTCTTAGACTTTTGACTATTCGATGCGTTAAAAGCTCGTACATCCGCGACTTGATTGAAGATGTTAAACAGTGCATTTTAGTTTGATAAAATAATTTAAAATTTTGCTCGTATATTTTAGTGATTCAAAATAGTTGGTTATTTACGTGCTAACATGAATGTACTTCAGTGCACTTAGATACAAGGTAATAAAATTTAGTTTCACTGTACCAATTAGCAAAATTTACAACGACAAATGTATACACAAAAGTAGGCAGTTTTGGCGTATATTGGTGAAAGAAGTATGAAGTTATTTGCTATTTTTCGGGGGTGTTAATAATTAAATGGTTCAAATACGTGTCTGGATCCACGAAACAAGGGTCAGATATACACAGATGAATTCCGGAAAAGCCCAGAAACAACTTTAAATAAATGGTGATGGAGAAAATTTTAAAAGCGTTGAGAATTAGAAGCCGTAAATATACTCCTGTTGGAATGGTGTGATTAACTAAGGGGACGATGTGCATTGAAGCTGCGAGGGCGGTGACCTTCAGGTAAATTATACTATTTTGTTTGACATTTTTGTGTGTGTTGAATAACTTTATAATTGATTTACTTTAAATGGACATTAGTGAAATTGTACTAACCATAAAATTTTAATTTTAAGATGAAATTTGCTTGTTTAAGTAGAGAGGGGTATTTAGTTTTGATGTTCGGTAATATGATGAAACTTTGGGTATGTCTTTGAGCTCAATTAGACGAACCTGGTTAATTAACGTAAAGGGGTGGTAGATGCTCCCTTTATACTCAGACTCCGGTCTGCTTATATTGTTATATTAATTAGTAGGCATCCAACAAGGACTTTAATTCTGGATGCACGTTAAAGTGATAATAAAATTAATCTTGAAATTCTTTTTAAAACTGAATTTTATGCTGAAATTTAATTTGAAAATTTAATGTATTCTGAATATTGATGTAAATAGAGTTAACGTTGATGTTTGTGGTAGGAATGTGTTGTTTAATTTTATGAATGAGGAGGTTTATAAAATTAGGTGAGCAGCCGAGGCGAAAAGAGGATCACAGCAGTTTATGACGCCCAATCGGTGGGACTAGAATTTTTTTGTTGAAAGGACCCAGTTCCCGCATTCAAAGGAGTATATCACAGCAATATATATATATATATATATATATATATATATAATATATATTGCCGTGTAACTTCGCTCTGGCTCAGTTTATTCGAAAATTATCAATTTACAAAAATAGAAAATTTCACAAAATAGAAAAATTTTCAAAAAAAATTTCTTACCCGGATTCCTGCTTCATCACATTAATTCATTTCTTCAGCAGCTTCCCTGGCTAGCTCAGTTGGGCCTTCTCTTGGATACCTAGATTTACTATCATACTCTTTACCGTTCACTCACACTCTCAATAAAACCACAAATAATACAACAATCATACAATATTTATTTACCACTATTTACAAATAATAATTCAAGATTATGTACATTTCGGTGCTCAAGTTACATCTCAATAAATGATTTGTTTTCAAATTGAAATATCAAACACATTTAATGTAACAGGAGTAGATGGGCCCTAAATAATACCTTATTTATATATTTTCAAATTATTACTCTCTAGAGTATGGTGAGCTCATGATAACCCAGTTTTTTTTAATGTATGCTTTCTATTTAGCATACTCTTACTACAAACACAAAAAAAACCATGTACTCTTAACAATAAAAATTAAATTCATGAGGAACGTTAATAAGCTTTCCATACACTTTTAGATTTATATTCAAATACCATAATAAAAGTTAGTTATGCGTATTCTTTTCAATACTTTTCAATATGCAAAATAACCAAGAAAAATACCATCAAAGTTCACTCTCACACATCACAAATAATTTCCACAGTTTAAAAAAAAACAGCAAATTCTAATGCGTTACCTGGAAACTTGAAGATTCCATCTCTGTTGACGATGTATTGTTCCTGAACCCTCGGCCTAGTGGTAATGCGCTGCTTGCCGCCTCCAGCTATTTATAGATGAACACCATCTACGTTGCGCTGCATGCTACTCATTAAAGATCCAACTCAATATCCAAATCCAAGTATATTACACTTCTTTGTTATTGCATAATTTAATTTACGTTACGAGCTTGTTACAGTATACGTTGTATCTTAGTTAAACTTTCTAGTTGCCGCTTGAAGCGAGCGGACGTGTTTTTGCCGAGCTCCCGCTTCAGCAATAACAGTAAGTTTTTATCTAGGGTTTATATTATTTATTGTTGTATTATTTTATTTGAAGCTTTGCTTTTTATTGTGTTTTATTTTATAATTGTGTGCCATCAAATTTTAAATACAGGGCAGTAAAATAAAATTTTAAAACAGAATTTAAACTAAATAAAAACTAAATAAATCGCGTCTTCTTTGTAATTTAAACCAAATCCGCGTTTTAAAATAATCTAAATAAATTTCGGGTTAATAAAACAAAGGTCTACTCAACTAATACTCAAAAACAATTTCGAAATAACTTAAAAGGCATTTTTAATAATAAATTTAAAATAAAATCCGCCTAAATCAAGTAAAAACCGGGTAAAACAACTAAAAAGTGTGTGAATTTTTTATAGTGCGCGTATAATAAAATAATAACCAAAAACAAAATCTAAGCCTTTTAAATCAAATAAATAACTCAAAACTGTAAATTTTAAAACAATTTTAATATAAATTTTCCGTAATTTAAGTTCACGCGTATTTAAAAGTTCCTTTAAAATCGATTTTGGTGTAATTAAGCGGTGTAACAGTTACGGGTTGTGCTAGTTACCAAGCGATTAAGTGAAAGGTCATTTCCGGTTACCACATTCCGATTGCGCTCGACCTTATTTTGTTAATTACACATTTAAAAATAAAGTGTTCTTATTTATAAATTAGATATTTTAATATTTTGAAGTAATTAGTTTATTTAAATTTGATTTGGCGGTTTAAAAATTTAAAATAAATAAATAGCGTTTTTACGGTACATTTTAAATCGAGATATTTTTATTGCGTTAGAAATTTATTTGATTCTAGTTGTTATTTTGACGCTTAGTGCTTGTTGTATTTTTGTTAAAATTTGATATTTAATTGGGCGGTTGAATTTTAATAAATACAAGGTTGTTTACGGTTCACCTTTAAACAAAACATTTTATTGGACCAACGTTTTGCGTTCTTCTAGCGTCGTTCTTTTAGCGTCGTAACGGTTAGGACGTTTTTGAGCTGCGTTTTAGGTGTCATTTTTATTGCTAGTTTTGTCAGCATGGTGGTCCACCGCGATGAGGAGCCGCTGCCCAGGAGGAAGAGGGGCGATCGGTCGGAGTCTGCTAGGTCGGCGGCGGAGGGCGCTGTTGGGGAAACAGCTTAAGGTAGTGCTAAAGGACTTCTTGTTAGAAACTCAGGAGGAGGTACAGGAGGTAGGGAAGGAGCCTGCGTCTGCGGCGGTCGTGTCTGAGGAGTCAGGGCCTCCCGTGGTGGTCGCGGCGCCAGAATTGCCCTCTACTTCGAGAGCCCAGCGCACGATGTCGACTAGCAGCAACGGTAGCGTTAATGCTAGCGACCTCGATGAGCTGGAACTCTTAAAGTTTAGGGTGAGGAAGGCGCACGCTGCCGTCTAAGGAAGGTGCCGACGACCTCCGCCACTATCGTCGTGGAGGATAGGAAGATGGTTCGGCACGCCGTGGATGATATCCGTGACGTGACGAACCAACTGATAGGTATGGTTAGGGCGCTGCGTCTTTGTTTAGATGGTTCAGGAGAGCAAGTGTTGTTGGGGAAGTCCGGCGGTGAATTCTGTCGTTTCAGGAGGCCAGAGTCAGGGTGCGTCGGTGCAGCGCAAGGTCTCCTACGCCGCTGCAGCTTCAGGATCTGCCCCTACGTTTGCTGTAAGGGTCGACGCCAGGCCAGGCCAGAAGGACGACGTGATGACGACCCTGAAGCAGAAGGTCGATCCCGCTCGAGATGGGTTTGTTGTTGTCGGAGCTCGTAGGACGCGCCGGGGCGGTGTCGTTGTGGAGTGCGCAGGTCGCGACGACGCCAAGAAACTGCAGTTGAAGGTCGGCGGGAACTGCAAGGAACTCGTGGCGAAGACCATCGAGAAGAAACGTCCACGGGTCGTTCTTCCGGGGTCGAAGCGGGGATGAAGGCTGAAGAGCTCGTGCGGTTGATTGCGAGCCAGAATCCCCGTTTCGGCGATTTGAAGCTAGAAGACCACCTGAGAGAGAAGTTCAGGTTTGGCGGAAAGGGCCCTAGAGATCCTTCGCCAACGTAGTCTTCGAAGTGACCCCACACTTCGAAGACGTATATTAGCTGATGCTATTAACCTCAGGTGGCGAAGAGTATGGGCCCGGGACCACTTCTCGATGACCCAGTGTTACCGGTGCTACGAGTACGGCCATCGATCGATGGAGTGCAGGGAGAAGGTACAGTGGTGCGGTAACTGTGCCGAAGTTCGTTCATGAATTCAAGAATTGCCGGAAGGCAGTCCCCTGCTGTGTGGTTTGCGCTAGGGCAAACGACAGAACTGGCGGTGGCGCGAAGGTCGATACGCGCCACGACGCCAAGTCGAGTAGATGCCCCACGATGCAACGTCTGAAGCACGCAATCACACGAAACATCGATTATGGACTGTGAAGATAAAACAAAGTCCATAAGAAGCAAGAAGATTAAATTCGCGCAACTAAATCTCGGGAAAGGTAGAGGGGCAACAAATAACTTCGTAAAGTTATTCATCGAAAATAATATCGACATCGGGTTTATACAGGAACCGCACCTGTATGGCCACAAAATAACAGGTTTTGGGAGGGGTTACCGTCTTAAACGCGAATAGTGAACGACCGCGTAGCGGGATAATAATAAATAATGGAACGTGCGCCGGAATTATATTAAATAATTTATCGAACGAGTTTGTAACGACGGCCGAAATCAAATCAGGGAAAATGCGTTCTATGTAATAAGCGTGTACCTCCCGCCGGTCGATTCCCGGCGGAAAATCCAAACCGAAGACTTGATAAATGAAGTAGATAATATTATTCGTAAAATCGGCAGAAATAAAAATCTAGTCATTGGGGAGATTTTAATGCCAAGTCGCCACTATGGGGCAGCCCTATCGAAGACGATAGAGGCTCGCAGGTTGCTGATCTTTTACGGAATGGGATCTTAGTGTGATAAACACTAATGATTTACCTACGTTTGAGACGCATAGAGGCAGCAGTTTTATAGATATTACTGCAGTCTCGCACGAAATGTTAGAAACGATTTGTAATTGGAAATTAAGGTCGGACGAGGAAACGCTCTCTGATCATAAATTAATAACATGGGACGTTGAAACCAAAACAAGTGCAAACGAGCAGCTAACTGTATTTCCGCGGTTCTGTAATAAAAAGCAAATTGGGAGCGATTTAAACAAAATTTGGCGAAAGTATCCCTGTGCTCGAAAATGAGCTATTTAACTGCCGAGAGGCAGACGAAGTAGAAACACTCGCGAAAAATTAAACGACGCGGTGGTAGACGCGTCGTCGTATTCCATGCCGAAAAGAAAACATTTAAAGACAGCGTACCCTGGTGGACCCGGGAACTAACCACCAAGCGGGCAGAAACGCGTAACCTAAGGCGCCGCTATCAACGCGCCTCGGGAGATATAAGAGAACAACGGAGAATAGAATATAATCAAAGTTACCGCGAATATAAAATATTAATAGAAGAAACGCGAACGAATAAATTTAAAGAATTCTGCACGCAAACTCAGAGAAAGAACCCTGGGGAACCGCATACCGCGTAATTAGAGGAAAACAACAAAAATCGCGCTCAGTAATATAAAGAAAACAAATGGCGAATACACGGAAGGTTTTAAAACCACAGCGGAATATTTACTAGAGAAATTTTTCCCATCGGATAATCCCGAGGGGATGAAGGGTCGCACGATTTAATACGTCGGGAAGCTGCAAAGGCGCAAGGAACAGGTGCCGATAAGGCAATCCTAGTTCACGAGGTCGTCAGGGCTCTTAGGAGGATGAACCCTAAGAAGGCACCGGGGCATGATGGAATCACTTCAGACGCAGCTCTGCAGGCGTGCCTGTTAGCCCCGTGTGTCTTTGTTGGGTTGTTTAATCTTTGTTTAGAAAGGGCGTTTTCCGCGTTGCTGGAAAATCCAGAATGTGAAATTTATACCCAAACCTAAAAGGCGGATGCGTCAGATCCGGGCAGCTATCGTCCAATTAGCTTGCTACCGGTGCTGGGGAAAGTTTTAGATCGCGTTATGACTACGCGTGTTGAACACCTAGTGCGAGACAGCGGCGGTTTTAATAACCGACAGTTTGGTTTCGTGGAGGGCAAGTCGACTATCGACGCGTTAGAGTTCGTTGTCGGGGAAATTAAGCAGGCAAGAGATGCCAAAGAGTACTGTGTCGTTGTTGCTTTGGACATTTCAGGAGCATTTGATGCTGCCTGGTGGCCATTAATCGTTTGCGAGTTAGATCGTAGGGGTTGTCCGCGAAACTTGATGTCTTTGGTCAAGAGCTATTTCTCGGGGCGATTAGCACAGGTTGAAATTCCGGGTGAAGTTCTGTCGCGTGAGGTGGAAAGGGATGCCCGCAAGGGTCATGTTCTGGTCCCACATTTTGAAGTTGTTGTATGAGAGCATCTTTAGGGTCAAGTTGCCCGCAGGATGCTCAATCGTCGGGTTTGCAGATGACACACTTTTAATTGTAAGATCGAGATTGTTAATGGATATGCGCACAAAACCGAACGAGGCGCTTAATAAATTACACGAATGGTCGCAGGCGGTAAAATTAAAATTTAACACGGCGAAGTCAGAGGCGCTTTATTTCGGCACGAAACCAGGACAGAGACCTCCTAGGTTAGAGCTAGGAGGAGAAAATCCCGTTTAAAGATTGTATTACCTACCTCGGCGTCAAGATCGACAATAAATTAAATTGGAAAGCGCACGTACAATACGTAAAAAGTAAGGGCGGCGAAATATCAAATAAAATGATGGCGGCGGCTAAAATAAAGTGGGGTTTCAGGGGCGAATCGCTGAGGACGGTTTATGCCGGAGCAATTGAGCCGGCAATACTGTACGCAGCTTCTGTATGGGCAGAAGGTTGTAAAGTCCGGGAGATGCGTCAATTGACGAGCGTACAACGCATAACCGCGGTAAAAGCGGCGAGGGCGTACAGGACCACCTCCACGGAGGCTGTCCTGGTGATCAGTAGGTCTCTCCCTATCGAATATGTCGTTAGGAGATTAGAGATAGACGATTAATAAATATAGGAAAAGGGCGCGAAATTATCGAAGATCTTAATCTTGGTAATAGGGAAATTGCAAGAAAGATTGTTGTATCTGAGTTAGGGCACCCGGCTGATATTAGAGGATCGAGTTTGTCGAAGGTGATGAGGACGCGATGGGTATCAGAATTTATACGGACGGTTCACGTATGGACGATGGGCAAGCAGGCGCGGCGTTTGTCGTGTATAAGCAGGAAAGGAGGTGTTTCGGTTTCAAACCAAACTCGCGAACTGGTGCACTATCTTCCAGTGCGAATTGGTAGCCATACGAGAGGCTATCGATTACGTAATAAACCATACGGGCAGAGACGAGTATTATATAATCAGTGATAGTAAATCGGCGCTAACGGCTTTAACAAACATGAACACCTCGACAGATCTCCAAGCGGACGTCTGGAGGATAGCGCGTACGGCGCTAGAGTTTCGACGTTTAAAGTTCTGTTGGGTCAGGTCGCACAATGGTAACGTAGGAAACGATAGGGCTGACGAATTAGCTAAAGAGGCCGCGACGGGCGACTTTCGAATATCACATTCGTCGATACCGAGGTCTTTAATCAAAAGAAAGCTGCGCGAAAATCAATTCGACAATGGGAAGAGGTGGAACAACGCTGCCACGGGCAGGTTGACCCACAAATTCATACCGAGCATAGAAGCCAGAGGTAAGATCGAGGTTAAGCTCGATCACAAAATGGTGCAGTTGATAACAGGGCACGGCGCCCTGAAGGCGTATTTACAAAGGTTCGGTCTAACCAATAGCGACCGCTGCGAATGCGGTGAGGGCGCGGAAAGCGCAGAGCACGTGCTCTTCGACTGCCCGCTTGAGGCGGGAAATCGAGGGTTGGCTGATAGCAAACTAGCTATCCTAGGTCTGGCATGGCCAAAGAGCCTAGAGGAAGTCGGGGAAGTGGTTAACCAGAAGGCGTTCTGGACAGCCTTAAAAGAATTCGCGGGAAGGGTCGCGAGATTAGACAATCAATGACGACCGCGTGTAAAAATTCGGTGGGGTTGGTGGGAGGATTGAAAATTTTAGATTGACTTGGCGTGAGTAAGGATACGAGCATAACCAAAACCTGATATTAAAAAAAAAAAAAAAAAAAAGATAATTATACCAAAATGTCCAATATGCACGAGAAACCCCACTCCATTAAATACAATCACTGCCTATCTTCATAATTATGTGCGGAAAATCGGGAATAAATAATACCAAATAAACAATAACAAATAAATCATAAACCCTCATTAAATTAAATCAATAAAGTAAACAAGGATAATAAAACAGAGTGCAACCGCGCATCCCCAGGACTTGAAAGTGAAGTGATAGTGATAGTGATTGTGATCCCCAAAACATTTAGTGCATACCCACCAGGACTTTAGCAGTGCACCCCGTCCCACCTTTAGAAGTAAGTTACAGACGACCAGATCTTCGGATGCTGGAGAATTTTATTATCGAGGTAAGACCTAAAATGTGGCGGCTGTACTCGCACAAGCATTGATTTACATTAATTAGTAGTTTTGAAATAATTTAAGAAGCACGTTTGGTGTGTAAAGGCGCTAGCCGACATAATGCTTGTGCGAGTGCACCTGATAAATAGGGTGATGCTTTCGCTATTTTGTGCACTGCTATATGCTTAACGCTTATTAAACATTTATTTATATATTTACATAATTATATTTATTTATATTTTATATTTACACTTTATATTTATTTATATATAGCATGTATTATGTGGCTTATTTGTTTTGTTTGACGTTCTGTCGCCATTTTGGTTGCAGTATATATTTGGGAAGAACGAGCAGAATTGCGGAGATTGTAATCATAATGTAAATCAGTTAGGAACGATAGGAAAGCTAGGGATGGATTTAAATTGGTTAGCTAGATTTGGATAGTTTTAAGACGACCCTTCAGGTCGCACTGGTAAGCAGAACCGGCGTCTGCTATCCGGTATTACGGATCCCTCCCCCTCTCATTTTTGCTTGTTGATCGGGTACACTCGAAAGTCAGCGCTAGGGATACCATTATTTACAACCCTGTTTTTAGTTTTTGTTTTGTTTTTGTTCCAGTTTTTGTCAGATTTTTAGGTTTATTAGATTGTTAGAGTTTGTTAGGTTTGTTAGATTTTTAGGTTTGTTAGATTTTTATTTAGTTTTTATTTAGGGTGAATCAACTATGAAGTAAGAATTAATTAGAAGCACGATCATTTTTCGCGTTTAAACCCAATGTAGTACCTCCGGGTGGAGCATTGGGGACGTGGCCGCAAGTATAGCGGCCCTAATTCAAATTATAATGTATCTTAGTTAAATATAAATAAACTCGACACTATCCGCGTTCAAAGTATCAGGCCACCACAATCCAACACTGTACTATTTAATTTATAAATTTTAATACTTACAAGCTCGTTAGTCGATTTTTGGTACGTCGTAAGCGATGCAAATTAAAGAAGTCAAAGAGAAATTTAATAACTCAACTCTAGTATTTATACAATTCTAAATGTAACCTCTCCAACCCTCTTAACGCGAAATATTTAATTGAACTAACTCTTTCTTTAAATTTTGTATAACCGTTTTCAAACTCCCGAAATTTAGTTCGTCGCTACGCTATTTTCCGAAAAATTCGCATTCATCTGTCCCGTGCTCGTCTGTTGTACAACTAACTATTTAGACCAATGATATATTTCAGTGACGTCTTAAAATCCCGCCTGTATTAGCTCTATTCCTCTCTTATGCATATTGGATGTTTCCTTCTAACCTTGTTTGAGTGGTAGAAAATTGATATTCCTGTCCGCGTGATATCTACCCCACGTGATGTTGTATACGTGCTTTGCGACTGTCGGTTGACCAATATTCTTTGAAACTTGCTTGTTACGCTCCAAAATACATAGAAGTCGACCTTTCAAAACATGCAGATGTTCAATTAACGATCGTTTTAAAATAACATTTCTAGGAGTTTGCATTTCAAGGTATTTCCTATATTCGACATCTGTTTGTTTGTTAGTAAGGCGTTTTGCCTTGGAATTATCAATTTTTCATGCTTTGAAGCGTTTTCTGACGTTATAACCCTTTGAATTAAACTGAATTAAATTAATTAATAATTTCCATTGGCTTATACAATTTATTTTCTTTACGAACCTACGAATTTTTAATCCCTAATTATAAATTATGGTAATACCTGTTACTTTAAATTAAATGAATGAAATAAATTTTGCACGTAAATTATGGTTGTTTCCTCTATACAGGGTGTTTGAAATTGCATTGTTTGTGCCCAAATTTAACCATTTAAATTTACTACAATATATATATATATATGTATGTATATATATATATATATTTATATATGCTCATTATTATGTAATTAGAAGCTAATTGGAGGTTAACAAGACATACAGAAGGTCATGGGTCAAGCTAAAGGGTCTTTGATAAATCTAGTAGTAAGATAATTAGGTATTTTAAATAGAAATTAGAGCTTAGGCAACGTAGGATAGTTTAGGGTTAATGTAATGTAATGGAATAATAACGGTTTAGAAGCAACGCGAAATAAATACCGCTTTTATTTATTAAAAGCTTTTCGTATTCGTTAACATAGGGTAAAATGAGAAACATTTCAAACCATACAAACAAACAGGGGAAACGTTATCTTAACGAACGAGGCTATAAAATTTAATATGTTCCAAGAAAGATCGACCGTTGGATATTTGTGTAAGCAATATACAGCAAAGGTAGGTGGTCGTTAAAGAATACGAATCGATATTTTACAAAGAAAGATAGCGATTTTGTATGTGTTAGTAAAGGAGCGTGGATAACAGGTGTTAGTTAGTTGGTTGACTTTGAAATAACCAGATAAACAAAAATGAATCGAAGCATACAAGTATGACAGAGAAACAGCTTAAGATATCAAGGTAATCATGAAGACAGTACAGTAAGGAACCAGAAACAAACGGTTATAGAGAAAAATAGACGATACAGAACGTATGAATATGAGAGAGAAGCGCTATATTTTTAGAATTTAATCGGAGAGGTAGTATGGTTGGGAGACGGTATACAAATTTGTTTGAAGAGGATAAAAAAATCAATAATTTCTAAGAATTTTAACAACAGGCACGGATCGTTTAAAAGCATGGGAGAGAGTTTGAGTGATTTGATTGGATGTTAAAAGTAGGCGTGCAACAAGTTGGTCTTAGAAAGGGTAAATATCAATCGGAGAGAAGCATGAATGTGAAAGGACGCTATATGTACGAAAGAGATGAAAGATATTTGTTTTGAGTGGAAGGCGTGGAAGTAGCCAGAATTGAAAGTTCGTTGAGACTAGTTTTCGCAGAAGGATAGAGTCGGTTGACGGTTTTGTGAAATTTTTCGAGTATTTTGGGGTGTTTGTCGAACGATATTCAGAGAAAACGAAAACGGTTGGAGCTTTTCACCGGAATTGAGAGTCCGTTACAGTTTTACCGGGAATTGTTGTTGTCCGTTAGAGGTATACGTGCTAAATTTCAACAAAGAGGGGAGGGCGACCGAGGCTATATAATCACTCGAATGGAAGGGTGAAACTTTCTTTAATTTTTCGTCGTCTCTACGTTCTACAAAGTTACTTGCAGTGAAATATTTAGTGAAGTTATATTTTGTTTATTAAGGTAAGTACGCACAAGTATGTGTAATGTATAATGTCCAGTTTTATAAAAGCTTAAAGTTAAATAAAGAATTAGAAACGGAACGTAGATGGTATACGTAAGTACTACGATCTCTATTTTTGTTTTGGAATGTATCACAATTTGAAAATGAATGATGAAGGCAGCAATCAATAATTAACTTGTTATAAATTAGAAATTTTGGAAATTGGTCATGGATAATTAATTTTAATGAAAAGAAATTTTGGGGTAGCAGCATGCAGAGAGCGACATTGATGTAAGCGGATAGCGGTTCTATCGAGTAGAGCCATACTCGACGGCACCATCTGCAAGAGCTAGTTGGAGGATAGCTGTTGATGATAGTTACCAGGTAACGACTTTTATTCAAACATTGTGTGGTGACTCTTTGCAATGATTTTTTTTACTTTTTGTGCTTTGGTGTATTTTTTTTAATTGTATTTATTGAATTCTAAATTTATGGGACTTTCGAGGTGAATAAAAATTATTTAGGTTGTCAAGGAGTAGTGATCTATAGATAACCAGGATATATTGTAGAAAAAAGTATAGAGGGCTTATTTAATTTTGTTTGGTAGTGCTGTAAATTTGCACTTATGGTTAAAACGTTTTACGATTAGCTCATGTCAAGACGAAGAGATAAAGTCGGGTATGAGGAATGACCTCTCACTTTAACAGGATAATTGTTTAATAAGGTTATCGAAGTGAAATATTTCCTTAAAAATAAAATTTTGTTAGTACGCAGTATCCAAGTGTACATAATGAAAAATCTTATAAGAATGTAATATTTATTGACTGTAAATAGAGTGTGCTGTATTTGTGCATTGCGTTATTTTGAGTGTGAATGTAGAGTGGATTTTCTTTTAGTGAGGCGGAGTTGTTGGATTCAGCAATCCAGGTAAGCGTCTGTGTTAGTATAAGAGTTTTTAATGAAGTAAAGAGGGGCAGAGCGGAGCAGCCGAGGTAGCTTTACAACAATATATACAAAAGATATGCAAGTTTAATGAGACTTTAATTAATACAAAACAATAAAAAAAAATTTAATGGCAAGTGAGTCAAATTCAGCCACAAGGGCATCCTGTCGACGCGATTCGCCCTAATTGGAGCTGATCAGGACAGGAGTAGCAAAGTTGTAATATTTAATACAGACACATTATGGGAAGTACAGCATCACTTAGTTTATATATATAATAATATAATATAATATAAAATATATAATATAATATAAACGCAATTACAAATTGTTATAGTTATTCTACCTACTTTTAGAAATAACTATAGGTATACATTGACCAACGTCCAAGAAATTACAATGTTATATATATATATATATATTGTAGTGAATTTTGACATTTATAGATTGATTTAACAGTTAAAAAAAGATACATGGCTGTAAATTAAAGAAAAATAAAAATTGAGTTCCATACAGGACACTTTTTCTAATGTAAAATTTAACTTGGCTGCGTACTTGCTGTTCTGAAAAAATAAAACTTTTCTTGGTGATTGGTGGGTCTAGTAGTAGTTGGAGCATATATAGAATATCACTGTATGTTTAAAAAAGGTTTATGTAACTATAAAAAAACGATTTTGTACTTTATTTGAGCATCCAACGCAAGTGTAATACGTTAACCGACAAAACAAGTCCATTTTGTGGCATTTGAAGGATATGTTAGTAGTTGCAACATTTATACCGTATTACTATAAAAAAGAAAATATGTATGTAATTTGTAAAAGCAATTTTGTATTTTAATTTTAGCATTTAAGGCATGTTTAACGTATTGGACATTTTAACCAATGAAAAGTTATGATGTGTAGTATTAGAATTTTGATATGTAATTTAATCCAGTGATTTGTTTAGAAATAGTTTCTGTGTTTATAATTTATGTAAAATATATATAATAGTTGGCACCAAGAAGAAATGAAAACTAAGGCGTAACTAGGCTACAGAAAGTTTGTTGATTTATAAATGATCTTACCATTATATTTTGAAAATAAAAGTTGTGTTTTACTGAGCTGGTGCTTTATTTAATTTAAAAATAAAAGTGAAATTGTTTCTAAAGCGAGCAAAACTTGATGTAATAGTGCCCACGATTATACATACAATCGGTGTACTACGAAAATATTAAGAGATTGAGATTTTGTCCAGGAGGCCCAAGGTAAAATATAACCTGTTGGTGTAGCAAAGGCGTTCCAGATAACAAGAAGTCGAAGTTATTTATTCGCAAGCAGCAGAACAAACAATTGTGCAGAGTTGGTGTTTTGTAGTCAAGATCCAGAAACAAGAAAATTTAATAGGAGTTCGTGCTGAGGATATCTGCATCGATTAAGTATTCATTTGTATCAATATTTAACATTCTAATTTCTATCCATTTTATTCTGAGTGTGCTAAAACAAATGTCTTGGTACTAAAACCATTTTTATTAATAGATGTACCTGGTATTCTGAGAATCCTCCATATTACAAGTGTGAAGGACACTCCAACAGAACAAAAGGACTACAGGTGTTATCTTTTTCATAAGCGTAAGTACGTAAAATCTAATAATCCCAAAATAAAAGTAAAAATTTATAATTGCTTGTAAAATGTAAACAAACAGATCAGCCATTTGCTTTGAGATAAGTGATTTCTGTAAATTCAACACCAATGGTATTATAAATATCTTGAGTTGAGTTAGATTCAAAAGAGGGCGTTAAGCCATAACCATTTTGCTTTATCTGAAACCCACAGGTAAAGTAAAGTGTTTGTAACTTTATTAAATTTTAATTCAAATTTTCCCTGAGTAGAGTTTCAAGCCTGAAGTTAATAGAGCTAAGCCGTGGTAAACAAAAATAACTGTTTTAGAGCAGTGTATAGAAGGTTCTATTGTTTTGTTTTTAAGTTATTAGGCCACCTAGCGAGGTAAAATTGTATTAATCAAAAAGGAATTGTTTGCCTGATTGTTTGGTTGCCTAATAACGCAGGTAATCGTTTTTTAAAAACCAAAGGTGTACACAGACAGAATTTTTCAGGGTGTTCACACAAAGGTAAAATAATAGATTAAAGTTGTGCCCAAAGGTAGGAAATTATTTTAATATATATATATATATATATATATATATATATATATTGCTGCGGATCGGGGATCAATCTCTGGAAGTCCCTAAAAATCATTCGAGCCCCAACGTTGGGCCGTCCATAAGAGTGCTGCGGATCGAGGACCAATGGGTTTAACCCCTCCAGCGTCAACAACCGATTTTCAAAAAAAACATAAAATTTTATAAAAATATTCCTTACCCGGATTCTTCTGCTGCAACAAAATATCTTCAACAGCTTCCCTGGCTAGCTCAGCTATGCCTCTTCATGGATACCTAAATTTACAATCGTTCTTCCTTCCCATTCACACACCATTCAATAAAATCACAAAATAATACAACAATCATACAATCTTTATTTACCGCTATTTACAAAATTGTTCACAGATATGTACATTTCTGTACTTTAGTTCCAACTCAATAAGTGCTATTTTGTAAAGTCATTGTTTTAAACTTTTAATTGTAAACACATTTAATACAACAGGAGTAAATGGGCCTCAAATAAATCCCTATATTTATTATTACACACTGGAGTATGGTGAGCTCATAATAACCCAGTTTATTAATGTATGCTTTTCACCTAGCATAAAATTACTACAAAATTTATAACCCATGTACTCTTAACAATCTAATTTAAATTCGTAATGAAAGTTAGTAAACTTTACATACACCTTTTTCCTTTAATATTTAAAATACCCTCATCATAGTCAAGTACACAAATCTTTTCCAATACGTTAAAAAAACCACTCAAAGTTCACTCACACATCACAAATAATGCCAACAGTTTATCAAATAACAGCAAATTCAAATGAGTTACCTGGAAAATGCTTCAAGGCTTCATCTCCGTCGACGATGCTGTCCTCAAAATACCTTGGCCTTTCGTCTATGCGCTCTGACCCACCAAATATTTATTGATGATACCTCAGTCTATACTGAGCTTCATGCTACCAATCAATATACCATCCCAGCATCCAAATTCTCGTATCTTACACTTGTGTTTATTGCTTTATTAATTTACTAGCTTGACATGGTATGGGTTGGACCTCAGTTTAATTTAAATCACTCACCACTACTTGCGTTAATAACAATAAGGCCCCCCAAATACCAAGTTATAAAAACTAGTACTACCTTACTATATTACAAATAAATTTTAATACTCACAAAACTCTACTATAACGTCGGTTTGTTGTTACACGTAGTTAAAGCGATGAGAAAATCAAGAGTAGTAAAGAGAAACTTAGTAACTTCCATCCCGTATTTATACGGTTCAAATGTAACCTCCCGGACCCACTTAACGCGAAATACTCAATTTAAATAATATTTCTTCAAATTTTGGATATAACCGCCTTAAATATATATATATATATATATATATATATATATATAATTTTGTAGGTCTTTGGTTTTCTTGAATAATGAGTACTCTTTTTTATAAATCTAAGCGTTTGGATATATTCAATCTTTTGTCAAAGTTACTAAAATATACAGAAATAGTAATACTGTAAAAATATAAAGGTATGCTGTTACTTACTGAAGCGAGACTACAGACATAAATTAAAAATGCATTTGTTTAGCAATACAAACATTAAAGATGTAAAATTGTTGGAAGTTAGCTAAAGTTTGCCATTTGACAGGTAAATGTTTTATTTTTTGACTGAAAGCTCTACCCCCTTTTTTATTTTTATTTAAATTTTTAAATAGCATGTTGTGTGTGTGTGTGTATGTTAGTAACTGTTGTGTAGATTACTGAATTTTTTAATTTATTTGTTAGTGGTTTGAAAATTTAGAAGAAATGTATATATAGAGCTCAAACTAACAAAATAGGTTTTTTTGTTTATACTGTTAGAATTTTGAAAAATGTAACACATTTCAAGAAATTCTCTTTTCTTTTTGCTACTTTCAATATCTAAAATTTTTGGTGTGTTGAAATTTATCTCATGATAAGTGTTATTAACATAAGTAGTTAAAGCACATGCGTTAGGTTTAACTCGTATGGTCGTATGTCACTTTTAATACGTTGTTTTTAACTTTTGTGAGCTTTGTCCTATATAAGATTGGTCACAATTTTAACAATTAATTTTGTAGATAACGTTTCGTTGAGATAATGGAGTTGTTTTATCTTTTACTGTAGAGAATAGGTTATTTAGAGTTAAACTATTCCTTTCCGCAATTTTTTTGTTAATATTTTTGAAAATATTTTCTAATTTGACGGTTAAATGTTCTATATAGGGGAGGGATTGAAATGTTGAAGTAATATCGTTTTGGTTTTTTGTGTTATTATCGAGAACTGCATAAGGTGTCATGTGATTGTATAGAAGACGTTTACTTAAATTGGATGAATAGTTGTTGTTTTTTAGTATGATAAAGAGTTTTTTAAATTTTTTTGGTATAACGATGGATGACTAATTTTTTGAATTCTATTTTTTAAACCTAAGATGAAGTTAATTTTAATGTTGTATGAATGATATGATAAATAATGTAAATATCTGCCGGAATTAATAGGTTTTTGATACCAATCTAAAATAATGTTGTTTTCTGAATTTCTAATTAGTAAAGTATCTAAAAAAGGAATCGAGCGATTATTTTCGTTTTCTATGGTAAATTGTATTTGTTGTTATAACTGTTAAAAATTTGTAAGGTTTCATTGAGTTTATCTTTAGGAATAGCTGTTGTTATGTCGTCTACAAATTTCTTTATGAATGATAAACTGAAAGGTAGTTTAGGGATCACATTATCTAGTAGTGTGTCTATGACAATTTTGGCTAATATAGGACTTAAATTGGAGCCCATTGGACAGCCAAATATCTGAAGATAAAATTTATTATTAAATTGAAAGTAACTTGTTTCAAAGAGAAAATTAATAATTTCTATGAATATCGGTTTTGAGATATTACAATTGTTAGCGACGTTTACTTATAAGTTATCAATATTTTGTAATACATACTAACTCTTTTAAAATGTTTGTGAAGAGTGAAATTCATCTAAACTTATTAATATATAATTATTTGAAAGTTAGTAATTGTTTATAAACGTTGCAAATTCAAAAGAATCTTTTACATTGTATTTGTAAAATAAGTGCAATGAATTTAGAGAACTTTTTAGTTGGATTATTGTATGAAGGTACAATTGGTCGAATGGGGTTATCTAATTTATGGATTTTTGGTACATCATATAATTTTGGAACTGAGCCACTATAATTATTATGTAATTTAGCTTCTTCATTAGTACTGAATTTTTGTGTCTTAGCTCTTGTATTAATTTTAAGGTTTGTGTTTGAAAGCATGTTGTCGGGTCCCCAGAGATTTCTTTGTAAGTTAAAGGATCGTTAAGTAAGGTATCTATCTTCTGAATACAGTCAGTTTTTGAAATGGCTATACTTAGTTTTCTGTATTAACTTTCAATATAAGTAAATCACTATTTTCTTTCAAATATTTACGACATTTGTTGACGTATAACAGAAATTTTGATTTAAAGTTCGAAGATTCCTGTATAAAATTAGTAATTATATTGGTAGTCTAAGTTCTGCATAAATCTTTCTTTTTGTTATCAACAAACTCTTATTAAAATTATAAGAGCTTATTGACGAATACAACTCGGACTAATAGTTGTATAGCCATTAACAAAACAATAGCTTTATTACTTCACAGGGGAGGAAACATCTACTAAGCGGCCGGTTTCAGCTTCCTTCAGCATCTTCAGAGTTGTATTTGTCAATAAACTCTTATTACTTTCATGAGTTTGTTTACAGATACATCTTATTTTATACATTGTTCTACACAATTTCTTATTGCGGACAGCAAATAACTTGTCTTTTATTATTATGAATTGCCGTTGGGGCAAGATCCGGGTGTCGCCACGAGAAGGTTTGTTACGTTTGCAAATAAATTTTGCTGTAACATTCCGCAAATCTCAAAGGCCAGACATACTTGTATAGCCATCTATAAAAAGACGATGTAGTTTTGATTCAATTTTTGTACTTCCACGCTTAGTAGTGTTGGTGTGTTACCACCTGATGGCGGTATTATTTACTTTTGCCATAGTACAGAGATTGTTTCGAAATTATATCAGTATAATAGCGTCGATTACTTCATAGGGTTGGAAACTAATTCACTCTGAAGATGCTTAAGGAAGCTAAAATCGTCCGGTTAGTGGATGTTTGTTCCCCTGTGAAGTAATAAAGCTATTGTTTTGTTAATGACTGTACAACTATTAGCCCGAGTTGTATTCGTCAATAAGCTCTTATTATTTTCATAAGAATTTGTTTACAGATACATCTTATTATAAATATATATATATATATATATTATTAAATCTCACTTTTCTTCTTTTACTCACTGACTGTGTTCAATCACTCTCAACTCTTTATTCTTACAATTTTTATTTTATTTACCCCTTTTGTCGCGCCTTTTATGAAATGTGCACACCTAATGCACGCCTCGTACTTGCAACGTTTGGTTGGTTCTTTAATTAACTATTTATTTCAATGCCTCGACTATTTAAGCTCTTAAATCTCAGGGTGGTCAACTACTTATAGTGAGTTCTGTTATAAGTAGATGTGCAAAGTCCAACCAAAGTGCACCTCTTTTGTTTCAGTACTAAATTTTTACTCTACTTTTTATATGCCAAAATTATACTACGATCAGCGTTGCTTTGTGCCAAATTAAATTACTACCAAAATTATATGACTGTTTTTGACGTTTAAGATATATCAGCACTCACCTGGTTTATACTCCGTCCTTGGCCGCTCTGACTGCTGACTCAAAATCCTTGTCGCCGTATGCGTCTTTACACTTTTGTCCTATCTGATTGATTTTTCGTGCCGCCTCCAGGTGTTGTTCTTAATTTAGCTGCTCCCCAATACCTGAAATAATTAACCCTAATTTAGAATTTTGAATACCCAGTGCTGTAACTTCCCCTGTGCTAATTTCCGCTTCGAATCCACCACTACCAATTGTTGTTCTCCTAAATTTCGCTCTTCGTATTCTCGATCACTCCGTCCGTTTCTTCGTATCTTATCCAAATCTACTCGTCGTCCTTATTCAAATTGCTCTATGCTCCGTTACCTAATAATCGCTATCCAAACCAACTTCTTTCCTTATATATTTTTCCTCTCGATGTCCTGCTACCTAATATCGCTATCCAAATCCCACTTCGTTCCTTATATTTTTTTTCTCTCGATGTCCTGCTACAAATCTATATAACTAAATTGTCCAATAACATCTTAACATTTCGTTTGTGTCGCACATACCATAGTTCATGTCCTTTTACACTTTCCTGATTCACATACAATTCTATTGTTTGTCCTACATATTTACAGTTCACCAATCATATTTGAAGTTGTTATAACTAATAATTTTGAGCTTACAAATATTGTCCAAAAGTTGATTCTATTTAAAATGAAACCAAAATAAATCACACTTGAACCTGGATGCGTGGTTGATAGTAAACATTCATAGACGCATCCGGTTTTTGGATGGCAAATGTACTTTCAATGGCCTTTAAAATTCAAACTCGGCATAAACCCTTGAGCATTGTACATCTTACTACGTCATTTAGTCATTTTAATATTACCTTTTGGCACTTCATTTCAACTACCATTTTGAATGGTATGTTAGTATACGTAAAATACGGCAAACATACATTTTTAAGTTTATGTGATCAAATATGTGGATTATTTTGCTTGGCATATACTAGCTTGTACTAAACAACCCTTAGAACTCTTGGTATCTCCCTTATACATTTCATTGGCCCCACTGAGTTTGAATGAAATTTGAAATTTCGTCGGTTTTACTCTTTCCTGGTGTGCATAATTTCTAATTTTATTTAAAATCAAACCCCCTCTCGTATTTCTACAAAAACCCCCTCTCGTATTTCTACATATTGTAATTATTCAACCCCTATTTGTCTTTCTCAACATGCCTGTCTAACTACGCTATATACTAACCTACACTATAAGCTAAATCAAAACAAAAAAACAAAAACTAAACTTTCCGTCGCATGAACTATATAACAACTATTCTACTAAACCCTCTTCCTGTACAACCTTATATGGGTATAGATTTTCCAAGTGAAAACGCCCCCGATATTCCCCTGTCATAGTAGCTAATTCAAATGTATTTCCTTCCGCAAAAATACGCGTGATCTTGTACGGCCCTTCATAAGGAAACAACAACTTCGCGCAAATGTTCCTGTCGCGGTTCGAAACTCTTAACCTTTTTACAACTACCAAATCTCCTATTTCAAAAGTCGTCCTTTTTCTGATCCTGTTACACCTTCGCTCGATATCCCTACGCTGCATCCTTTCGATCCTACGTCTAACACTACCCAATAACTCTGTGATGTCTTGTACTTCAACTTCTTCCCTCCATGGCCTAGCTGGTATAATCCTTCGAATCAATGTTACCGGACACGTCTTCGTAACTGAACTCGGTACACAATTCATGAAATTTTCAATCTGCGGCAGATATCTAATCCATCTATTATGGTGCTCTTGCGTCGCTAACCGTAGATATTTTATTACCTCCCGTATATATCGTTCGCATGGATTTGCTTTCGGATGCCGTATACTGATAAATGACACCTTAATGTTCGCTCTATTTAACCCGTTCCTAAATCTTTGGTTGTTAAAATAAGTTGCGTTGTCTACCAAAATCCTTTCCATTCTCCCGACCTGGCTTCCAAATTCTTTAATCGACTTTAAAGCATGCACCGTGTTACTTCGCCTTGCCGGAAATAATTTAACAAATTTTGAAAAAACGTCCACCATTACTAATATGTGCCGATATCCCTGTTCACTCGTAATCAGGTTGCTTAAGTAATCAATAGCTACCAATTCCAACGGTCCGCCCACGCTCACACTCATCGGTACGTTCTGCAACACCACGTTCTTGTCTTTCCCTAAGATACAAATTTTACACCGATTAATCCTTTCTTTCACTACTGATAAACACGAATTCTTATCACTCAATTTAGCGACTCCATAGGCTCGTATTTCACCATATTTGAGTTGTGCTTAATTAAATAAAAAAAGCTTTACAATAAATCGATTCAGTGGACTGTATGTTTATTAAAAAGATTTAATAAATTGAATATAAACATTACCGTGCAACAAAACATATGTGCATCGATAAATGAATTTATAATACAAATTTTAATGTGAGAGCAATATAACCACGACCCGGCGTTACCAAAACGAACGTGCTAATCCGAGCATGGTCAAACCGCAACTGCCTTGTTCTTAGCGCAAGCAACCCCTTCTTCTTTCAACAATGCAAGGATGGTTGCCCGTCGCTACCATAAACTGCCCGCGAGCACAAAATCACTCACTTCACAATAACTAATTTAACACTTACAAAAATCAAATAATAAAGTCAAAGATACAAGCAAAAGCGTATGCAACATTCAAATCTTAAAAATAAAACTAAAGATAATAATCCTCGTAATAACCCTTACAAAATTATTAACATAAAAAAAATATCTACTCAGACCAAACTAATTACCAAGTATCCGATTCAATAGGAAGAATCGCAATTTTAGACACTGAAGTGACAAAAGTGCCATTTTAGTTTTAAGTGAACAACTCTAACTTTATTGTCTTTACCTGGTATAACCTTAATTATACGTGCTATCGCCCACTCTAATGGCGGTAACTTATCATTTTTAATAAGAACTAATATACCTTCTTTTACATTAGGCATAACCTTTTTCCATTTTGGTCTGTTTTGCAACTGGCCTAAATAGTCCCTAGACCAAGCCTTCCAAAAACTATATTGTAATTGCGTACAAAGTTTCCAAAATTTAAGTTTGTTTATTGGCACATCTGAAACATTACCTTCTGGAATACAAGCTAAAGATCCACCAATTAAAAATGGCTTGGCGTTAAACAAGACAAGTCTGACGGATCTTCAGTAAGGGCACACAATGGCCTTGAGTTCAACATGGCTTCTATTTGAATACAGACCGTGTTAAATTCCTCATAAGTCAAATTAGTCAGTCCAATTACTCTTTTAAATGATATTTGAACCCTTTATGTTACTCTCCCACAACCCCCCAAAGTTTGGGCTATATGGTGGGATAAAAGACCACTTTATACGAAATTCCCCTATATAACTTTGAAACTGCTGATTAGTTTTTAAACAACTGTATAATTTCCTTAACTCATTATCAGCTCCTTTGAATGTGCTCCCGTTGTCACTAAAAATCATTCGCGGTACACCTCTCCTACTTACGAACCTCTTTAAAGCATTTATAAATGTCTCAGTTTTCAAATCTGACACTACTTCTAAATGAATTGCTTTTGTTACAAAACAAACAAAAACTGCTACATAACCCTTTGTAAGAATCACTCTTCTGACTCTTGATTGCTTAATATAGAAGTGTCTAGCAAAATCCACCCCAACTTTCTCAAACGGCCGAGCTATATTCACTCGATCGTACGGCAAACTGCCCATTAGCTGCTTAGAAGCTTCAGAATTTAACTTCCAACAAATTAAACATTTAGCAATAACACTCTTAATTTCTCTAGTAGCATTTAATATCCAATATTGCTGTCTCAAAACTGACAATGTTAACTTTACACCGGCATGCAACAACCGTAAATGTTCGTTATTTATAATAATTTTTGTTATAAAACTTTTAGTAGGTAGAATTATTGGAAATTTATGTTGGAACGGAAGTGCACTGTTATGCAGCCTCCCTCCTACACGCAACAATCCTTGCGAATCCAAAAACGGATTCAGTGATAATAATTTCGAATTACAAGATTTGCCTGCTTTAATTTCTGCAATCTCTTTTGTAAAATGCTCCGTTTGAACATGTTTTAATATAAACGTACGCGATTCATCTATCTCTTCTATTGTTAAATTACTAGTTTTCTTGTTAGTTTTATTCCTACAATTGTAAATAAAACGCAAACAATATGCCAAAACTCTTTTCATTTTCATAAAATTTGAAAACTTTTCGAATAATACTAATTTATCTTTACTCTGAACTACAACATTCACTACGGGCTTCATTTCTGGCAACATTTCACTAAACTCGGACGGCCGAAGGTATTTATCAAATGTACAATCAAGTGTCCCTAAAAATTCAGGACCCTTCCACCACAAGATACAATTTTCTATATTGCGTGATAAAACTCCTCTTGAAACAAGATCAGCAGGATTTTCATTAGAACGGATATAACACCACATAAATTCGGACCTTAATTCCTGAATCAATTTAATTCTATTGGCGACATAAGTATTAAGTTTCCAATATTCTATTTTCAACCATGCTAATACAATTTTTGAATCGCAAAACAAAAAAACCTTTTGTATTTTATCCTTCAGCATACCAAAAATTCAATTTATTAATCTTGCTAATATCAATGCCCCGTTTAATTCTAACCGCGGAATGCTTGTTTTATTTTTCAACGAATTTATTTTTGATTTGGAAGCTAACAATTTTATTTCCACTGTATTACTGACCGTAACTACTCGTACATAAACACAAGCACCTTGTGCAATTTGCGAAGCGTCACAAAATCCAACAAGTTCAGTGGCGTAACTACGATTTTTGGGCCCCCCCGCAAAAATTTTAAAGTGGGCTCTCTTTAAAATGTATTACTTTTACTGGCTTATATTTAGCCATATTTTTAAATTATAGTACATGTAGAGAAGGAAGCAGTATAGAATTAAATACATATACTATATTAATCAAGTGCTTTATTAATTATAAAACCAAATTACATAAATTCAAACTTATAAGTTAATTAATATTAAATCTACATATTTATACGCCGCACAAAATTATTTACACCTAAAAATTTGATACAGTAAAAAAACCTATATGAGCTAGCAGATCTTCCAAATCAAATTCAAAATTTTGTTTTTCTTGCATGTTTTGCTGCAAACGCGTTTATTGTATCCTCTATATTCATATTTTTGGCAGTGTCATGTTCTACTGCTAAGAGGGATAAATCGTCTAATCTATCTTGTGAAGTGCGGTTCCTAAGATAATTTTTAATAATTTTTAATTTTGAGAAAGATCTCTCCGCACTTGCAACGCTAACGGGTAAAGTTAGGTATAACATTAAGGCTGTTATGGTGTTTGGAAAACTGCTAGAACCTGTAGATTTGGAAAGTACTAGATATTCTAAAATTGTAAGATACCGTTAACATTTTTAATTCATCACAAATAAGTCTATTATTTTTGAGTGTAGTAAGTTCTATACCTATAGCATCATTTAAATCTTTGTAGTAAAATTTTTGCAATTGTTTTGCCTTAGATAAAATATCGTCTGCAGTTAAATTCAAAAATACATTAGGTTCTAAGAAATTAAACTTTTCGTTTACATGAAAAAGCGATTTAAAACGATTCGACAGCTGTGAAATTATAATATCCATTACGCGATAAAATACATTTATTTTAAATTTAAATTCTTCATCATTAAATCGATAATCATTGGATAATTCATCGTAATGCTTTTTTATTTTTGGTTGCCTTTTTTATAAATTCCGGTTTAATATTCCATTGCCCTGCAACTTTCGCTGCTTCCTCCTTGATGTTGGAATAGTTATTTCTTGTTTCCTTGAAAAATTTTAAAGTTTTTGAAATAAGAGAGTTATCTGATTAATATTCGCCTTTTCACTCTGAGCAGTTTGTGAGAGCTTGTTAAGCTTTTCTAGAATTTGACTTAAAAAACACTTAAAAATAAAATTAAAATTATCCATGCTAGTTAATATTTGCTTTGCGTCATTTCGTTCATCTGTTTTTTGATATCATAATAATTTTATTAAGAGACATTACTATATCTTTATACCGAATTCTTATGGCAGCTAAAGATTTTACTCGATCCGCCCAACGTGTCGGATTTAAGCGTTTCAATTGTGTGAAATTTTCTTTAAAACAGAAAGCCAATTCCATCTTACTATACTATTAGCAAAAATGTATATATGTTTTCTAAAAGTAGAAAAACGATTCTATTTCTTTTATACCTTTAACGGCATCATTTATGACTAGATTTAAGTTATGGGCACTACAGTGCATATATAAGGCTGCAGGCTCTATGTTTAAAATTCTCTTTGCACGCCAGAATAAGTACCGCTCATAACGTTAGCTCCATCGTAGCCCTGCCCTCTACATTTATTTATATCTAATTGCATGTTGGTTAAATTGCTTAATATAGTATTACATAGTCCTTCAGCAGATTGGGACTCTACTTTTGTAAAACCCACAAAAGTTTCACAAATATCTATTTTGGTTACCTCTCCCAAGCTGTCTTTTAAAATCAATATATCTTACAATTTTACTTAATTGATCAATCTTAGTTATATCCTGTGTAGTGTCTATTATGATTGAGAAAAAGGAGCGGATCTAATTTTATTTAATAAAATATTTTTAAGTGTGCGCTTAAAGTATTAATAATATCGTTTTGAATTTTGGGAAAGATATTTAATTGAACCTTTGGGTCGTTCAAGCACTTTTGTAATATAGGATCATAGTTACTAATTAAATGAACTAAACTTAAGAAATTACCGTTGTAACTGTCTTTTGAATCAGAAAAACTTTCTCTATGTCCTCGAAATGACAGCATGCGCTGGGATAGTGTTAAAGTAACATTGAAAAGTCTGTGTAAAACATTTTCCAAAATTCAGTTTCTTGTTTTAATAGTAGAGTATCTTTCTTATCTATGGTATAATTTTTTTCCACATATCGTAAATAAAACAACAAGTTAAATGAGATTGAGCAAGCAAATGCTCTTTAATTTTTTGATAAACCCTGCCAATCATTAATTCCGGTCGTCCAACTTGACCTTACTGAAGCAAACAGCCAACATGGTTGACAATAAACACAATTTTTAATTTAGAATAACACAACCACCCATTTGAATTGTGTGGTAAGTTTAACGTATTGCTTTTATTTTCGCTTGCAGTTATTAAGTAATAATAGTGAACTGAAAACTTCTATTTTATTATCTTTAGGAAACGCACCATCTGGTCTACACAATCCGTAATTAATTATTTCTTTTCTTAAATTGTCATGTTGTAAAACATTGATTTTTAAAAATGTGCAAAATCGGTTGGATATTCTTTCGTCAGATCCATAGATAGTTCATTAAGTGAAAAGTACTACTCACATTTACCTCTGTAATTGTAGTGGTATCTAGTTCCAAATTTCTATCGCGGCCGTCATTATGTGATGTACTTGCGCCCTGGGTGAGAGTTTTAAAATTGTTGACGACTGCTGTTCGTCTGTAGCGGAACTAGTAGATGCTACTGTCGAAAGCCCAATTTCTTTCATAGATTGTTCTTGTTTTCGGACTCTTTAGAAGTAAAAGGAACTTATTTTTGGAATCTTGCTCTTTGATTCTTCCAATAGTTTCCTTTTTCGTTTTTTGCAGCGCCGCTTGTAGTGCTCATTGTATATTATTTCCTGCAATTTTGAATGAAATTAATTATAATGTAATTAGATAAGTAATAATTATTTAAAAGCCTTTTGAAATTACAAATAACACATACATACTTTGCTTTAAATGCTTTAATTAACAAAATATAAATGATTTTATTGAATGCTTAAAGATTTATTTATATGTATTTCTCAGCGCGACTTCAACTATGATCAAATCAATAGTAGTTTAATAAAAATAGATATAAATACTTACGTTTAAATATGAAAGACCTCCTGTAATACGAACACAACACTATTGAGTAAAACGTACTGGAATGCTTTTTACTTCCTTTCCGTTATATATAATGCAGCTAATGCAAATACGTTGCAACCAGCTGACTAGAAACCACAAAATGAATTTCTTTCTAGTATTATATTTCTAGAAAGCGAAGGTTACTAAGCTACCTGCCATCCTGTGAATCTGTACTGTACAGACAATAGCCCTTTTATTCCTATTTAAAATCCCACAAACCAAACTAACCCTACTATACGTCGTTTAATAATGCTTTACCACTTTATACAACTTATCACTTAAGAATAATATAGACATCTTTGTTATTAAAGTTTACAGTCTCTTTCATCTGTTTATTAACCCTTACAAAATAGGACAGAACGGATAGAAAGAAGAAAGGATGCAGGCTGCAGGTGGTGTTCAGTATTTATCTTAATTATTATTTCTTGTATTTCAGCAGTTCCTAGTAGTAACATCAAGAAAACGTTCGTTAACCTGCGGTTTCTGAATTATCTGCAATATTTTCTTGACCGTTTCTTACCTGCCAAATACGTTGAAGATGAATAAGTTGAGTTTATTATCGTTTGGGCCTTCTTGCACTTGGGGCCCTCCCGCATAGCGGGGGCTGGCAGGGGTGTAGTTACGCCACTGAACAAGTTCAATGGAAACAGCCTCGGAAAAATTTAAATATCTATTAATTTTAATTGCTGGCATGCACCTTAATCCCTGTGAAAATGATTCCCATTCCTCCTTCAATTTATCAGGTAATTCTGTGTCCCAGTCCAGACCTGCAGCCCATATTTTTTGCATCAATAATTTTGCCACAGTAATAACTGGAGCCAAAAAGCCAAAAGGATCAAATAACCTGGCAATAAAGCCCAAAACAAATCTTTTGTTGCATGTTGCAGGAACGGTTTTCATTCCACAACTCATTATAAATTGATCCGTATTTACATCAAACGATAGACCTAGGGTTTTTAAAATACTCCCCTTTTCGTTAGTAATATTTGTTTCTTCAAAATGTTGAAGTTGTCGTGGAATATTTCGTACTAATTCCACATGGTTGGAACACCATTTATGTAATTCAAATTTAGCTAACCCAAGTAATTTTATAAGTTCAGCTTGAGCTTGCAACAAACTTTCCTTATGATCTGCACCAAAAAGGCAGTCATCAACATAAGTATTAAAACGCAAAATAAACGAAGCTAAGGGAAATTCTGTTTCTCCCTCAATAGCTAATTGTAATAAACATCTCGTTGCTAAATGAGGACTGGATTTCAAGCCGAAAGGCAACCGTTTAAACTGCATAACCTGCAGCGGTTGATTTCTACTCTCCCTCCAAAGAAAATTTAAAAGTTTTCTGTGTGCGGGTTCTATCGAAATTTGCAAATACATCTGTTTTATATCCGCCATACAGACGTATCTATAAGTACGCAATAAAAGCAAACTGTCAAATAACTCAGGTTGAACAATATCTCCATTGCACAGAATACTGTTCAAAGAAACACCAGTTTTTGTAGTGGCACTACCGTCCATTACAATTCTAAGTTTCGTCGTAATTTTATCATCTCTTACTACACCATGATAAGGCAAAAAATACCAATTCTCATTATGTAATGTAAAGGGATCGACCTTCACATCTTCTATAAAACCTCTACTTAGAAATTCCTTAATAAATTGCGAAAATTTCAAATATAAACTTTCATTTGCTACAAATCGTTTTTCTAAGTTTTCAAAACGTTTGAGTGCCATAGAAGCCGAATCTCCCAATTGGAACTCTTCTAAATTTACTTTTAAAGGTAAATCGACTTGGAACCGCCCGTCAACTCTTGTAAATTTATTTACAAAACACTGTTCTGCTATTTCATTTTCAGTCAGCGATTCTTGGTAATTTTTAATAAAAACATTTTCGGTTTCCCAAAACTTTTCCATCAACTGATTTAAATTTTCATCAGCATCAATTACCGCACTATGTAACGACACTGCGTGCAAACTAGCACCACATCTTACTTTTGTAGTGAACGGCACTTTTCCACTCACAAAGTAACCAAAATAAGAATTCTGAAAATTAGGCTGATCTATACCCATTTTTATATTTTGCGGAAGCAAAACCGAAAAAAAAATATCTGCTCCTAAAAGAATGTTTACCTCAGCTGACTCGAAAAAATTTTCATCAGCCAACGGCAAACCCCTTGGCAATTTAAAACTGCTGAAATCAAAACTTACTTGAGGCAATTCAACTGTAATTTTCGGAATAACCCCGAAATCATGAGAAATTTCATAATTCCCATATCTCGAACGAATCGACAAGTCGATCCATTCTGAACACTCTGTCGAATTATCACAAATACCAGAAATTTGAGTTAATTTCTTTGTACGACAAGTGTCTAATCCCAATTTGTCACGAAATTTAACTGTAACAAAACTAGTCTGTGAGCCTGAATCTAACAAGGCTCGTGCCGAAAGTAATTCACCTTCAGCGTTTCTTACTAATATTGATGCCGTAGGCAATAAAACAAATTCTGAAATAGTAGACTTTACTGTAGTTATCCCCTGAGCAGCTACCACATTATCTACCGCATTTAACTGAACATCCGTATGCAAATATGTGTGATGCTCCTTGGATGGGAGTAGACCATTTTCAAGGATCCCACTACCTCATTTCCACCAGAATCCCTCATTTCCACACTCATCTGGACCAAAAAGTTTTCTTCGACTAACCATTTTTCATCTTTCGAGATAAATATCTTAAATTTTTCATCTTTCGAGATAAATGAGCATCCTCATTTCCACACACGAGATAAACCTATTTTTAAGATTTTTTTTACCGCTAACATTCTGCACCAAATAGTTTTCTTCGACTAGCCATTTTTTATCTTTCGAGATAAACCTATCTTGTTTGGTATCAATTAATATTAGAATTTTCTCAGCTACCCGAATCTCTAAGAATTTTTTAGATTGCACCATCCCCAAGGGAGCTACCCGAATTTTAAGATTTTTTACCTGTAGCGACTTTTGAGCGTTCTTATAAAATTTTTTATACATGCAATACATCTTGTTAGTCTAGAATTTTATGTAGAATCCGAATCTGTAAACAGATTTAATATAGGACCACGCCCTGCAAAATTACACATACTCTCTGCGAGATAAATCTTTCTCCACATTTCCACCCACGAGATAAACCTACCTTGTTTGGTATTAATTAATATTAGATTTTTCCAGCTACCCATATCTCTTTAAATTTTTCAGATTGCATCATCCCTAAGGAGCTACCCCAATTTTAAGATTTTGTACCAAGATCAATTTTAATCACCTCTCCTTTTAATATCTACAATCCTTTAACCAAACACGTAGCAGTATTAACATAAATTAAGCATGCGAAAATTTATTTTATTCGATTTACAGTTTAATAAACTAATTACAATTTTTACAAAGTATAACATTATTTCCGGTGTGTACGAATCCAAGCAGGTTAACCTGTAACAAAAAAAAGATTAATGTGTTGTTTAAATAGACCTGTAATAAAAAGAGATTAATGTAAAAAAAAGGAGACGTGTTTTCGGTTAATAAGACATATTATCGTTAATCTAACAATATGTTTTACCGTCCAGCGACACCACGTGGAGGTAAACACATTCAATGTAATGGGTTTTAAATATGAGAATGGGAGGTCAACTTTCACGTAATCATCGCGTGGTTAATAATTAAGAAAGCTGTATATAATTTTATTTTAAACGTGTATATCTTCTCCAAACAAATGCGGTTATTATAATAGGAAAGTACGCTAAATACAAGTCAATTAACAGCAATTAAATATTGCTTACTGACCTACCTTAATTAGGTTGCTGTGCTATTAGGAATGATGTTTAAGACTTCGTACGTATTTTCCGGATTATATGTTGTATTCTTTTTTTATTAAGTAATCGAATAAATCGTTCCTTCTGCTTCCAAAGAAACTCGGACACTCCATTGTCGACGCTGGCGTTATTTATGCGATAGCTAGCCATGCAGTTGTTAAACGCTGTGCTAATCATTTCTACGCCATCTTCGTTAGTAGCGGTAACTGATGCATTTTTATGTTTGTTGCTCCTTAAGTGTGCGGCGTACGTAGTTTTTCCATTTCGAAATCGCATACTGTACACATAATTTGTGGTTGTTTCGTACAAGACCCTTTAACAGCTGGTGGCGTTGAACGTTTACTGCTTAATGACATACCGTGCTGTTTTTCCTTGTGTCGCTGTGAGCTATTCTCGTAAAAGCGATACCGCAAGACCCAGAGTTTAAGTACTTTGCTGCGGACGGCTTAACCCTGGACGATGTTACACCACGACATTTGTTCTGGTGCCGTTTGAGAGCATTTTTCCAGGTATAGGAAGCACCGCAAGGGTTGCACTTATAAACGTTTGCAGGTACCATTTTAGTACAAAACAAAACCCGCACTATAGCACTTTAGTTAAACTTGTAAGCGAACTAACTAAAAAGCTTACTCGAGCGTACCTGATTTATGCTCCTTATAGAATGCAAACCGAAGGTTTCCGAAGACACCCGAACGAAGTTGAGGATTCAGCGGGGAACTAAATGATGTCATAATCCTTGCTGCTCGTCCAATACATTTAGCGCTAATGCATGCACCTGGTTCGCTTCGTCGATGGTGCGAATGCCGTTAGTAGAAACACCGGAAAACGTCTTCCATGTTATACGGATCGCGTGCATATTAAAAATCCAAAAGGGTGGTAGCACACGCACACAAGTTGTGTGCAAGTCGTGCTGTAGAAGATGCAATGCTACTATAACCAAAAACACTTTAAACCATTACTAAGAAAATACCAACTTGTTGTCTACAGGATACTTACAACAATTTAATTTTAAATAACTTCTACGTCATATTTTAGGAAATGGGGGGCTTGAATTTTTTTCCAAATGAATCACCAAGCGAAAGTATATGCTTAACGGTATTAGAATTACCCATTAATTTCCTATTTTTACGACCGTGGTTAATTATAGATTGAAATTTAATTTGTGCACGTTCGAGCTTCTCGTAAACTAACATATTTTAGAGCAACAATGCGCTGTATAATACATGCATACCCCTTCGCCGCGCTACTGCTATTCTTGTAATTGCTAGAAAAGTCACTCTCCTTTTACTGTTAGGAGCGATGCAAAGCACCATTTTTATACTTTCTATAGCACATCGCACACTTTTTCGTCTGATAATTAAATTTTGCTTCTGTAGGCTTTTACACTTTCGCATAGCGGTCGGCCGCACGTATTGATTTCTAGAACCGGTAAGTACTCGATATCCTCCAAATAGAGAATTAGATGCTCGATGTCTGTCAACTTCCAATTCCCTCGTAAAGGTAGAAAAACTCGGTCAATCATCCATTAAACTTCGACCCGCTACCGTTTTGATAATTTCCAAACATTTTCGAACGACAATGGGCTGAGAATTTTAAACCTCCGAGGGATCTTTAAGTCGTGATCAATTACACATCCGAGCTACGCGTAAACTAACATATTTTGCAGCAACTGTATAATACATGCATACCCCTTCTCTGCGCTACTGCTATTCTTGTAGTTGCTTGGAAAAGTCAGTCGCCCTTTTACTGCTAGGGTCGCTAAAAGCACCATTCCATACTTTATTTATAAGTGTAGCACATCGCACACTTTTTTGTCGGTTAATTAAATTTTTGTTTATGTAGGCCTTTACACTTTCGCTTATTTAAACATCTAATACGACCGATTAACCACTTTCGACTATTCTAACGGGGAACCACCATACATGCCACCGCATCGTTCTTTTTGAATCCAACGATTCTATAGGCTTCCGCACACTAACACCTAACGTATCTTTCCTACTAGTTGTTAAACAAAAACTACCGGTATCGCCATTGTGGATATAAGCAGATGTTTGTGGATGTGTACGAGAATATGTAACCATATACATTAATTAGTCTAAGCTATTTTATTTAGTCCAAGAAAATTATTATTTTTCTAATCCACAACTAATAATCGCCTTTATAGGTTTAACATTTCTACCATTTCCCAATGACTGGTGCTACGTACATGGAAACTTTAATTTCTTATTGGAGAGAATTCTTATTATCCCACGCACTGCTGCGTAGCTGGATGCCCACCCCTTTTGGGAATATATGCTCGTTATAGGTTGTAAGACCCTCGGTTTTACTTAACTACACTTCGTGAGATCCCTTTAATCTTTTTAATCGAATCTTTCTCGCTTACAATACACTCGGACTTAGCCTTACTACCTACAGATTCTAACACCAAGTCACCGTAAAACTCGTCTTTAAATTTCCCCACAACTTTTTGTTAACATGCGGTAAATTGTGTTAATTATTTGCGGGGTAGTCACTCTTTTAAGATAAATATATTTTGCTAGGTATCAACTAATATTAAATTTTTCTAGGGACCCCAAATCTGTAAATAGATTTTAAATAGCTCCACCCCATACAAAGTTATGCCTTCTAAAGACTAATTTTTGCCCATCTTTATTTAACTCCATCTTTAAAACCCTTTTTTGCTACCAAGACATATGCTTTAGCCACCATCTCCCGAGAAATCTAAAACCGATGTATCCCTCGAACACCACGTGGAGGTAACACGTATACTCTGTCAACCAGGATAGAAGCAGGAAAGATTTGGAAGGTGGGCGAAGAACTTAAAAATTATGGAATTTAAAAACTAATATATACAATAGATTTACAAAATCTATACAAATATAAACAACTATCTTATATCTTTACGTCCCCATGCGTAGATTGTTGTACTATTAGGGTGACGTAACGCTTGTCATCTTCCCTCGATAAACTAATTTTATTAATAAGCTGCGTATGCAAATCGTATTCTTTTACTCCGGATACATACGCAGACAAGTACTCGATACCATCCAAATAAAGAATTGGATGCTTGGTGACTGTTAACATCTGCCTCCCTCGTGTACGCCTAAGCACGCCTGTGCCCATGCGCGCCCCCTGCGCGTGCACACCCTGCCCATGCGCGCCCCTGCGCGTACGCACCCTGCCCATGCGCGCTGCCCATGCGCACCCCTCTCTTGCGACTGCTATTTCGTGGTAACGTCACAGCCTTTTATAAATAAAGAACAATGTTATATACTATTATAAAATGTTTATTCTGACATTATACATAACAAATTTAAAAACAACTAATGCCAAGCATGGATCCATTTAAACTTAATTTTAATACAAAGTTATACACAGAAGACAGTCCTTTCTTTATGTTTGTTTGCGGTGGTTTTAATTTTATCTAATTTTATTCGCAGCTTAAAATTTAAATCGACACCCAAGTCTTCTATCTCCTTTTCTAGCCAATAGTTTGATACATAAAGACCGTCTAGGTTTTCGAATTGTAAAATGTACCGAAGTTTGCCTCTATATTTAAAGTCTTTGATTCCGCCGACAACCAGATCCATTCCTTCGTGTAATTCTTGCAGCTTGTGACAATCTTTTAATCGCAGCTTTCCCACTATATCCTGCATACGTATCTTGTTAGCTTGATCGACTTCTTCTTGTCGGTATTGGAGGAAATCCTTTTTCTCCCACACACTGTTGCGTAGTTGCATGTCCACCACTTTTGGGAATATATGGTTGTTATAGGTTGTAAGACCCTCGGTTTTAAATGATCCGAAAGGTTCTTTACTGGGCAAATATACAATGTTTAGCGGAACCCCTTTACGTGTGGTGTACGCCAAGATTACGAAACCCGCATTCCTTAGTTTTTCTTTGTTATCTACCATTTTGATAAATACCGTTTTAGAATAACCTTTTAAAAAGTATACGGATTTAGCACCATCCTTTTCCGCAAGAACGCCTACATAACTAAAAGAATCTTTCTTACTAACCGCAAATGCAAACAGCTTGTAGAACCCGGATGTTTTTAAGTCACTCCATCGGCACATAAAATAATCTTTTAATTCTTCCTCATTTTCTCTAATAAGATGTTCTTTGTATAACACATCTTTGTATTGTTCGCGTATTGTCGCAGTGTTTTCCATGTACTCCAATTTTCGTCTTTTTGCATCCATTTCCTCTAATTCCAGTTGTCTTTTCCTTCCACTTACAGCGTATGGTATGCATAATGGAGCAATTTCCTTTAGCGTAAACGGATAAAGTTTACTACCAATATTTACGCGTTGTCGTACAACCTCTGGACGAATGTTATGCGTATCTATCAACCCCAATTCCGAAATGATTATTTCTTTTGGAATTGTAGAATATGGTGTTGCAGATTGTGTAAAATATGTACTGCCTGCTTTAATGTAGCACTTGTGTAAGATTTTTATTTTATCTGAGCTGTCTTCCTCCTCTACTATCTCCAAATAATTTACAGGTAAATAGTTAAAACTAAAAGCCGAAAGCACATACTTTATCAATTTTCCCTTTCTTTTGGTTTTTCGGACAACTTAATCTGCAAGCCCGTCAATTTCTTTGTATTACCATTCCCCCAATACACGTACTGTAGCAGGTTATTAAACACTAAACAGCAGCTATTTTGTAGCTTGTCCGATAGCTTACTCCACATTTTGGCAAGTGGTACCGAGTACATTGGCGCCTTTAGGAAGTATAACTTACTATCTTCCAATAACGTTAAACAGTCTTTTAAGGGATTATACACCCGTTCCGCACTGACATTGCTTCCAATTGCACAATTGTATATTGTCGCTTCCAATCGCGTAATACCATGTTCTTTAGCCAAAGTAGACGCAAATGTTTCCTTAAACGCACATCTGGACAACGTAAAAAATCTAGTATATGATTGCCAAGTTGTTTATTAACACCAGGACTTGTTATCTGACACACAAATTTGTTGTATATCTTAATTCTTGCATTGGTTGTTAGCCATGTTAAACAATCAATTCCTACAGTTTTATCGTTGTCAACTATAATATTACACTTTTCTTCGTATTCGCCCTTATAGCAAAAGTTATGGTTTGTAGTTAAATAATTACACATCTCCATCTTGCTAAATATACCCGCAAAATCTTGGGTTACATCCATGTCAAAAGATAGAAATAATCTTTTCGAGTTCGTCTAATATATCTGGTAGTTCCTCCAATAAAGTTTCCAACTTAACATCTGCTAGTTCCACTTTGTATGGAACACATATAGGATTTTGGAATTTTTATTAATGCATTCGAGGTCTTCTTTTCCGATAATTTCTTTTACTCTCTGGCCCATCTTGTTAGTGCTTTCCAGAGAAAACGGAAGCTTAGCTTTAACACCATGTCTAGCGGAAACAAATCGGTCAAACTTTCTTCGTAGATAGCTGTTAAATGCACCACAAATTTCTTTTTAGGATAAACATCCTTTTGCTTGCAGAGGTTTGTTCGGCGTCAGAAAAGTCGCAAATTTTAACCAACATTATATTGTCACAAAATGGTTCTGTAATTGGTGTGTGTAGTCCACCAGTCAGCATCTGCTCGCCTTCGACATAACAAATATTACCAATATCTGTTACCAGATTATTGTTGCACATATTTTCTACCAAAAGCCATAATCCAAATCGCTCATTTGTCGGTTTCACTTTATTCCCAAGAAGTTGAGAAACGTTAATCACCTTGGAGACGCTCATGTTTACCGTTCTAGCTACTATCGAATACTAAATTAAATACGAAAAATTGTTCTCTTATGTATTCTACAGAGTGGGGGGCGTATATTGCCGAAGATAGTCGAATATGTTGTTATCCGACCTAAGCCGACAGGGATGCGCATCGACATATATCCGGATATATGTAGGATGTTAAGTTAGGGTGAAATTGCCCCATGACCACATGACCACATGACCACATGACCATATGATCACATGACCACATGAAAAATTGATAGGTTAGGCTGTTTTTAATGAGTTTTCTCATTAAAAACCCATTAGCACTAATTGTTTTTTAATGAGTTTTCTCATTCGAAAAATGTTTGGAAATTATCAAAACGGTAGCGGGTCGAAGTTTAATGGATGATTGACCGAGTTTTTCTACCTTTTACGAGGGAATTGGAAGTTGACAGACATCGAGCATCTAATTCTCTATTTGGAGGATATCGAGTACTTACCGGTTCTAGAAATCAATACGTGCGGCCGACCGCTATGCGAAAGTGTAAAAGCCTACAGAAGCAAAATTTAATTATCAGACGAAAAAGTGTGCGATGTGCTATAGAAAGTATAAAAAATGGTGCTTTGCATCGCTCCTAACAGTAAAAAGGAGAGTGACTTTTCTAGCAATTACAAGAATAGCAGTAGCGCGGCGAAGGGTATGCATGTATTATACAGCGCATTGTTGCTCTAAAATATGTTAGTTTACGAGAAGCTCGAACGTGCACAAATTAAATTTCAATCTATAATTAACCACGGTCGTAAAAATAGGAAATTAATGGGTAATTCTAATACCATTAAGCATATACTTTCGCTTGGTGATTCATTTGGAAAATATTCAAGCCCCCATTTCCTAAAATATGACGTAGAAGTTATTTAAAATTAAATTGTTGTAAGTATCCTGTAGACAACAAGTTGGTATTTTCTTAGTAATGGTTTAAAGTGTTTTTGGTTATAGTAGCATTGCATCTTCTACAGCACGACTTGCACACAACTTGTGTGCGTGTGCTACCACCCTTTTGGATTTTTAATATGCACGCGATCCGTATAACATGGAAGACGTTTTCCGGTGTTTCTACTAACGGCATTCGCACCATCGACGAAGCGAACCAGGTGCATGCATTAGCGCAAAATGTATTGGACGAGCAGCAAGGATTATGACATCATTTAGTTCCCCCGCTGAATCCTCAACTTCGTTCGGGTGTCTTCGGAAACCTTCGGTTTGCATTCTATAAGGAGCATAAATCAGGTACGCTCGAGTAAGCTTTTTAGTTAGTTCGCTTACAAGTTTAACTAAAGTGCTATAGTGCGGGTTTTGTTTTGTACTAAAATGGTACCTGCAAACGTTTATAAGTGCAACCCTTGCGGTGCTTCCTATACCTGGAAAAATGCTCTCAAACGGCACCAGAACAAATGTCGTGGTGTAACATCGTCCAGGGTTAAGCCGTCCGCAGCAAAGTACTTAAACTCTGGGTCTTGCGGTATCGCTTTTACGAGAATAGCTCACAGCGACACAAGGAAAAACAGCACGGTATGTCATTAAGCAGTAAACGTTCAACGCCACCAGCTGTTAAAGGGTCTTGTACGAAACAACCACAAATTATGTGTACAGTATGCGATTTCGAAATGGAAAAACTACGTACGCCGCACACTTAAGGAGCAACAAACATAAAAAATGCATCAGTTACCGCTACTAACGAAGATGGCGTAGAAATGATTAGCACAGCGTTTAACAACTGCATGGCTAGCTATCGCATAAATAACGCCAGCGTCGACAATGGAGTGTCCGAGTTTCTTTGGAAGCAGAAGGAACGATTTATTCGATTACTTAATAAAAAGAATACAACATATAATCCGGAAAATACGTACGAAGTCTTAAACATCATTCCTAATAGCACAGCAACCTAATTAAGGTAGGTCAGTAAGCAATATTTAATTGCTGTTAATTGACTTGTATTTAGCGTACTTTCCTATTATAATAACCGCATTTGTTTGGAGAAGATATACACGTTTAAAATAAAATTATATACAGCTTTCTTAATTATTAACCACGCGATGATTACGTGAAAGTTGACCTCCCATTCTCATATTTAAAACCCATTACATTGGAATGTGTTTACCTCCACGTGGTGTCGCTGGACGGTAAAACATATTGTTAGATTAACGATAATATGTCTTATTAACCGAAAACCCGTCTCCTTTTTTACATTAATCTCTTTTATTACAGGTCTATTTAAACAACACATTAATCTTTTTTTTTGTTACAGGTTAACCTGCTTGGATTCGGGTACACACCGGAAATAATGTTATACTTTGTAAAAATTGTAATTAGTTTATTAAACTGTAAATCGAATAAAATAAATTTTCGCATGCTTAATTTATGTTAATACTGCTACGTGTTTGGTTAAAGGATTGTAGATATTAAAAAGGAGAGGTGATTAGAAATTGATCTTGGTACAAAATCTTAAAATTGGGGTAGCTCCCTTAGGGATGATGCAATCTGAAAAATTTAAAGAGATATGGGTAGCTGGAAAAAATCTAATATTAATTAATACCAAACAAGGTAGGTTTATCTTGTGGGTGGAAATGTGGAGAAAGATTTATCTCGCAGAGAGTATGTGTGTAATTTTGCAGGGCGTGGTCCTATATTAAATCTGTTTACAGATTCGGATTCTACATAAAATTCTAGACTAACAAGATGTATTGCATGTATAAAAAATTTTATAAGAACGCTCAAAAGTCGCTACAGGTAAAAAATCTTAAAATTCGGGTAGCTCCCTTGGGGATGGTGCAATCTAAAAAATTCTTAGAGATTCGGGTAGCTGAGAAAATTCTAATATTAATTGATACCAAACAAGATAGGTTTATCTCGAAAGATAAAAAATGGCTAGTCGAAGAAAACTATTTGGTGCAGAATGTTAGCGGTAAAAAATCTTAAAATAGGTTTATCTCGTGTGTGGAAATGAGGATGCTCATTTATCTCGAAAGATGAAAAATTTAAGATATTTATCTCGAAAGATGAAAAATGGTTAGTCGAAGAAAACTTTTTGGTCCAGATGAGTGTGGAAATGAGGGATTCTGGTGGAAATGAGGTAGTGGGATCCTTGAAAATGGTCTACTGATGGGCATATAAAACATTTGAGATCAACAGAACAGGGTTGACCCACATGTACATTTAAACATATTTTACACACCTTGTTTTCCGAAATACATTTTTCTCTTTCCTGCATGCTTGCATTTTTAAATTGATCACACCTAAAAACTGGATGACCTCCATGCTTGCAAAATTTACAATTTAGTGAGTTTGAATTCACTCTTTGTCTGCCTTTCTCAATTTTTTGCTTAAATGATTTACCAGAATTCGGTACAGCAGTAATAGTGTTAGTTACAGGTTTAAAATGTGTTTGCTTATTAATTGTTTTACTATTATTTTGAAGTTTGACACTCGATTTAGTTAATTCCGAATTCAAAGCTCTCCTATCCAAAAATTCTAAAAGTTCTTCCAAATTAGCCTTAGAATTAGGTTTTCTCATTTTGATAAGCTCGATTGCTATAAATGTCTAGCTTGGAAAGTATAAGATGAACTATCATAGCATCCCAAATTGATTCCCTAAATTTTTAGATAAGCTACAGTTTGCCTTATTCTGGCTACAAAGTCCCGTAACATACCCGAGTCATTACAATTTGCAATTGATAATTCCATTAAATCTTTGATATGACAATTAATAATCAAATAATCATCCTTATACCTTTTTGCAAAATATTCAGTGCCGTAGTATAAGAATTATTTTCCACGGGCAACGCAGAAATTAACCGCAATGGCTCATCCCTTAGATGTTTGCGTAAATACATTAGTCTTTCGATATTTTCCAAATTTGGATTTTTATCAATAAGAGTTATGAAAAGCTCAAAAAACGATTTAAAACCTTGAATTTGCCCCGAAAATATAGGTAATTGTAAGGCTTCCAATTTAATATTTCCTTTGACAACATTATTTGTGCTATCACTAGAAGATCCCTCAGACCTGCCCTGCAATTTTAACAATCTTTTAAACTTAGCATAAGTCGTTGTATACAATTTTTCAACCACCTCTGCTTCATCAAAATTATCTTCTACTTCAAATTCTTGCAACTGACAACAAACGTGCATAAATTCATCAAAACTACTTTTAATAAGCTCGAATTTAATATTTATTTCTTCAAAATCTAATTCCGCAATAGACATTGCTTCTGCCTCTAAGACGTAATTATTCGCCCTAGTTATGTTATTTTTCAAAAATGAACGTTCACCTAACAAAGTTTTTTTACCCTTTATCATGATGATAAATATAAATTTTTCACTCACACAATTTTAATTGCAATGAGAAACCTAATGTTTCTTGCTACCAATAAATAATAAGTAAATATACTTGCAGTTCGTACAAAACCCAACTATTAGTAATTTTGTTATAAAACGGAAATTCCAGAACCAACACGTTAAAATATAATTGCTTGTTTGGCCTACCTTTCTTTTCTCCAGGTGAATACAGCTGTATACTATACCAAGGTCTCTGCTCGCTTTCAATATAACGATGTGCAGGTGCCTTCTAAATTCTTGCATACACAATTCAAATTAAAACGTTTATTTCACTGATATGACCGTACGGAATTAATCAGTAGAAACTTTATGCAAATTTGTAAAGATATGACCATCTGGAATTAAATCAATACAAATTCGCACTGCACTATTTTTAATTTTAGAACACTTAAAATTCTTTTCAATAATATTTTGAATGCTCAATCGGATTGTTTATAATATGGCGAAAATTAATACCACATTCGACTTTAAACAATCATTTAAAAACACGTAATAATTAACTACGCATCCGATAGCACGAATAGGACCAATAAATATGATAAACACGAATTCTTATCACTCAATTTAGCGACTCCATAGGCTCGTATTTCACCATATTTGAGTTGTGCTTAATTAAATAAAAAAAGCTTTACAATAAATCGATTCAGTGGACTGTATGTTTATTAAAAAGATTTAATAAATTGAATATAAACATTACCGTGCAACAAAACATATGTGCATCGATAAATGAATTTATAATACAAATTTTAATGTGAGAGCAATATAACCACGACCCGGCGTTACCAAAACGAACGTGCTAATCCGAGCATGGTCAAACCGCAACTGCCTTGTTCTTAGCGCAAGCAACCCCTTCTTCTTTCAACAATGCAAGGATGGTTGCCTGTCGCTACCAACTACCGTGATGTCGTTCCGTGCATAAAACGCCTCCCTGAATACCAAAAATGTTTTTCTTATGCCTATGTGTCCAAAATTTAAATGAATTTCATCTATAATTTCCACAGCCGCGTCTCTGGATACCACTACCAGCTCTGCATCACCTATCTTTTTTACCACAAACTGCCCTACGATGGTAAATCCACGGTACTCCACATTTTCGCTTGTTAATCTCTCACGGATCGAACTCACCTCACTGTGCCTCTGCGTCTCCATAAGCTTGGCGTTTGTCCAACGACCAACATCCCTGAACTCCTGCAAAGCAACTAAACAATCTTTCACGTCTTTATTCGCTTCCACCTGCGGTCTGCTTAAAAAAATCCGCCGTCACATTCTCCTTTCCTGGTTTGTGCTTGATTTCAAAATCGTATTCCTGTAATACTAACGCCCATCTGTACAACCTGCTGTTTAGAAACTCCTTTTTCTTCATAAGTGTTACCACCGTGTTGTCGGATTCTATTAAAAATTTGTTACCTAGCAGATAAAAACGCAACTTTTTCACTGCATATACTGTCGCCAACATTTCCTTCTCTGCCGTCGCATATCTGGTTTCGCAGTCTTTTAATACCCTCGAAATGAATACAATCGGTACCTCAGCTCCGTCCTGGATCTGCACCAACTCAGCCCCTATCGCATATTTCGACGCATCCGTTCTTAAAATAAATTCGTCTTTGAAATTGGGATATTTTAATGACAACTCTTTATAAAACGCACTTTTTAAATCCTGGAACGCCTTTTCTCGATCAGCAGTCCATTTACATCTTTCATTTTTCTTCAATAAACTCACCAACGGCACACACAACTCGGAATATCGCGGTATAAACCGTTTATAATAATTTAGAACCCCTAAAAATCCTCGCAATCCTCTCACATTCTTTGGTTGAGCAATATTTTTCAACTCGTCCAACCTTTTATTACAAATTTTCATCCCATGGTCACTGATTTCAAATCCTAAATACGTAACTTTGTTCTTAAACAACTCGCATTTCTCCACGTTCAACTTCAAACCCCCTTCTTCCAGCCTCTGGATCACCTTTTCTAAATGCTCCAGGTGTTCTTGCTCGTTCCTTGAAAAAATCAACAAATCATCCACATAGTGCGAACAGAAACATTCATACTCGTTAAACAGCTTCTGCATGGCTCTTACAAGTGCTGCTGAAGAACTACTTAACCCAAACGGAACTACAGAAAACATGTAAATCTCCCCTTCAATGCTAAACCCTGTAAACTTCTTACTGTTTTCATGCAACGGAATTAACCAAAATGAATTTTTTAAATCTAATTTACTGAAAATCTTCATCTCGTACACTTTGTACAACAAATTATCTAACCCCTGCGGTTGTTCGTACTGCGGTTTCGTAATCGAATTCAACTTCCTCGCATCCAAACAAATCCTAATATCCCTTTTGTTGGGTTTAGGTACGATAACTACCGGGTTCACATATGGAGTTTTCGCTGGTTCTATGATTCCTTCTCGTAACATCTTGTTAATCTCGGCTTTAACCCTATTTCTAATAGCAAACGGAATTGGATACACCTTTGTATTAAACCCGTTGTCTTCCGTGACTTATGCATATATCGCCTCGCAAATCTTGGCTCTTCATTAAATATCCCTATATATTTATTAAATAATTCTCCTAGCTTCGCCTTTATTTCAATACTCACTTCTCCAATCTGTTCATCATTAATTAATCTCGCAAACATATTACATAATCGTACTTTAACCTGTCTATAATCACTTGTCCTATCCATTCCTAATCCTGACTTATCTATATTATTTCCATTCCTATTTTCCTCACTAACCGTAGACACCATCCATAACTTATCTTTATCAAATATTCGAATCGACCTATCCTTACCATCTATATTCAATCCAAAATCCTCTATAAAATCCATTCCTAATATGAAATCTAGCTGCAACCCCTTTGTAATTAAAAACTCTGCCTCTCCTGCCTTTTTATCCCTACAAATATTGGTACACGGATGACCCTATAAATCGTAGTTAACTTTTTCTTCATTGCCGACCATAAATTAACCCCATCAATCGCTTCTATTCTTCCTTTTAAAAAATCAGCATGTTTTATCACCACCTTTTCATCAACCAGCGACAACTGTGAACCACTATCAACTAAAGCAACATATAAACAATCCCTTAAACTAATATTAATAAACAAAAGGTTCTTTTTATTCAAATTATAATTATTTAACAATAAGTCTTTTAAACTATAACCTACGTCGATCTTTAATCCTAAACATTCATTTTTCCAAAAATTGGCGTTTTTTTTTCTCCTGAGGGTGCCTCGTGTATCTGCACCACTTCAATTTTATCCGTGTTCTGAGTCCTTGCGCTAGTTGTCATGTGGTGGACGTTAGCGTCCCTGTCCGTCCGGCTATATCCGTGCTGTGTTCCGCCTCCCGTAATCCGGCCGTCATCCGCGTTGTCGTCGTGCTGGTACCTATTTTGTCCTTGTACGTCGTTCCCCCGGTGTTCCCTATTGTAGTATGGTCGTCTGTTTCCGTCGTGTCCCCAGTGATTTCGGTGTCCGTGGTTAACATAGTCCTGTCGGTAGTTGGGTCGATGTTCGTGATTGAAATTGTCCTGTCTGTGGTTGTGTCGCTGTTCGTGGTACGCATGTCGTCGATTGTCCTCCCTATAACCCCGGTTTTGATCCCAATAACTTGTCCGCGTTTTTGCCTCCAGTGCCGTTGCTAAATCGAAGTTTCTCATGACGCCTAAAAATTCCCGTAGTGTTTTTACATTATGTACCACGACCATCTTCGTCACTTCCGGTTCCATGTGGCCCGCAAGTAGTAAAACTATGTCGTCCGCGCCCAATTTAGGTGTCAAGTGCTGTGCCTGGTTGAATTTGTCGATTGCGTATTCTTCGCGAGTCCCGTGTGTCCTACTGTAGTGTCCCGTAATTAAATTTGTCCGTATGTCCGTCTGGTGCGTGTTGCTCCAGAACTGTTCCACAAATAATCGTCGAAATTCCGCGTATGTGTCGTACTGTCGTCGTATGATGTTGTGCCACTTTTCCGCGTTCCCTGTCAATGTCGCCCCTACTATCTGTAATTTAGTCCTTTCGTTTTCCATTTCGACGATTTCGTCCAGTCTGTCTAGAAACCCCATTGGCTGTTCCGTCCTCCGTCCTTCAAATTTAGGTAACGCGAGTTATGTATCCCCCAATTACTTATATATATTGATGTATTGAATCTAATATGAATTATTAGAAATTATTAAGTAAAAGTATAAGTTCAATGCAACATTGTAACACAAGGATAACCCAGAGAGGTTATCGACAGTTCATGAGAACGGAATGCAGCTTTGCATCCGTGAGGGCAGTGATACTGCAGGTGGCAGGTCACAGGCGGTCAACATACCGCAGTTACTTAGAATTAAGTTGTTACATTGTAATAAAGTGTACAATAAAGAGAAACGTAGACATGAGATCTGCAAGTTCTCACAGCCGTGTGAGGGGCAGGTTATTATAAAAGGCCCGGGAGCTCAATGCCCGGCAGTCAGTCTTCAAACTCCACACTTCGTTGTTTGAGCTACTCAACCGAGTCAGTCTTCGAACTCCATACTTCGTTGTTCAAGCTACTCACTAGTACAATAATTAATTTTAGTATTATGTACAAGTTATCTAAATTTTAACTTATTAAATAAATTTGTTAAAGTCAAGTGTTTTTAAAAAACCAGCTCCAAAGGCCCGAACTTTAACTCGCGTCCCGGTTGAATTTAAGGTGCTGTCCGTAGTCCAGTCCAATGCGCCTTCGTTCTAGGTCGTCCAATTTTTCCTGTATCTGTCTTACGTCGTGTCCTACCCGGTTTTCTAATATCGTGACTTTGTCGTCAAGTTTTTCGTCTAGTTGTGTCTTAGTGTTCATATTTTCGTTTTGTATCGTCTCTAAAGTTTGTCCTAGATTTCTGTAGTTTGTCAAATGTCTTTTGTCGCATGTTTGTATTTCTGAATTTAATGTCGTAAAACCACTGACCATCGTCTCCTCTACTGTCTCTACGCGTGTCTTAATTTCGGTTCGTAGGTCAGTTTTTGTCGCGTTCAAGTCTCCCTGAATCTGTACCCGTGTATTTTCTAATTTGTCGTCTATTCTGTCTATCTTTTCGTGTACCTCAGTCCTTATGTCGTCCTTTACGTTTTGCATTTGCGTGAGTAGATAGTCCTGTGTATAATTCAGTTTGGCCGTCAGTTCCGCGTGTGCCGTCCTAAACTCGTTCCTCAGTTCGGTGTGTGAATCTGTAATTTTGTTAGTCAACTCAGTGTGTGAATCTGTAATTTTGTTAGTCAACTCAGTGTGTGAATCTGTAATTTTGTTAGTCAACTCAGTGTGTGAATCTGTAATTTGGTTCGTTAAATTTGTTATTTTATTAGTCAAATGCGTATTTGCCTCTTTTTGTTCCATCTGTGAAGTTTCAAATTTGTTCGTTAAATTTGTTTGCAAACTCATCAGAATTCTCATAATGTCCTGGGTTCCGTCGGCCTCTGCTACCCTTACCTCCGTTGCCGTCGCCTGGTCCGTGTCCATGTCTATCACCTCCGGGTCTGTCTGCCTCACCTCCATCTCCTGGATGTCTCCCCCTGCGTCTAGCTCTATGTCTGGCGTCCTAATTTCATCGTTTAGTGTTGTGATTTCTGCTTCAATTCCGTATATCCGTCCCGATCTCGTAATCCGTTTCATTTCTGGGTCCGTCATCTCTGCAGCCTCTTTTCGAACTCCTTTGCCTGAAAATATCTAAACTACGGGCCCCACCTAATCTCAGGATCCCGTATCCTACTATTATTTCTGTCTAATTTCACTCGATCTAGCCTTTTTTCAGCCCCACGTTGGGTTTGCCACCTTTTTTTATTATTAAATCTCACTTTTCTTCTTTTACTCACTGACTGTGTTCAATCACTCTCAACTCTTTATTCTTACAATTTTTATTTTATTTACCCCTTTTGTCGCGCCTTTTATGAAATGTGCACACCTAATGCACGCCTCGTACTTGCAACGTTTGGTTGGTTCTTTAATTAACTATTTATTTCAATGCCTCGACTATTTAAGCTCTTAAATCTCAGGGTGGTCAACTACTTATAGTGAGTTCTGTTATAAGTAGATGTGCAAAGTCCAACCAAAGTGCACCTCTTTTGTTTCAGTACTAAATTTTACTCTACTTTTATATGCCAAAATTATACTACGATCAGCGTTGCTTTGTGCCAAATTAAATTACTACCAAAATTATATGACTGTTTTTGACGTTTAAGATATATCAGCACTCACCTGGTTTATACTCCGTCCTTGGCCGCTCTGACTGCTGGCTCAAAATCCTTGTCGCCGTATGCGTCTTTACACTTTTGTCCTATCTGATTGATTTTTCGTGCCGCCTCCAGGTGTTGTTCTTAATTTAGCTGCTCCCCAATACCTGAAATAATTAACCCTAATTTAGAATTTTGAATACCCAGTGCTGTAACTTCCCCTGTGCTAATTTCCGCTTCGAATCCACCACTACCAATTGTTGTTCTCCTAAATTTCGCTCTTCGTATTCTCGATCACTCCGTCCGTTTTTTCGTATCTTATCCAAATCTACTCGTCGTCCTTATTCAAATTGCTCTATGCTCCGTTACCTAATAATCGCTATCCAAAACCAACTTCTTTCCTTATATATTTTTCCTCTCGATGTCCTGCTACCTAATATCGCTATCCAAATCCCACTTCGTTCCTTATATTTTTTTTCTCTCGATGTCCTGCTACAAATCTATAAATCGCTCTCCAAATCCAACTTCTTTCCGTTATATATTTCTTCCCGATGTCCTGCTACAAAATATCGCTATCCAAATCAAACTTCTTTCCTATGTATAACCACTCTCGATGTCCTGATACTTTTAAATCGCTACCAAAATCCAACTCCGTTCCTTATATATTACCACTCGATGTCCTGCTACCTTTCCCAATATCACTCCAAATCTATATAATTTTCCGTCGCTTCGCCGTTGCACAATCACCACTCTTTATACTTATTGCTTTCGTCGCTGTTACTTCTTTACCCTTCTTTATTAAATCAAAACTCTTTAAAATCAAATACTTTTATTAACTTCTTTTAAAAATTGTTTACAAATTAGCACTGTTTGAAAAACACGTCTTTTTACAAAATGAATTTCGGAATAATCTCCCTTGTTTACTTTCCAAGGCGACCATTTTAACTTTTTTCCTACTACACTTTAAAGTACATAACTAAATTGTCCAATAACATCTTAACATTTCGTTTGTGTCGCACATACCATAGTTCATGTCCTTTTACACTTTCCTGATTCACATACAATTCTATTATTTGTCCTACATATTTACAGTTCACCAATCATATTTGAAGTTGTTATAACTAATAATTTTGAGCTTACAAATATTGTCCAAAAGTTGATTCTATTTAAAATGAAACCAAAATAAATCACACTTGAACCTGGATGCGTGGTTGATAGTAAACATTCATAGACGCATCCGGTTTTTGGATGGCAAATGTACTTTCAATGGCCTTTAAAATTCAAACTCGGCATAAACCCTTGAGCACAATGTTCATCTTACTACGTCATTTAGTCATTTTAATATTACCTTTTGGCACTTCATTTCAACTACCATTTTGAATGGTATGTTAGTATACGTAAAATACGGCAAACATACATTTTTAAGTTTATGTGATCAAATATGTGGATTATTTTGCTTGGCATATACTAGCTTGTACTAAACAACCCTTAGAACTCTTGGTATCTCCCTTATACATTTCAATATATATATTGCTGTGAAAAGGGGTTGTTTAGGGGTGTATTGAGTAGTAAAGGTCGTGTAATAACTGTAAATAGCAATAGAAAATCAGAAAATTGCATTTATTTAGCAGAAAAATAAGTAATTCGTACATTAGGTAAATAGCAAGCATTTAACACCCTGTATACAGACCGTAATTAACATTAATTAATGCAAGCAAGCATATTTTTCAACAATAGAACGCCTAGTCAGCAGAGAAATAATTGTACATTTAATTAAACATACGTTGAGAAGTGTTAAACAAGTTTATAAAATAAATACGCAGATGATAAGATGAAACCTAATAAATCTACATGCAATTACGCTGGAACCATGCGCGCTTTGATAAAAAAAATGCACTTTCAAATAAATAAATACAAGAACGAAAACAACACTAGAGTTACATCATTTATTTCTGTACAATTATCCAAAAGCATTATCTATACAAAACAACAGACGTAAGTTGAAAGTCTGGCCACGATAACAAATAATAAGGTTTCAAAGATCGCAAATAAACAACCATGACACGGAAATCTGAGAGAGTTTCATCATATAACAACTTAAAAATACAGGAAATATTAAAGACAAAAGCTGGTTGCTCGCGACAATCTGCAAAACAGTTTGGAAACCCAACCCAAAGGTAGCGGGAAAAGCTATTTAACACCCACTGGTGATAAGACAGCTCAGTCTACACTTGATGCACGTTGAATCCACGACACTTTTAATTAGAAATCTACGCGTCAGATATATAAAATTTATGTTATTGTGAAAATAGTGCTGTGCAACAATTACGTTAAGAATACATGAAGAGTTTTTGCCTTTTTTTTTAGAAAACGTGAGTAGAAATTGGGCAATTTATTTAAATTAAATATTTATAATCATATAGGGCTTCTAACTGGCTTCTGGTACAATTCTGCTACAATTCTAATCGGCTTCCAGTCAATTTCTGGTTCACTTATAAAACAATTCTAATTTCAATTCTGGTATAATTCTGGGATAATTCATAATACTAAGTAACCCACGAATTCAAGGGGTATTTAAGCGAAAAGATTCAAAGCATATGCAGAGAAATATAGAACAAAGCACGAGGTGATTTTTGGAAAACAAGGGGTAACTGTACTTAAATATTAGTTCGACAAAGCAGAGCATTGGTATTCGATTGAAGACAACAAGGAGGTGTTGATCCACAACACGAAATAACATATCAGGAGATCACAGGTCAGATCTAATTAATTTTAAGATATTTTTCAATTTATATTTTAATACTGAATTTATTCAATTTATCCAAAACTTGTAAAGAGAAACATTACATACGTTTAAACTTACGTAATAAATCATAAAGAGGTCTCGAACGTAAAGGTATAGTTTTTGGTGACTTTATTTTAAACTAAAAGTATATAAATTTTGGGATAAATAATCCATATGATATTAATTGATTGAAGGGTGTATTTAATGAATTTCAAAAATTGTAAATATTATTTCCTTTCATTATATGAATGTTGATTGACTTCGTTTTATCAATTCAAACAGGCAATCATAAAGGGGTGAAAAAGGAAAATTGATCACCGTAACGTTGTGCACTCTGTGTAGATTAAAAAGGGCTAGCCGTGGCACAATAATAAAAGTAAAAGATTAAATTGTAAAGAGTAATACACAGAGCGGTGGCGTTAAGAAGAACGTTTATTACACCGAGCACTGCGTTATCATATCAATATATATATATATATATATATATATATATATATATATATATAAACTTCTTTATAAAGATATATACCTTAATTTCAATATAAAATGGTATTCTTTTTGTAGGTTTTAGGTTCAAAATTCAGTATACCACCAATAATTAATAAGAAGACAATTATCAATATTTTAGCTGATTTAGAAACCATTATAGATAATTAACCTCGTAGTAGAATACATACAGAAACAAATTGATTCACACTATAACAAAAATATCGTATGTGAATGACAGCTACTCATGCATAACAGCTTTTATCTCTTAACCTTACAATATGGACTTGACATCATCAAAAATAATTATTCTGTCAATTACCGGTTTTTGTTGTATTTAGGTAATAAAAAAAATCAATCAATGACAATACACTTTACGTAACAATAACTTTTTAATCAATGCTGTTTGTTCATTTGTTTAACGCATAATGCACAGGACGATTAGCTTTTATGGCGTACTGTCTCCCATGTATCGTATAACCCAACTATTTGGTTTAACTCCATTTTCAGTCAACAACGATAATTTTAAAAAATCCTTTTTATGCCTAGTTTGGAGTATACTGATTATGATTTTTCTCAATTCCATCATTTTCTATAAGATTTATCGTCTACCGGATATTGAAAAACTATTAATTTCAGAAATTATTAAAAGGGTCGCTTGGTTTTTAACACAAACTGTTATGGTGCATGGAATTATTGGAAGCTGCTTTTTTCATAAAAAGGTACAACTCTCTTAAATATTGGCTATTTCTTAAATATTATCGCTTTCAGATGCTGACATTTATACGAGATTTTAACAACTTTGATCAGAAGATAGGGGTAGAATTCAAAATTGATTTGACGACTGAATATAAAAAAGCTTCTCATCATATGAGAATTGTTATAGTATTGGTAATTGGTAGTCTCTTTGTTTACATTTTTCTTACGATTGCAAATTTGGTTACCTCCAAAGCACCAATTGCTGAGGTGCTTGCACTTATAGCGCCTAAAATTATAAATAATTTGATGCTGATGCAATTTTGTGTACTTGTTAAGAATTTAAGACAAAGATTTTGTTGGTTGAATAAAATAGTGGATGATTCATCTCGACAATACAGTACTGTGTTGTATAATAACATGTTGTTTTTTTGCAAGAACACCATGACACATGTAAAACAAACACAAGTGTAAGTAAAATATGTTTTATATTACAAGTTTATTTACTTCTATATGGAGGATACTTAACTGTGAATAAGTAGTTGGTAAAGATTGAATTTTTAAAATAGTTAAAAAAGTGATGCTTTTTGAGCAAGGTTTACAGTGCTCCTAACAATTCTGACCCGATAGCTGATCCCAATAATTTTGGAACGAAACCAAAATCGACTTTGAAATCGGATAGATTGTTTCAGGTGCACAATATATCCTCAAAAATGACTGTTAATTATTGAATTTCACGTACTAAAACTAAACGAAATCTTACGTGCAGTTCCTGCATTATAATGTTTCCTTTCTGACTTCATTAAATTTTTACACTCCATACTTTATCATAGTTATTTGAGTATATATTAACGATTTCGACTGTTTCCTCATTTTGGAACGGTGGCTTAGTCATCACCCTGTACGATTCTATTAGAATATTTAATTATAACTTAAAACACAGAATCTATCCTGTTTTGTAATGGCATTTAAATGTGGTATTCTGTTATCAATAAGGTTTGCTTTCTTAAACATTACAATGAGTTTATGTACGTATTTCATCAAGGTTATTCTCGATCACAAATTCCGATCCATTAAAAATATCGGGTTTGCTTATTTCTACACCTTACTTAATATAAATTATTAATGGGTTTAGGTTACTTTTCTATAGTTTCAATGCGGAAAGTAAGGCAACTTATCCTACGCGTCCTTATAATTTTACGAGATTGGTTGTATGTGTTTCTTATTTCGTGTTTACACACGTTGATGCATATTCGTTATAGCGTAGACCGGGTCAACCGGCTCTAAGACGTTACCTGAGTTTCCCATTATTGGTTGTAGTTCGTTCTTAGTCTTCTAATATTACGATTTGGGTTATTGTTGTCTGACTGTTATTGTAGGTATTCAAATTAAAAGCAAGAGGTAGGTTTGCGTTTCTATGGTGCAGGTGATACAAGTAATGCAATTCACGCCACTTCAAATATTAAAAAACTTTTATATGCTTTTTAAAATAAAGATCCATCTTACGACTTGTCACGGTCGGAATCATAAAATATTTTTAATAAAGTTCACGAATATACTTTAAATACATTTCGTAATAAAACAAAAAGTTGCACGAATTAAGCCATTAAGTGTATGGATTTCTTTATGGTAAGAAAGTTGATTAAAAATGATTATTACTTAACGTACATTTTTACCATTTTTGGTGGAACGTATTAGAACAAGAAAAATTGTTGAAGAATTTGAGGAAATACTTCTACAATTTTTACAAAAAATTATTTTGGCGTATTCCAATGCCGAACAATTAAAATCAATTTTGAAGGACTGTATACTATTTTGTGTGAAAATGCAAAAGATAAACATCCGGAAGTAAAACACAAAGATATAAATGCGTTTCAAATTTATCACATACATTGCCAAGGGATTTTTATCTGCAAACTGAAACTTTGGTGAAAGCAGTCTTAACTGCTTTTAGATATCAGCGTTATAAAATACGGGTCGAAGCATATGGTAGGATCTGAACGAACATATGGAAGAAGCAGCTATGTTTGCTTAGCTGAATTTCTTTGAAGATGGTTTAAGTGTCGTAGAATTATCAAGTAACGAATACAGGAACGCAGAAAGAGCTTATTTTGTACGCATCAATTCCAACAGAGTATGTATATTAGATTTTCTTTCTGTGTATCGATATTTTAGTTTTCTTTAAGTCAGCTCACAAAGTTGGCTTTATTTATGTCACGTTAGAATTTACAGGACGCAAATATTATTTTTTTCTATAAATTAATTTAAAACTTGCAATCATTCTAGGATTTTTTAAAAAAATTAGGTAGAAGTGTGTTGTTTACATTTGGTTTCAATGTGTGAGAAATTTTGCATAATCAAGATCTAATTATGAAGTATAGTTTAGGTATATAAAATGCGGTTAGGTGATTGTTTTCAGGTCATACTGAGATAAACATAATTTGTGTAGAATCGATCTGGGTAATTTTAATTGCTTTAGTTTAATGTTATAAATATGCTAATGACGGCGGCTTTTAGTGTTGGGGTAATAATTATTAAATAAGATTAGCAATGACTGGCCATAAGAATTACGGTATAAAAATTTAAAGCTACATTATTGTTTAGGTATGACGTTATTACATAACTCTTTACCGCTACTGCAAAATGCATTTTGTCTGGTAGATGGGTTTTGTTTCTTTATTGCTGTTGTCTACTATTACAATAGTTTCTTGGTTTTTAGTTATCACGAGTAGCTTTTAAGGAGTGCTTGTGGACCCTATGCAAGTACATATATTTTTCCAAATTTTTGTTTTATGTGAATATAAAGTATTTAAGAAAATGTATTACACAAGTGACTGAGAACAATCCATAAAATGCTTTCTTAATTTTTGTTTTATTTGAATACTAGTATCAGGGTTATTTACGCAACATGGCTGCATTGTTAAATATTTGCTAAATTCGGAATTACCATTTATTTTTATTAATTCGAACGCACTCGCGCGGTAAGAAACGAACAATGTTTGCGTGGGCAGGACAAGAGATTTGAAAGTGAACGAGGAATTTGGAATTACCATTTATTTCAATTAATGTGAACGCACTCGCGCAGTAAGAAACAAACAATGTTTGCGTGGGCAGGACAAGAGATTTGAACGTGAACGAGAAAGGTACAACTCTAGGTCGGCTCGGGCAAATGTGTAGGTACAGTGCGCATTACTACATTTTTCTCTTTTCCTGTCTATTCCCTTCCTTAAGATACGACCGCTACTATTTACAACAGCAGCTGAACGTTTCGATAAGTCTCCTTTTCAAACTGTTTTACATTATTTTTTACATTTCAACCGATTTTGTGGTCGATCAATGCACGGCTGGTCCGCTATTATCGAAGGAAATATTTTACCTACTAAATTTTCTGCAGTGCGTTATTGTTACATAACCAAGGGTAAAAGGAGGGTATAAATTATTTTTGCGAAGATGTTTGTATTCTATAAATCCTGCGGGATATATTGGATAAATATTGTATTCTCCACGGGTTAGTTTTCCTTTTGTAACATGTTTTTTTAAAGGTTTTGTAAATAAATTTCCTCCCTTGAGGTTTTTTTTTGTGACCTACCCCACTCCACGACTTTCTAGCTAGCACGGCATTTTATTTATTTCTTTTTTGTTGCGGTACGCCGTGTGGACTGTTTGTGTTGTGTATGTTATTTTTTCTTGTTGCACGGAATACTGTAACACAGTAACAACAGCTTTCGAACCCGTTTCCTTTTCTTTTCTAAGTACTTTGTGTAACGCAATACCTTGATATTTATCTAAAAGTCCGGTTCTATAACCTTGAATAACGTGTGTAAAAAATTATAATCTTTTTCCAAATAACTGAACTATTAAGTGCTCATTCAAACATAATAAAAGAGTTTATTTATTACCCCACCTGCATAATTGATATAAATCAAATGGCATCAACTATTAAAGAACGTAAACAAATGTTGGTAGGTAGTATAACCTCAATTCAATTAATATTTTACAAGCGAAACGACAACCTTGAGACGACTTTCGTACACATGGCACGGAACAATGAAATTTATTAATTCACCAAACAAATAATTAAATACTCAAGGCTTGTAAGTACACTCATGAAATATTATAATTAGGTAGTATCATGTAGGAACTTAAAGTACCTAGGCGTCGTTTCAAATCCGCTGAAATTAACGTCAAATAAATGGCATCTATACAACTGCTTCAATTAAAAACTAAACCACAAATCTTCACGTGGTTTGCCAATTATCGCGAGAGCTCTTTTTAACAGGAAGAGATGCACGATGTACGCCGCATCACTTGTCCGATGACGACGTATACTATCTAAACTTAAATACTAAAGAATGCAAAAAAACAATAAATTAAACGAACGTTTTAAAAAAACCCCTCTCGCAACAGTGTAGTGAACAGATGCGCCGTTTAGACTATTATGTCGCCCAGCCCACTTTAGAGTAGAATAAGAATAAGAACGTAACGACAGTTTTGCTTGTAACAATATGTGATATAGTTGCAATAACCCGGTGCCCCCTTTTAGTGAAATAAGAAGGTTACCATTTTTTGTTTTGTATGTTTAATTTTAATTTTAATTCTGATTTTGATTTTGATTCTGATTCTGATTCTGATTCTGATTCTGATTCTGATTCTGATTCTGATTCTGATTCTGATTCTGATTCTGATTCTGATTCTGATGCTGATTCTGATTCTGATTCTGATTCTGATTCTGATTCTGATTTTTTTGATTTTGATTTTGATTTTGATTTTGATTTTCATTTTCATTTTCATTTTGATTTTGATTTTGATTTTGATTTTGATTTTGATTTTGATTTTGATTTTGATTTTGATTTTGATTTTGATTTTGATTTTGATTTTGATTTTGATTTTGATTTTGATTTTGATTTTGATTTTGATTTTGATTTTGATTTTGATTTTGATTTTGATTTTGATTTTGATTTTGATTTTGATTTTGATTTTGATTTTGATTTTGATTTTGATTTTGATTTTGATTTTGATTTTGATTTTGATTTTGATTTTGATTTTGATTTTGATTTTGATTTTGATTTTGATTTTGATTTTGATTTTGATTTTGATTTTGATTTTGATTTTGATTTTGATTTTGATTTTGATTTTGATTTTGATTTTGATTTTGATTTTGATTCTCGAACGGTTTCGGATACCACTAAATTTAAGAAACTTTCCTATATTCAGCACTTAACCCCTGGAATCGCTCGAATACTTAAACAACCTGATATTTTTATAGCGCGCACTTATGACAATACAATTGGGAGGTTATTTACTAAATTAAAGGATAAGACGGACAAATCGTTGTGTAGCAATGTTGTTTACCAAGTACAGTGTAGTTGTAAAAAAAGTTACGTGGGTCAGACGAAGCAGTGGGTCAAGAACCGGGTAATACAACATAAGAGCGATGCTAGGATCGGGAAGTCGTCGTGCGCCTTGTCTTATCATCTTTATGCCACCAATCATATAGCGGATTTAGCTGGAACAAAAATTTTAGATTTCGAAGAGAATTACCACAAGAGATTATTCCTAGAATCATTTTATATTCTACAACAACGGGACCCATTAAATAACAAGTTGGATGTAAAAATTTTGAGTACTGTTTATTCAGGGCTGTATAGATTTCACAAACGTATTGTAACGCGCTACTACTACCGCGTTTCTTTAATTTAAAACAAGTAATAACAAACGTCTTTATTACTTACTGTTCACAAGTCTAATTAACAGTATATGCCTTATTTATAGATGTTTTCAGTCCACTTAACAATGAAGCACTATTACACTAATGAATTTACAAGCACTAATATCTTCTTAAATTAACTCTTTACCATAGGTTCATTAAAAGCTAACACTATTCTTTTTATACACTTCTATTTATTTATGTATACTACCTTATGGGACAGATGCATATCATTTATGTATATATTCTAAAACTCAACTACGTTTACTTTACAACGATATAATTTATATTAGACATTCAAGAATAGACTAACTCTTACATTCATAAGCGTTGTATATATATACCCTGCATTAAGATATGACTCATTATCTAGAACTTTGTAGAAGGATTCTCGAATGCTGAAGAATACGCTGTGCCCCGCGTTTGTATGTTTGACGGGTTGCCTAATAGTGGATCGCAACACTAGCCCTCTTTAAAACCGTTACGTCTCGTAACTGTAAATCCATCTTGACGCAATTCGATGACTGGTGACGGTATCGGCAGTTATCTCCTCTGGTGCATCCACCGCGTCGTTGGAAGTAACAGTCAACACTCTTTTCTTGGTCTTGGTAGGCAACCGGTTGATAACAACAAACAAGAACCTGGACGTTGGTTCCTGGAAAACTACTTCTAGCATATTTCGGACTATCCTCCAATCTAAGCGATCCAGTCCACATCTAGCTTGGGAACCGCTAGTTTCGTTACTCCATTTTCCATCATCTGGCTTAAGATTTTAGCAAAGCCTCCCATAGATGTCCATAACTAGGTCTCTGCCATGAAAATTTTGGTGACCAGATAGTAAAGTGCCAGCAACTATCTTGAAGAACCAAAGATTTTCCTACAGTTGGCTGCTGTTGTACTAATTCATCTACACATCCAAACTTTTTCTTAAACAACAGCTAATTCCTTACATTGCCAAATCTTGAGCTACGCAATGTGCAAGGAATACTCTTCTGGTGCTCTAAACAGATCTTGCTGGTTTTCAACAACAACGCCAAATCTCGCTTTAGCGGAACCACCATACGCCGCCATAAAGCTCTCAAAATCTACATTTGGCTCATGATTAATAACTTGCCGAACACCATTATCATTATTCGAGTCTTCCTGGTTGTTGCCAGCGTAGGATGTTAAACGGTCAAAGTGTACCACTTTCGGTTTACCACGAGGATCTTCTGATCCGGAACACTATCATTAATCCTTTTAACACTTCGTACGGCCCTTCCCATTGTCTTTGTAGTTTTGGCGACAATCCACGTTTTCATTTGTGGATTGTACAACCACACTAAATCTCCAGGTTGATAACCACCTTCTTGTGCTCTTGTGTCATATTGTGATTTCATTCGATCGCTTGCTGCCTGTATATTCTTTCGGACGTTTTCGTGAATACTATTTGATCTTTCACGAAGCTTACTAACGTAATCTTCACCTGCGATCTCTTCTCCAGGTTTAAATCCAAACTGAAGATCACATGGTAGCCGCAATTCACGTCCTAGCATTACGCAAGCGGGCGAGTGTCCTGTGCTGTCATGTACCGAAGATCGGTACGCCAGTAGGAACAAATGTAAATATTGGTCCCAGTCTCGTTGATGTTCAGAGACAACTTTGGTCAGGTACTTCCTAACGTCCTGTTCATTCTTTCAACCATTCCATCCGATTGGGGATGAAGTGGCGTGGTTCTAGTCTTCCTGATTCCAAGGTGCTTGCAGACGTTTTGAAACAACGCCGATTCGAAGTTTCGACCTTGATCGGAGTGTAATTCCAACGGAACTCCAAAACGACAAAACAACTCCTGACTAGTACATCTGCCACCGTCTCGGCTTCTTGGTTAGGTATAGCATATGCCTCCGGCCATTTGGTAAAATAATCCATCGCAACCAAGATGTATTTATTTCCTTTCTCTGATTCAGGAAACGGACCAGCTATATCAATGGCTACCCTCTCAAAAGGATTCCCCACGTTATACTGTCTCATTGGGGCTTTCCGTTTTGTGACCGGGCCATTTGCAGAGGCACACAATTCACATTTCCGGCACCACTCCTTCACATCTTCTTTGCAGTTCACCCAATAGAATCTTTCTCTCACTCTTTCGAGAGTTCTTTTCACGCCAAAGTGCCCTCCGGAAATACCATCGTGCAAGTGCTGCAACACTTCCGGCACTCTGCTTCTCGGCACTATCACTTGAAGTCTCTCAGTGCCATCTTCAAATTCCAGGCGTCGTTTCAAGATTCTATTTTCCATCATCAAGGAGTCCCACTGTGCCCAGTATGCCTTCAGGCTCCTACTTGAAATACTAATTTCTTCCCAAGCTGGTCGTTGTCCTCTATTTTCCACTCAATAATACGTCCCAATTCGGCGTCATTCTCCTGGTCTTCTCGTATTCTTTCGAGTTGCCAAGTATCATCGGTTACCGTCATTCTATGGATGACACTTATTTTCTCTTCCATCTTGGAGCAATGATTGCAGTCCATCGGACAAGGTCTCCTTGATAGAGCGTCTGCATTCCGATGGCTAGTTCCTACACGATGTTCTGTATCAAAGTCATATTCCTGCAGCCGCTCTATCCACCTTGCCACTTGCCCTTCAGGATTTCGAAACTGTAGTAACCATTTCAGTGCAGCATGGTCTGTTCTCAACAGGAATTTACGGCCGTATAAGTACTTATAAAAGTGCTCTACGGATTTGACGACGGCCAACAGCTCCCTTCTTGTCACACAATAGTTCCTTTCTGGCCGCGACAAGACCTTGCTGAAATACCCAATAACTTTTTCTTGTCCGTCCTGCACTTGAGAAAGAACGCCTCCTATAGCTGTGTTACTGGCATCGGTATCCAACACAAATTTCCCTCCATCCGTGGATAACTCAAAATTGGTGCTGTAACTAGTAGCCGTTTCAGTTGTTCAAATGCTCTGTGGCAGTCGTCATTCCAATCATATTCTTGTCCATCTTCGGTTAATTTTGTTAACGGTTTGGCAATGTTCGCAAACCCAAGTATAAAACGTCGGTAATATGTGCACAATCCTAGAAAACTGCGTAGTTGGTGTATATCTGTTGGTGTAGGCCACTTTTGTACCGTTTTTATTTTGTCAGGGTCAGCTCTTATTCCGGTCTCTGAAACAACATGTCCTAGGTATTTCACCTCTTTTCCAAATAGGTGACACTTCTTGGGGCTCAATGTAAGGTTTGCCCCCCGTAATCTTTGGAATATCTCCTCTAGGTTCTTAAGGTGTTCTTCAAAAGACCGGCCTAACACTATCACGTCGTCTAGGTACACCAGACAAGTCTTCCAAGACAGTCCACGCAGTATCGACTCCATCAATCGTTCAAAAGTAGCAGGGGCATTGCATAATCCAAATGGCATGACCTTGAACTGCCATAATCCAGTTCCAATTGTAAACGCAGTCTTCTCTTTGTCGTTTGGCTCCAAGCCTACCTGCCAGTATCCGCTTTTCAAGTCCAAGGTCGAAAACCATTTAGATCCGGATAGAGTATCTAAGGTGTCATCAATTCTGGGCAAAGGATAGCTGTCTTTCTTTGTCACGTTGTTAAGCCGCCGGTAGTCTACACAAAACCTTGTCGACCCGTCCTTTTTCTTGACAAGCACTACCGGGGATGCCCATGGACTATTCGAGAGTTCAATCACTCCCTGTTCTTCCATATCGGTGATAATTTGTTCAGCTTCCTTACGTTTTGCCAAAGGAAGCCGCCTGGGGTGTTGTCTTATCGGTTGCGCATCTCCAGTATTGATCTTGTGTTGCACAACATTCGTCCTTCCTTTCTCACTATCATCCAGTGCAAACACACCTCGATATCGTCCGACCAGCTCTTTTACCTTGCCCAGTTGGTCGTCGTTTAATCCTTGACACGAGGGTATCAACATATCCAGCAATTTCTGTGAGCAACCGTTGGTTGGTTTATTTTTCGTGTCGTCCACACAACGTTTAATATGACATACTGGAATGCAACTTCCCACAATCATGCCTTTCTTCAGGGTCACTGTATGGGGATTAATGTTCAGCACCCTTACTGGTACCATATTTCGAGACTTTACCAGCGTTCTTCCAATCAGAAGTCCCTCCTGACCCATTCCCGATTCAGTTGCTTCCATCATGCATACTTGTCCTTCCCGGAGCGTACCATCCGGGCGTCCCATCACTATCATTTCCGCCTTCTCGGGTATTTTCATATCGCAAATCATTCGAACTTGCATCGTCTGGTTCACTCCTACCTTGAAATGGAATCTCATCATCATCTATCCGAAGCACATTTTCTTTCATGTTTACATGAAACCCATATTCTCTCATGAGATCCATTCCCAAGATCACTTCTTCTGTAATTTCAGCTACCAACACTCGATGATTAATTAATTTGTCCCCAATTGTCAACATAACGGCAGTCTCTCCGTGAGTACAAATTTTCTCACCACTTGCCGTTCGAAGACACACCGATACAGGTAGCACTTTTCCACGACCAACCAAATCTGGTCTAACGATAGTCCTTGTCGCTCCTGTATCCACGAGTAATCGGACAATCTTACCATTAATTCTACCATCGATATAAATGCTGTCCAGACTTCCCATTGACGATGCAGCACGGATGATAATCTCCGGAGCACTACGCTGTGCTGTCGACGTTCGCCCCCTTATATTGACCTGCTTTAACTCAACCGGTTGTTTCTTTGGTTGAGTACAGCGTCTCTGCATATGACCAACTTCACCGCAGCTCCAGCATCGCAGACGCGATCTCCGCGGTCGTTGTCTTTCAAGCTTTTCCACACGGTTGGTTATTTCATCTATGCTGTTCTGCGCTTGATCAGGTTCCTCTAAGGCAGACCGAACTTTGTGACTCATTCTGTGTGATGTCTGCTTAGCTGCTTCAAATTCAAGCGCATGAGCCAGTGCGTCATCTAACATTTTTGGCCGTGCTAATCTTAGCGCTTGCTGTATTTCGCCATCTTTAACGCCATCCACAAATGTTTGTACAGCCAGTTGTTCGAGAAACTATCTGGTGCCGTTGGATATGCCAATCTAACTAATCTGGCGATGTCAGCTTCGAATTCTTGCAGGCTTTCACTTGTCTTTTGCGAGCGGTTCTTAACTTGTGCGTGGTAAACCTGTTGAAGGTGAGCGTCTCCATATCTCATCTCAAGCTTCGATGTTAAGAGGCCGTAATCATTCTGCTGGTGATCGGGAATCGTTTGTAAGATGTTAAGAGCTTCCCCCCGTAGGGCCACTATTAGAGAGATAGCCTTCTCTTTGTTGCACCAACCGTTGGCTATTGCAGCAGCTTCAAATTGTTTCAAATATGTGGGCCAAGGTGTTTTACCATCGAATGTAGGTGGTTTTACTTTAAATTTAGACGGAATTGACTCGCTTCTTTCCGTGGTTCTTATTTCTGGAATGTTCTGATTAACAACTTGGCTTGGCAATTCAAGTGGCCGCGTTGTTAGTGAAATTACTTGTTCTTGCAGCCTCATCACATCTTCTTCCATTTTTATCAATTTACTGTCCAACTTTTGCTCAACTGTTTTACCTGTTCAGTGAAATCTTCTTTCAATGCAATGGAACTTTCCATTAATCTTCGTTCTAACGTGGCTGTATTTTCACTTAACTTTTCCTCTATTTTCTCAGCATTTTCACTAAGTGTCATTTCCATGCCGTATTTAAATTCTTTAAGGGTCGATTCCAGTTCAACTGACTTCACTAAGTTTTCGTTTAGTGTCACTTCCAGTTTAGCCGACCTCTCCTCCATTTTCTCAGCATTTTCACTAAGTGTCACTTGCATTTCGGATTTAAAATCCTTAAGGAAATTCATTAAACTTTCTGCCTCCATCTTATTTTGACTCCTTGTAACTGGCATATATAAACTACTTAAATGTCTTTAGACTTGTGTTTTAAATTAATCACTATATACCCCACAAATGCCTGACACCAGTGTAACGCGCTACTACTACCGCGTTTCTTTAATTTAAAACAAGTAATAACAAACGTCTTTATTACTTACTGTTCACAAGTCTAATTAACAGTATATGCCTTATTTATAGATGTTTTCAGTCCACTTAACAATGAAGCACTATTACACTAATGAATTTACAAGCACTAATATCTTCTTAAATTAACTCCTTTACCATAGGTTCATTAACAACACTAACACTACTATTTATTTATACACTTCTATTTATTTATGTATACTACAAGCTGTATGCACATTAGACACAGCATATCATTTATGTATATATTCTAAAAACTCAACTACGTTTACTTTACAACGATATAATTTATATTAGACATTCAAGAATAGACTAACTCTTACATTCATAAGCGGCCTTATATATACCCTGCATTAAGATATGACTCATTATCTAGAACTTTGTAGAAGGATTCTCGAATGCTGAAGAATACGCTGTGCCCCGGGCGTTTGTATGTTTGACGGGTTGCCTAATAGTGGATCGCAACAGTATATAAGCGTATATTAAGCGTATACAGTAAGTCGTAATGTTTATTTTAATTGTAATATATTTTTCAAGTTGTCAATTATCCAGCATTTGCTTGTTATCACTATATATGTAAGTACGTACCGGTTTGATGTACCTTCACCAAGTGTTAGTTCAAATTTAAATTAATTTTAGCAGATAAACGTTGAATTAAATAATTGTAGTTAGTATTGTATGTGCTCCATTCCATTACTTTAGTAATTAGTTTGACTCGGTTCTTTTATAACCCCTTTTGGGTATAGGATTGTGTGTTTTTTATTTTAATTTTAACTTTAATGCTCTTTGAATATTAAATGTGGCCTAATCTTAGTATATATTTCCACCTATGTATGTCTTAGTAGTTATGTAAGTAACTTTTTTTGTACTTTTTATATCTTGTGACTTACCTCTTTATGGGTTTTTAGTCTTTGAAAAAGCCACAAAATTGTCGCCGAAACGTCGAATAAAATTACGATCTGACATATAAGTCTAATTAACTTTGAACAAGTGTATCCCAAGAGTTCACCACCTTTGTTTTTAGCTATTGATTTACGTTCAAGAATTTAGTATTATTATATATATATATATATATATATATATATATATATATATATTGCTCTGAATCGGTTTCCATTTTTGGCCTCAATAACATGGCTTCAAATTCAACTAATGGTTTATCAGATTGTACAATCAGACCGCAAGATAACTTGGAACCTACATTAGTATTCGAAGCAATCATTGTCCCCGGGTTATGTCCTGCATGCCACTATTTTCATTTGAAAATAAAAAGTGGACCTATTTACAAGAACCTCAAATTGCTGACAAATCGTTTTGTCTGTCAGCTCCTATCGACCCATTGGTGAGCGTCGAAATCTTTACACACATTTCAAAAAAAGGTAAGGTGGTCCAGGGCAACTTATGGCTATCAACACAGATTTTTGTTGGTTGGTCAACAAAGTTCTTCGACTATTTTTTTCCTTTTTTGCAAGTGCTCATATTCCAATGGAAATTTCAATACCCAATCTTTGGGAGATTGAACAGATTTCCCCTAAAATTATTTATTCTCCTGAAGAAATAAAGTGTGAAGAGGTGTTTCGGAATACCGTGATGCGAACTACTTCGGGCTACTTCTAAGTAGCACTTTCCTCTCACGACGAAGAACCTGTTCTAGGCGACACATACGACCAAACTTATCGACGATTTGTTTTTATTGGAAAACAAATAGCTAAAATTGCCCGAACTTTATGCAAAAGTACATAGAACAGAAACACATGTCTCTAATTTCGGAACCCTGTATTGATAATTCTTACTCTTGCTATTTACCGCATTTTTGTGTGGTAAGACTAGATGACATCAGCACTAAAGTTAGGATAGTGCACGATGCATCCGCAAAAGGTCCGAAGGGTCTAAGCCTCAACGATACGTTGATACAAGGACCCAGTTACAAAAAGATATTTTCTCATTACTTTTAATTTTCCGGATAGTTTTTGTGGTGGATATATATAGTGTAACCGACCTGAATGCTGACCCAAACGCCCTCTATAAACGGCACACTGGGCTCCATGATCTAACATCTAGTGGCAGTGGCTCGACGACACCTACATTGTGTTGTTACAATGTAACTCAAATTTACACTGGGAAAATGGCGTCAAGGCGGGAAGGTTTGAAATAAAACTACAACATTTACCTAACTTGACTTTTCATCAAAATAATAACTACCAAATAGGTCATTGGCATGAAAGCATAGAAAAATGACATTCAAAGCAAACAGTGCCGAACTCAACCTGGGCGATTGGGGAAAGAACACTGCAGAGAAAACCCCCAACTGCCCTCACACTTCCAACTGCATTTGGCACATCTCGACAAGGATTGGTAACCTACTACAATTGTTCCTCCTCACACGGACATAAAATGTTAGTAATATTCAACAAGGCTCGATCATTCGCACCCACATACATTAATTAACAGTTTCCAGCCCGTGTTACAAAATATTTCACAAAGGCAAGCCGACTTCCTATTATTTGCAAAAAAAGTAAAACTATAAGTACATTGACAAGACAACATGAAACACTGAAATGAACTTATGGTATGATTGCGCATAGTTAAAAAGGCGCTTATTATTGAATAGACTATCTCCAACATAATCATAAATGCAAACGCGAAGGACGAGATGGTCCATCATACCAGAGGTTTAATTTAATTACATCACAACAATTATCACAAACGTTCAATACTAGTTAATTATATAGAAACATCGGCTAGATAATAGGATAAATAAAACAACAAACATATCATTAACTTAAACCCAGATGTGAGCAGTGCAGTTGTAAATGTGATTAATATGCTGAAATTCAACAATTACACACAAATAAAATGTCAAACGGTTCACAAATATCAAACAAAAATAACATAGAAATATAATACTGTTCAGGTTCCAGCTTGCCCAATAATTTGATTTAATATGATGTAAGTACTTTTCATTGTTTGTCGTAAAATTACAGTAATGGTACCTCTGCTATTGTTTCTGCAATAAGTGCAACGCAATTGTAGTTCCAACTCTACATTAAATCCAAAATCAACATTATTTCAAATAAGTAAATATTAGGTTTACTCTGATTTAGATACTAAATAAACAATTTAAACAAATAAATATTAGTTTTCGGTTGTTAAACTAAACATCACTATTTATACAAAAAACGTGCAATAAAATCGTAAATTCACCTATATTAAACATATGTAAAGCAACCGGCATCAAATTCTAAGCCAAAAGCAACAGGTAGCATAAATATTTCCTTCAATGATTAAATAACTAACGGTTTTACAATAAATACCAACATCACACTCAAAACAAGGCTGGAATTACCAGATGTAATCAGACTACCTTCAATAGCAACTACATTATCAATATAAAACATTACCTTTAATAAAAAAACGCCAAGTGAAACCTTTCAACCTTCCATCTTGAAAGCTAAAAACAAAGACGCTTAACCCTGTCGACTAGATCGATCGTCCGTACACATGCGTCCCATATAATGTAAATTCTGACGTAACGGAATGCGTTCAGAAATTTTAACAGATACCTTGAAATATCGAAATGTACACTATAATATTTGCAATAACTATCAACCAATGAGAAATCGACTTAGAAACACTACGGATCACTTCAATATGTCAGATGCTCTCGTAAATATTAATTACCCCTCGCCATTGAAAGTACTAAAGAATGCTATGGAGATTTTCTCCTCAAAATCCAATTTCACATTTTAAATTAAATCGTGTAACCTTTGGTCTTAACTGCTCGCCTTACTTGGCAATGCGAACTAAATAAATAAAGAAAACCGGCAAACTCGAATACAATTGCTTTTGTTAACCACATCTGTAGAAAATTTATGCTATTCAAACTTATATTACTACGCATAAATAAAGCGAACATATTCCTTCAGAAAGCACGCATTGTAGATAACCAAGTACATTTGCGGGTCTATCAAACAATAAAGATAAATTGAGGTACTTCGACATAAACTAAATGCACTAATAACACTCTACCGAGTGTTAAACAAGAACTGGCTTCAATTGTTTTACAATGAGTTTCACGGAAACAAATCGATTCACTAAACAATAATGCGCGCCAGGGGCGTATTCCATAGCATAGCAGAAGCATGGGGATATCTCAATAGAATCTTAAATTAAATAAAAATATTTTTCAGGGTACAACTGAACATAACAACACTCGTTTTACAGACTTTATAAATGCAATAAAACTTGCTTTTTCACAGAAATAAATATTAACACACGGCTTTGAATGAACACTTTGTTTTCACGAAATAAACTTCTTTTTAAGGTACTTTTCTAGAGAGTACTTATTTACACACGGATTTGAAAGTTGAGGTTTATTCTTAAATGGTAGTTGACAACGCTATATGTACTTGAAGCATGTCATTTTGCACGGGATACATGAATCTTGTTAAAGGAAGGAATCTTATGAAAATACTGTACAGGGTAAAAATCTTAATATTGGGAAATTTTATTTTCGGTCTGTTTTCTCACAGAATGCGGTGCTCAATGACCTCTTGTAACCTCGTTATCACATCAACATATATGCAGTGTAGGAAGCGAAGGAGTCTGGTCACCACTTAAAGTACAAATAACAAACTGACTGGGAAATTCAAGCGATAACTTCGTAGTAGAACAAATATGGGAACAAAGTCGATTTTCATAATGGGGGCAATTAGTGTTGCACATTCATAACAAAAACATTGTAAGTGAATGACAGCTGTCCATGCATAAAAGCTCTTTTCTCTTAACCTTATAAATGAAATTGACATCGTAAAAATAATTATTCTGCCGATTACAGATTTTTGTTGTATTTGTGCTTTTTGTTCATTTGTTTAACGCGTAATGCACGGAACAATAAGTTTTTATGGAGTATTGTCTCCCATGTATCGTATAACCCAACTATTTGGTTTAACTCCATTTTCTGTCAACAACGCTAGTTTTAAAAAATCCTATTTAAGTCTAGTTTGGAGTATACTATTTATGATTTTTCTCAATTCCTACATTTTCTATGGTATTTATTATTACCCGGATATTGAAAAACCATTGGTTTCAGAAATTATTGGAGGGGTCGCATGGTTTTTATCACAAGCTGTTATGGCGCATGGTGGCTGCTTTTTTCATAAAAAAGTACAACTCGCCCTAAATATTAACTATTTCTTAAATATTAAAACTTTCAGATGCTAACATTTATAGGAGATTTTAACAACTTTGATCAGAACGTAAGAGTAGAATTTCAAATTGATTTGACGACTGAATATAAAAAAGCTGCACGTCATATCAGAATTGTTATGGTATTGGTATTTAGTAGCTTTATTGTTTACATTTTTGTGACGATTGCAAATAGTTCGAATATGGTTACCTCCAAAGCACCGATTGCTGAGCTGCTAGGACGTATAGCGCCTAAAGTTATAAATAATTTGATGCTCATGCAATTTTGTGTACTTGTTAAGAATTTAAGACAAAGATTTTGTTGGCTGAATAAAATAGTGGATGATTCATCTCGACAATACAGTACTGTGAGGCATAATAACACGTTGTTTGTTGGCAAGAACACCATGACGCATGTAAAACAAATACAAGTGTAAGTAAAATAGATATTGCTATTTTATATTACAAGTTTATTTACTTCTAAATTGTAGATACTTAACTGTAGATAAATAGTTGTTAAAGATTGATTTTTTAAAATAGTTGAAAAGGTAAGGCTTTTGATCAAGGTTTATAGAGCTCCTTAGCAATTCTGACCCGATAGGTGGTCCCAATAATTTTGATACAACACAAAAATCGACTTTGAAATCGGATAGATGGTTTCAGATGCCCAATAATGTCCGCAAAAACGACTGTTATTTCATTGAATTTCACGTATCAAAACTAAACAAAATCTTACGTGCAGTTCCTGCATTATAATGTTTCCGTACTTATTTAATTAAATTTTCACACTCCATACTTTATCACAGTTATTTGAGTATATATTAACGATTTCGACAGTTTCATCAATTTGAAACGGTAGCTTAGCCATCACCTTCTACGATTCTATTAGAATATTTTATTATAATTTAAAACACTTAAACCTATCCTATTTTGTAATGGCATTTACAGTGTGATATTCTGTTATCAGTAACGTTTGATTTCTTAGACATTAAAATGAGTTTATGTACGTATTTCATCAAGTTATTCTAAATCACGAATTTTGATCCATTAAAAATATCGGGTTCGCTCGTTTCTACACCTTACTTAATATAAATTATTAATGGGTTTAGGTTACTTTTCTATAGTTTAATGCTGGAAGTTAGGCAACCCATCCTATGCGTCTTTAAATTCCACGAGTTTGGTTTTATGTGTTTTTTATCTCGTATTTACACACGTTGATGCGTATTCATTGTAGCTTAGACTGGGTCAACCGACTCGAAGACGTTAACTGAGTTTCCCATTATTGTTTGTAGTTAGCTTTTAGTCTTCTAATATTACGATTAGGATTATTGTTGTCTGACTGTTATTCTAGGTATACGAATTTAAAAGCAAGCGGTAAGTTTATGTTTCTATGGCGCGGGTAATACAAGTAATGCAGTTCACGTCATTTCAATTATTCAAAAATTTTATTATGCTATTCAAAATAAAGATCCATCTTACGACTTGTCACGGTCGGAATCATAAAATATTTTTAATGAAGTTCACGTATATACCTTAAATACATTTCGTGATCAAACAGAAAGTTGCACGAAGACAAGCCATTAAGTGTATGAATTTTCTTATGGTAGGAAAGTTGATCAAAAATGATTATTGCTTAACGTATGTTTTTATCATTTTTGATGGAACGTAAGTTATGTATCCCCCAATTATATATATGTATTGAATATATTGAATCTTATAGGAATTATTAGAAATTGTTAAATAAAGTATAAGTTCATTGCAACAATGTAATACAAGGATAACCCAAAGAGGCTATCGACAGTTCATGAGAACGGACATGCAACTTTGCATCCGAGAGGGCAGTGATACTGCAGGTGGCAGGTCACAGGCGGTTAACATACCGCAATTACTTAGAAATAAAATTGTTACAATGTAATAAAGTGTACAATTAAGAGAAAAGCAGACATGAGATCTGCAAGTTCCCACAGCCGTGTGAGGGGCAGGTTATTATAAAAAGCCCTGGAGCTCAAGCCCCGGCAGTCAGTCTTCGAACTCCATACTTCGTTGTTCAAGCACTCACCTTATTACAATTAATTAAATGTTTTTGAATTAAAGTTATTTTACAAGTTATTCAAAATTCCATGTTAATTTCTGTTTTAAGTTAAAATAAAATGTGTTAAGAGTTTGGAATTGTTTTTAAATCCACCGCTCCAAAGGCCCGAACCTTAACTCGTATTGGAACATTAAAAATTGTTGAAGAATCTGGGGAAATACGTCTTGAACTTCTACAATTTTTTACAAAACATTATTTTGTCGTATTCCAATACCGAACAATTAAAACCAATTTTGAAGGACTGCATTATTATTTTGTGTAAAAATGTATAAGACAATCATCCGGAAATGAAAACACAAAGATATAAATGCGTTTTAAATTTATAACATGCATTGCCAAGGGATTTCCATCTGCAAACTGAAAGTTTGGTGAAACCAGTCTTAACTGCTTTTGGATATCAGCGTTATAAAATACGAATTGAAGCATATGGTAGGATCTGAGCGAACATATGGAAGAAGCATCGATGTTTGTTTAACTGAATTTCTTTGAAGATGGTTTAAGCGTCGTAGAATTTTTAAAGGATGAAGACAGGAACGCAGAAAGTGCTTATTTTAAAAGCATCAATTCCAACAAAGTATGTATATTAGATTTTCTCTTTGTGTATTGATAATTTAGTTTTCTTTAAGTCAGCTCACATAGTTGGCTCTATTTATGTCACGTTTAGAATTTACAGGACAAAAATATTAATTTTTATCACAAATTAATCTATAACCTGTAATCATTGTAGGATTTTTAAAAGAAAATTAGGTAGTAGTATGTTGTTTAAATTTGGTTTCGTTGTGCGAGAAATTTTGCATAATCAGGTTTTAATTATGAAGTATAGTTTAGGTATATACAATGTGGTTAGGTGATTGTTTTCAGGTCACACTGAGATAAACATAATTTGTGTAGAAACAATCTTGGTAATTTTAATTGCTTTGGTTTAATGTTATGAATATGCTAATGACGGCAGCTTTTATTGCTTGGATATTAATTATAAAATAAGATTAGCAATGACTGACCATAAGATTTTCGGTATAAAAATTTATAGTTACTTTATTGTTTAGGTATGAAGTTATTACATAACTCTTTACCGCTGCTGCAAAATGCATTTAATCTGGTATGTGGGTTTGTTTCTTTATTGCTGTTATCTACTATTATAATAGTTTTTTGGTCTTTACTTATCACGAGCAGCTTTTAAGGAGTGCTTGTGGGCACTATGTAAGTATATATATTTTTTCAAATTTTTGTTTTATGCGAATATAAAGTATTTAAGTAAATGTATTAAAAGAGTGACTGAGAACATCCATAAAATGTTTATTTAATTTTTTTTTGTGTGAATACTAGTATCAGGGTGGTTTACGTAGCATGGCTGCATTGTGAAATATTTGCTTATATCGGAATTACTATTTATTTCAATGAATATGAACGCACGCGCTGAGTAAGAAACGAACAATGTTTGCATGGGCAGGACAAGAAGTTTGAACGTGAACGAGAAAGGTACAACTCTCGGTCGGTTCGAGCAACTATGTACAGTGCGGATAACTACATTTTCCTCCCTTTCTGTCTATTTCCTTTCTTAAGATACGAGTGCTACTATTTACAACAGCAGCTGAACATTTCTGCAATTTTTTTTTCAAACTCATTTACATTATTTTTCACATTTACAACCAGTTTTGTGGTCGTTGAATGCACGGCTGGTCCGCTATTATCAAAGGAAATATTTTACTTACTAAATTTTCTGCGGTGCGTTATTGTTACATAACCAAGGGTAAAAGGAGGGTATAAATTATTTTTGCGAAGATGTATGTACTCTGTAAATCCTCCTGGATATATTGGATAAATATTGTCTTCTCTACGGATTAGTTTTCCTTTTGTAACATGCTTTTTTATTAAGGTTTTGTAAATACAATTCCTCTCTTGACATTTTCTTTTTGTGACATACCCCACTCACGACTTTCTAGCTGGCCAGGTATTCTTTTGATACTTTTTTTGTTGCGGTATTCCGTGCGGGCTATTTGGGTTGTGTATGCTATTTTTTTCTTGTCTGCACGGAATACCGTAACACGGTAGCAACAGCTTTAGAACCCGTTTCTTTTTCTTCTCAAGTACTTTGTGTACCGCAATACGTAAATATTTATCTAAACGCTCGATTCTATAACCTTGAATAACGTGAGTGAAAAATTATAATCTTTTTTCAAATAACTGAACTATTACGTGCGTACAACAAACATAACAAACGAGTTTATTTATTATCCAACCTGCATAATTGTTATAAATCAAATGGCATCAACTATTAAAGAACGTAAACATATGTTGGTAGGTAGAATAACCTAAATCTAATTAATATTTTACAAGCGAAACGACAACTTTGAGACGACTTTCGGACACACGGCACGGAACAATAAAATTTACTAATCCACCAAACAAGTAATTAAATACTCAAGGCTTGTAAGTACACTCTTGAAATATTATAATTAGGTAGTATCATGTAGGAACTTAACGTACATAGGCGTCGTTTCAAATCCACTAAATTTAACGTCGAATAAATGGCAACTATACAATTGCTTCAATTACAAGCTATACCACGAATCTTCACGTGGTTTGGCCAATTCTCGCGAGAGCTTTTTCAAACAGAGGAAGGGATACACGATGTACACCGTATCACTTGTCCGAAAACGACGTATACTATCTAAACTTAAATACTAACGAGTGCAAAAAATTAATAAATTAAACGAACGTTACAAAAGAACCCCTCTCGCACCAGTGTAGTGAGCAGATGCACCGTTTGAACTATTACGTCGCCCAACCACCTTTAGAGTAGAATCAGAGTGAGAACCTAATGTCAATTTTGCTCGTATAAAAAAACATATATATGTATATATATATATATATATATATATATATATATATTGCTATGAATCGGTTTCCGAAACATTTGGAGTACAAATAATGTATGATGCTTGGTAAAACTGCATTGACTAATATAAGGATGCAAGGGATGCTTGCTTATAGAAAATGCGAATTCGAGCCATTTTTCCTCTTTGGCTAGCTTAGCGACAAATATGCTGTGGATTTTACGAAAATAAAATGGAACAACGAATTCTCAAAAAACTTTTATGAACAATCCTCGATAGATTCAAAAAACATCTTTCTTTTACACATATTATTGAAATAATCTACTTACATGCACAGACATTAATTACTCTTGTAAATACAATTTACAACTTAAGTTTAGAAAGAAAAATTATCTTTTCACGTACTAAAGCAAACTTTATTTAATTCTTGTTAATAATTAGAGAACCCCAAAATCCTTTAAGTCTAAGTCACAGAATTTTCTTTATAATCGTCATGGATAATTGAAATATTTTTCTTATATAATTCAATGTAATTGATCAACGACTTTGAACGTAATTGTTAGTAAAGGGTCAAAACGCTTCGAGCTCTGATCTCAAAATTGCTAAAATTTAATTATCGATTTACAACTAATTTTTATACTCAAAATAAATACTTATCTTAGCTTACTCTACTTAATAATACTCAAATGTCTTTTCAAGTTTAAAACAAATTTATACTTGCTGTTTGTATCGTCAAATTTTTGCTAACATTCTTCTTTATGACCACCTGTTTTTGTTTATAAAAATATCGTTTCTATTGAAATTAATTGCATTGAAAAATTCTTAGTTTCAAATTTTTAAAGCTTCTTTTAATTAATTTTCGTTCGTTAAAGTATACGTTTTTGAAAGTACTTTTAGAGATTAAGGTAGAGTGAGGCCTTGCACTCAGACTAGTTATATTGGAGGAATAAATTCATCGTCATTACTTTCCACTCACTAACAATTCATCAACTATCTAATGTCGAAGTACTTATGTTCCAATCTTGATCATCAAATCGGGCATGCCGAATCTTGAATGAATTAGAGATATTGAATCCCTCTCCTTGTTAAATTCCATCCTTCTATAGTAAAATTCTAAATACGTCAGTTTTCCACTACATTCTAAAAGTATGACACATGCGCATGATGTAACAATGTACTGCAATTTCGTGTTTTCATCTTTTAATAAGCTGTCAGTTTAAGATGTATAGCGAAGTAAATGTTTTCCATTCTTTACTAGTAAATACAGGCAACAGTTACTTTCTCTCCCTCGAAATTTTGTAATAATTGGAGCTATTAAACTCGTTATGTTATCTGGTTTTTAAGTCAGCCGGTACTATTTCTTTCTGCGAATCGGACCGGTCATTCATACTAGATAATTAATTAGCCATTTTTTGCTTATAATTTATAGCTTTTAGAACACTTCTCGAAGGTATGCCGTATTTTTGTATTAAATATCGTAAATATAATTTATTCCAGAATCGTCCCAAAATAAACTTATTTGAAAAATAAACTACTCCCACTTGTTATATAGTGTTTTGAATAAACAACATTTATTGGCTAATATTTCTAAAGAGAATGCATGCATCTACATTTTAGCGAAATACAGATTTTTGTTTTTGCTGGTTGGAACTAGTCTTTTAGAACAGCGTATTACGTTTATTAACTGATGGACATCGAAGTTATTTAGTGTTCTTACACCGTAAGGTTACGAAATGGTCGGACAGAAACAGAAAGGAAAGCGAAATAAGGGCCAGCACGAATCACGGTAACGTATAATAGATAAAGGGATAACTACAAACAAAGAGAGTGTAGTGGTTCACATAGACAAAGAAAGAACATCGAGTATTTATTTATAATAAAACAAAAATTTCTATTTAAACAAACAAGAAAATTATAATCTACCGACAATTTTAATAATTCAGATACAAAGTGCGCATTTCGTATTTTAACATGTAAGGAATATAATCAGTAATAACAAAAAAGTAATACTCCTGCTTTTTGCTAGATAAGCATTTTAAGTTAAACATAGTAAAAATATTTAGCATAATCTCTGGCAATTCAAAGTAATAAGGAACACTAGTGAAGATAGTTTTTTTTAAACGGATTTTGTAAACTAGTTTTGTCCGTTGGAACAACTTTTGTTACGCACACACAGCAAAAGTGGATAAACACCATTATTTCAATATAAGAAAAACATTATAACATACGTCCTTATGCCGAAATACTTATCTTCTACCACATCCGCGGAGGTGAAGCAGCACAGCATCTTAGTTTTGATCATAATGGGGTCGTCAGCACAGTGGTCGAAATCATTCGCGCTGCTATCACAACTGCAACAGCGGCCGATGCAAAGGAGCAATTGAGCCAACGTAAAAGGCAGTTGGATTTCCGTAAAAGCAATTTGGCCACGTAGAAAAGCAATGCACAAGGTATATGAGCCTATCCAAGGAAGCGTGCATTTATCTCAAATTAACAGCATTAGGAAAGCAGACAGTACATGTTACGATGAAAAGCGGTATTAAAATGAGCCTAGTTTTCGAAAAGATTTGATAATCGATTGAAATATTAGAGTTCCAAATGTCAAATAACACGTCTAAAGTAATTGGAACGCATAAATAAATAGAGAAAATAGGCAAACTCGAAAACAATTGCTTTTATTAACCACACCTGTAAAAAATTTATGCCATTCAAATTTATATTACTACTCATAAATAAAGCGATTATATTCTTTCAGAAAGCACACATTGAAGATAACCGAGTACATTTGCGGTTTTATATCAAATATTAAAGTTAAATTGAAAACTTTGACATAAACTGAATGCACTAATAACATTCTACAATGTTGAGCAAGTACTGGCTTTAATTCTATTAGAATGAGCTTCACGGAAACAAGTCGATTCAATAAACAATAATGTGCGATCAAGGGCGTATTCCATGACATGCAGTTACACGAAATATCGTAACAGAAGCGTGGGGATATTACAATAGAATTCTAAATTAAATGAAAATATTTATCAGAGTACAATTGAACGTAACAACACTCGTTCTACAGTTTTTATAAATGCAATGAAACTTGCTTTTTCACAGAAATAAATATTTACACACGGCTTTGAATGAACGCTTTGTTTTCAAGGATTAAATTTGTTTTGAACATACTTTTCTAGAGAATACTTATTTACACACGGATTTGAAAGTTGAGCTTTATTCTTGAATGGTAGTTGTATACTTGAAGCGTGTTATTTTGCACGGGAATACATGAGTCTTGTTAAAGGAAGGAATCTTATGAAGATACTGTACAGGGTAAAAATCTAATGGGAAATTTTATTTTCGGCTTGTCTTCTCAGAGAATGCGGCGCTCAATGACCTCTTGTGATCTCGTTATTACATCAATATATATACAGTGTAGGAAGCGGAGGAACCTGGTCGTCGCTTAAAGTACAAATATCAAACTGACTGGAAAATTCAAGCAATAACCTCGTAGTAGAACAAATATGGAAACAAATCAATTTTCATAATGAGGACAATTAGTGTTGATCATTCATACTAAAAACATTGTAAGTGAATGACAGCTGTCCATGCATAAAAGCTTTTATCTGTTAACCTTATAAATGAAATTGACATCGTCAAAAATAATTATTCTGTCCATTACAGATTTTTGTTGTATTTAGGTAATCAAAAAATCAATTTATGATTGTACACTTTTCGTAACAACCACATCTTAATCAATGCTTTTTGTTCATTTGTTTAACGCATTATGCACGGAACAATAAGCTTTTATGGCGTATTATCTCCCATGTATCGTATAACCCAACTATTTGGTTTAACTCCATTTTCTGTCAACAACGGTAATTTTAAAAAATCCTATTTAAGTCTAGTTTGGAGTATACTATTTATGATTTTTCTCAATTCCTACATATTCTATGGTATTTACCATCATCGGAATATTGAAAATTCATCGATTTCAGAAATTATTGGAAGAGTCTCTTGGTTTTTATCACAAGCTGTTATGGCGCATGGTGGCTGCTTTTTTCATAAAAAAGTACAACTCGCCCCAAATATGAACTATTTCTTAAATATTAAAACTTTCAGATGTTAACATTTATAGGAGATTTTAACAACTTTGATCAGAAGGTAAGGGTAGAATTCCAAATTGATTTGACGACAGAATATAAAGCGCTTCACGTCATATCAGAATTGTTATGGTATTGGTATTTAGCAGCCTTTTTGTTTACATTTTTGCTACGATTGCAAATAGTTCGAATATGGTCATCTCCAAAGCACCGATTGCTGAGCTGGTTGGACGTATAGCGCCTAAAGTTATAAATAATTTAATGCTGATGCAATTTTGTGTACTTGTTAAGAATTTAAGACAAAGATTTTGTTGGCTGAACAAAATAGTGGATGATTCATCTCGACAATACAGTACTGTGTTGCATAATAACACGTTGTTTGTTTGCAAGAACACCATGACACATGTAAAACAAACACAAGTGTAAGTAAAATAGATATTGCTATTTTATATTACAAGTTTATTTACTTCTAAATTGTAGATACTTAACTGTAGATAAATAGTTGTTAAAGATTGATTTTTTAAAATAGTTGAAAAGGTAACGCTTTTTGATCAAGGTCTATAGTGCTGCCAATAATTCTGACCCGATAGATAATCCCAATAATTTTGGAACGAAACAAAAATCGACTTTGAAATCGGATAGATGGTTTTAGATGCACAATAATATCTGCAAAAACGACTGTTACTTTATTGAATTTTATGTACTAAAACTAAACGAAATCTTACGTGCAGTTCCTGCATTATAATGTTTTCGTACTGACTTAATTAAATCTTCCCACTCCATACTATATCACAGTTATTTAAGTATATATTAACAATTTCGACTGTTTCCTCAATTTGAAACGGTGGTTTAGCCATCACCTTCTACGATTCTATTAGAATATTTAATTATAATTTAAACACTTGATTTACAATGTGATATTCTGTTATTAGCAACGTTTGCTTTCTTAAACATTAAAATGAGTTTATGTACGTATTTCATCAAGCTATTCTCAATCACGAATTTTGATCCATTAAAAATATCGGCTTCACTTGTTTTTACACCTTACTTAACATAAATTATTAATGGGTTTAGGTTACTTTTCTATAGTTTCAATGCTGGAAGTTAGGCAACCCATCCTACGCGCTTTTAAATTCCACGAGTTTGGTTTTATGTGTTTTTTATCTCGTATTTACACACGTTGATGCATATTCCTTGTAGCTTAGACCTGGTCAACCGGCTCAAAGACGTTAACTAAATTTCCCATTATTGTTTGTAGTTAGCTCTTAGTCTTATAATATTACGATTCGGGTTATTATTGTCTGACTGTTATTGTAGGTATACGAATTTAAAAGCATGTGGTAAGTTTGGGTTTCTATGGCGCAGGTGATACAAGTAATGCAGTTCACGTCATTTCAAATATTCAAAAACTTTATGGTGTTTTTCAAAATAAATATCCATCTTACGATTTGTCACGGTCGGAATCATGAAATATTTTTAAGTTTACGTATATACCTTAAATACATTTCGTGATCAAACAGAAAGTTGCACGAAAACAAGCCATTAAGTGTATGAATTTCCTTAAGGTAGGAAAGTTGATTAAAAATGATCATTACTTAATGTACATTTTTCCATTTTTGGTGGAACGTATTGGAACAATAAAAATTGTTGAAGAATCTGAGGAAGTACGTCTTGAACTTCTACAATTTTTTACTTCAAATTATTTTGGCGTATTCCGATACCGAACAATTAAAACTAATTTTGAAGGACTGCATTATTATTTTGTGTGAAAATGTGAAAGATAAACATCCGGAAATGAAAACACAAAGATGCGTTTTAAATTTATCACATGCATTGCCAAGGGATTACCATCTGCAAACTGAAAATTTGGTGAAACCAGTCTTAACTACTTTTGCATATCAGCGTTATAAAATACGGATTGAAGCATATGGTAGGATCTGAGCGAACATATGGAAGAAGCATCGATGATCTTTAGTGGTGAGTGTTTTCTGATTTAATTCTCGTTTTATCAAACCATTACAAAAGATGTAATTTTTTTGCAAATTTTATATAGTGGTTTCAATTAGCTTACGCCTTTTTATTCCAGAATTAATAGTTTGATGTAATATAATTGTACGTAAGAAGGCAAACTTTAAAAATAACTTCCTAAGAATTTTAAAAGGTTAAAGTTGAATTTGTTGTAACTAAGCAGGTAATATTCTACTTTTGTTTGTCACATTGTACGAACTAGTTTTTTTTTAAAAGTATAATTTTTATCCGGATTATGTTATACCATAAGAAAATTTGCTAATTCACTCAAGAAATAAATTTTTATTAAATTCAAGTCCAATCGTATATGAAATAAGTCATTTCATTTATTAAATTTTTTAAGCCAAAACAGGATCCTATTTCGGTAACTAGTAAAGGTTGTATCATATTAATACTAACTCAATATTGTTCTTAAAAAAGTTTAATAAATAAAATTGTTAAAATACCTAAAATTAATAAGAGATAAGACTTGACTATTACTATATTTTGATGGATACAAAACATGGATACATGTAAATTTGTATAAACCAATAGAAGGTGGACTAAGTTGTTTCAAAGCTTTCTTTCATTCAAGTTAACAATAATTTTTTTATAAAGCAAACAACGAAATTCATAAAACTTTTGAATGTAGAAAGAAAGACCACTGATATTGTATTGGTAGGATATTTTTTTTGAGGGATAATCTTAACTAGCTAATTTTTTTAGAATTTATTTTTTGTAATAAAATGACTAGGCTCTAATGTAGCCCTAGTTCTAAAATTTTTTTTGAGGTGATTAAATTTTCAGATAGTACGAGGTCATCGTTCCAAGCTGAGCTCGCAGTGTTAGCGGTAAGTAAGTAATATTGTTATACGTGTTGGTTGTTTAAAAGATTTTTTTTCTCGAAGATTTCCGTATCTTATCTTCGGATTGTTAGACATTACAGTTATTATTAAGATACGGTGGCGTCCATTAAAAATTCTTTTGTTTATCGTACACCATCCTACGACCCTGGCTCATAGCTGTGCCTTAAGTTGAAGAAACTTAGCCGGCTGGAAAATCTCTTTAGAGGGTCCTATTGTTCTCAAAGCCGTTTTCCATACATTTTACCCTGGGCTTGAACCCCTCCTAATTTATAGAGGCTCTGCCGCCTATAAGGTAAAGTAGTTACATTAATATAAAGAAAAAGTGTAACAGTACTTTGTGTAACGCAATACGTAGATATTTATCTAAACGCTCGGTTCTATAACCATGAATAACGTGTGTGAAAAATTATAATCTTTTTCCAAATAACTGAACTATTACGTGCTCACGTCAAACATAACAAACGAGTTTATTTATTACCCAACCTGCATAATTGTTATAAATCAAATGGCATCAACTGTTAAAGAACGTAAACAAATGTTTGTAGGTAGAATAACCTAAATCCAATTAATATTTTACAAGCGAAATGACAACTTTGAGACGACTTTCGGACACACTGCACGGAACAATAAAATTTACTAATCCACCAATAAGTCATTAAATACTCAAAACTTGTAAGTGCACTCATAAAATATTATAATTAGGTAGTATCATGTAGGAACTTAACGTACATAGGCGTCGTTTCAACGTCAAATAAATGGCAACTGTACAATTGCTTCAATTATAAGCAATACCACGAATCTTCACGTGGTTTGGCCAATTCTCGCGAGAGTTCTTTCAAACAGAGGAAGGGATGCACGATGTACACCACATCACTTGTCCGAAAATGACGTATACTATCTAAACTTAAATACTAAAGAGTGCAAAAAATTAATACATAAACGAATGGTATAAAAGAACCCCTCTCGCACCAGTGTAGTGAGCAGATGCACCGTTTGGACTATTACGTCGCCCAACCCCTCTTAGAGTAGAATCAGAATGAGAATCTAATGTCAATTTTGCTCGTAACATAATACATATATATATATATATATATATATATATATATATATATATATTGCCGTGGAATGTCCATAAAGACCTCGCCAGAGCCAAAAAAGCATTCGAGCCCCAACGTTGGGCCGTCATAAATTGCCGTGGAATGTGCCTTTTGATTACAGGAACTGGTACTTTCTAAAAAACATTCGAGCCCCACAGATTGGGCGTCATAAATTGCTGCGGAACTCTCTAATTTAGCTCCGTACCTCACCAGTTTAAAAAAAAAATAACTTTCAAAATTATAAAATTTTTACAAAAATTTTCTTACCCGGATTCTGCTTCATCCAATTAATTTCTTCTGCAGCTTCCCTGGCTAGCTCAGCTGTGTCTTCTCTCGGATACCTAAATTCACTATCATTCCCTTTACCGTTCACACACCATTCAATAAAATCACAAAATAATACAACAATCATACAATATTTATTTACCACTATTTACAAATAATAATTCATGGTTATGTACAGTTCGGTGTTCTAGTTACACCTCAATAAATACTATCTTTGGAAAGTCCTTTGTTCTTAAAATTGAAATTTCAAACACATTTAATGCAACAGGAGTAAATGGGCCCCAAATAATACCTTATCTTTATTTATTACCGCACACTGGAGTATGGTGAGCTCATGATAACCCAGTTTATTAATGTATGCTTTCCACTTTGCATACTATTACTACAAACTTAAAAAAACCCATGTACTCTTAACAATTAAATTTAAATTCATCAAGCAATTTAATAAGCTTTACGTACACCTTTTGTTTTATATTCAAAATACCATAATAATAGTCAGTTATACGTATCTTTTTCAATACGTTAAATTACCAAAATAACCATCAAAGTTCACTCACACATCACAAATAATTTCAACAGTTTATATAAAAAAACAGCAAATTCAAATGCGTTACCTGGAAAAAGCATCAAAAGTCCATCTCCGTTGAAGAAGCTCTATATTCCTGAACCTCTCGGCTTCGAGATTATGCGCGCTGCTCCACCAGCTATTTATAGATGACAACTCAGTTTAAGCTGAGCTGCGTGCTACCAATTAACACCAATTCCAACATCCAAATCCAGGTATATTACACTTGTTTATTATTGCATTCTCAATTTACGAGCTTGTTAAAGTATTCGTGAATCTCAGTTAAATTTAAATTACACTCTATTATACTCGCGTTAGTAACTGTAAGGTCACAAATAATCTAATATTATTCACTGAAGGTTACAAATTTTTAATACTCACAAGCTTTGTCAGTTGAATATAATACGTTGTTAAGCGATGCAAAATTAAAGAGAGCCCTCCTAATTCTCCCAGAGTATTTATATTATAAAACTAGGCCCCTTGGTCACACTTTGCGCAAAATACTTAATCGAAATTAATATTTCTCCAAATTTTGTATAACCGTTTTAAACTTCCAAAAATATTCCTCCGTCAACACGCTATATCATACAAAACTATCGCACCCACCTGTCGCGCGCTTGTCTGTTCTAAACCTATCTATTTCGACCAATGATACATTTTAGTGACGTCTTAAAACTCCGCCTGTAATATCTCCATTCCTGTCCTATGCATATTTGATGTCGCATTCTAACCTTGCTTGCGTTGTAGAAAATTGATGTAACTTACCGCGTCTTCATGGACTCCACGTGGATCGAATATGTGCCTACTAAAATAAACGTTTTTATGCCCGTTTCATTCTGTAGCATATTATTGATTGTACATCACATCTGCTCTTTAAGAAACTTTTGTTAGCGTTTATGCGAAACCACCGACGGTTGAACAATATTTCCTTGAAGCTCGCCTCGTTATCTTCACAAGTAAGCGGAAGATGACCTTTCCAACATGCAGGTGTGCTTAATTAACGATCGTTTAAAATAACACTTCTCGCAGCCTACATTTCACAGTATTTTATACAACCGACGTCTGTTTGTTAGTTAAGAAAGCTTTTCGCCTTGGGATTATTGATTTTTCATGCTCTGATGCGTGTTCTGATGTTATAACCCGTTGAATTAAACTAAATTAAATTAATTAATAATTTCTATTGGCTTATAAAACTGATTTTCTTTATGAACCTTTTAACTTTTAATCCCGAATTATAAAATTATGTCAATACTTGTTAATTTAAATTAAATAAATGAAATAAATTTTGCGCGTAAATATTATGTTCCTCATTCTAGACAGGGTGTTTGAAATTGCATTGTTTATACCCAAATTTAACCTTTTAAATCTACTACAATATATATATATATATATATATATATATATATATACTCTAGTTTAGTTTGCACGTTTATATACAAATGTTTTAATTTATATGTCATTTGTCAGAAACTGTCAATCTTCTAATTATTCGAAATAGCTTTTTAAAAATGTTTCCTGTTACACATGCCAGTAATTACCCAATCTCAACTATTTAATCTGTGACCAAGAGTAAAAATTACTCGAAAATTCAGATGGAATTAAAAAGAGTACGCCTTTTATTATTTTTTTTAAACAGGACCTATAACCCATAAAAAAACTTAATAGTATATATATATATATATATATATATATATATATATATATATATTATATAGTTAATTACACAAGGTAATTAACTATCTAAAATATTTATATATTTAATACTTGGCTTATAGCCGTAATTTTGAGCGTAGCTTCCTGTCTATAACTGACATAAGTCAAAAACTTGACAATGTCAGATATGATTGACAAAAATGCCAAACGTAATTGAAAGTTAGGTTTATGTATAGTTGTGTACACGATTTAAATTTGTAAATTTCCCAATTGTGTCATCGGTCTCGGTGGCGTAATTGGTAAACGCATGGCTCCGGCAAAATCAGGATACAGGTTCAAGTCCTGTCCAAGACCTTATATTTTCCATCTTTCAATTACTAGCTCGATTTGAAATGATCATTTAGGCTTTGCATAAAAGTCTAAGTTATTATTTCATCTTATTCATTGTAATACTATAATATTATTATATAATATAATATAATATTATAATATAATAATATATTATTATATATATTATATTATAATATAATTATAATATTATATAATATAATTATCAACTTACCTTGTGTAATTAACTATCTAAAATATTTATATATTTAATACTTGGCTTATAGCCGTAATTTTGAGCGTAGCTTCCTGTCCATAACTGACATAAGTCAAAAACTTGACAATGTCAGATATGATTGACAAAAATGCCGAACGTAATTGAAAGTTAGGTTGATGTATCGTCGTGTACACGATTAAAATTTGTAAATTTCCCAATTGTGTCATCGGTCTCGGTGGCGTAATTGTTAAACGCATGGTTCCGGAAAACCAGGATACAGGTTCAAGTCCTGTCCAAGAGCTTATATTTTTTCATCTTTCAATTACTAGCTCGATTTGAAATGATCATTTGGGCTTTGCATAAAAGTTTAAGTTATTATTTCAGCTTTTTCACTGTAATACTATATATATATATATATATATATATATATATATATATTGCTGTGAATCCTCTCATATCTGCAGGAACTGGCCCTTTCAAAAAAAAAACATTCGAGCCCCACAGATTGGGCGTCAAGAATGCTGTGAAATGTACAAAAAGCCTCTCCATTAATCTTAAACTAAGGTTTTCAAATCGAGCCCCACAGATTGGGCGTCAAGAATGCTGTGAAACCTACAAATTAACTGGTTCGTTGACTTTCTTCTGTTAATCGCCTCTTTACTCTTTTCCGCCTCGGCTGCTCACCTAGTTAAAACTTTCATCCTCATTCATAAAAAAAAACAAATACATTCCTACCACAAACATCAACGTTAACTCTATTTACATCAATATTCATAATACATTAAAATTTCAAAATTAAATTTCAGCATAAATTTCAGTATCAGAAAACTTCAAGATTAAATTTATTATCATTTTAATGTGCATCCAGAATTAAAGTCCTTGTAGGATGCCTACTAATTAATATAACAATATATGCAGACCTGAGTCTGAGTACAAAGGGAGCATCTCCCACCCCTTTACGTTAATTAACCAGGTTCGTCTAATTGAGCTCAAAGACATACCCAAATTTTCTTCAAGAACATAAACACTAAATACTCCTTTCTACTTAAACAAGAAAAATTCACTTTAAAATTAAAATTTTGTTGTTAGTACAAATTCACTACTGTCCATTTTAAGTAAATAAATTATAAAGTTATTCAACATACACCAAAACATCAAAAATCGAACAACAAAGCATAAGTTACCTGAAGGTTAATGCACTCGTGGCTCCAATGTACATCGTCCTCGGATTACTGGTCGCCTTTAAAATTTTCTACACCACCATTCATCTAAAGTTGTTTCAGTGCTTTTCCGGAACTCATCTGTGTATATCTGTATCTTGTTTTGTGGATCCAGTCACGTTTACGAATCATTTAATTATTAACACCCCCGAAAAATAGCAAAGAAATTCATACTTCTTTCACGCTATACGCCAAAACTGCCTACTTTTGTTTATTCATTTGTCGTTGCAAATTTGAATAATTGGTACAGTACCCGCAATTATAACTAGACTTTATTACCTTGCATCTTCTTTTCTAAGTGCACTAAATTACTTTCATTGTAGCACGTAAAGAACAAACTGTTTTAAAGTATTAAATAATCACCAAAATATACGAGCAAACTGTTTAAATTATTGAATCCAAATCGAAAATCTAAGAGAGCGAAACTCATATTAACACGGGTATATAATCGCTAGCATATACGTCGCTTTTGTCCCCAAAACGGACAGTTTCTAGAATTTCGCATCCTATGTTCCCATCTCGACCGCCCGGCACGCGGTTCTTATTAAATTTGCACTCGCACCAGTTAAATCTCAGAAATTTCCACACGGCTCGCAGCGTCTGAGAATAACTAATTAATTTTATATATAGAAATGTTATTTTTACCTCTCATGTTTGCCTCTTATTTTCAACCAATCGCAACCCAGTGACGTTGCTCAAATCACGCCTTTTACTATATGTGTCTCTTGTCTTGCGCATATTATCCGTCTCTATCTACAAATCGATATTCTTTAGTATCGGTTATTTTCAATCCACGTGGACTGTGAAATAACCCACTTTATTAGCATTTCTCGTGAATATTAAGCGACGGTTTCTCCAACATTCTCTGTAACCATTTGTTATCTGCAAAATTTACGCAGAACGAGACTTTTAAAAATACGCAGGTGTTTAATCGTCCTACTTCTAACTAACACTTCTACGATTTGAATATTATTGGGTTTTTACAAGCTTTTATGCATATTATATGTTACTAATGGTTCAATTAACTCCAATTAAAATAATACCCTTTAATTTTTACTGAATCCTAATTAAATATTTAATTATTATTTGTACATTTTGTTTAATACTTGTTACTTAAACTTGAATTAATTAATATAAATTTTGCACGTAATTTCCATTTGTTTCTTTACTCGGAATAATTAAATTACACATTGAGCATTTTAATACTGCTTCTTTTTATAGAAAGCGTCTTGTAAATAATTTAAATCTCTTATTTTAATGAAACGAATGAATTTTATGCTCCACGGTTTTTAATAAAGCGTATTATCTAATAAAATTCCTTATACACGGTGATTAAAATTATTTGATGTAATTAATTAATTTTCTACCCTGGTCTAAATATATATATATATATATATATATATATATATATATATATATATATATACACAAATAGAGCTCCTTTTTTAGTCAATTGGACTAGTCTTTTAAAATCAATTTCTGTAGTTTTCAAATTGGGATATTGTCGTCCAAAGAATGATACGATATTATTTTTGCATCAATGTATTAATATTCTAACGTTTCGGCAAAGGTTGTTGCTTTTATCAAAGATACTACAAAAAAATTTATAATGTCAATAAGGTAAAAAATCATTTTAAAATATCACAGTACTTACTTTAAATCTAATGCCAAATAATCAAAAGAACCCCAAACATGGAGATGTTGTTAAAACTTTAAACATGTCTGCTGTTTTTAAAGTTTTAACAACATCCCCATGTTTGGGGTTCTTTGATTATTTGGCATTAGATTTTAAGTAAGTACTGTGATATTTTAAAATGATTTTACTTTATTGACATTTAAAATTTTTTTTGTAGTATCTTTGATAAAGGTAACAACCTTTGCCGAAACGTTAGAATATTAATAAGTTGATGCAAAAATAATATCGTATCATTCTTTGGACGAGAATATCCCAATTTGATAACTACAGAAATTGATTTATAATATATATATATATATATATATATATATATATGCCGTGGACTGGGCCGTCATAAAATTTAAAAAAAAAAAAAAAATTTCTTGCACTACCTTTTGGCACGCCTCCTTATATCTGCACACCCTGGCTAGATCAGCAGTCGGCTTCTTCTTGAATACCTAGCATTCTAAGTACTTTCCTTTCTCACAAACATAGTCAAATAAAATTACCACTCAAATAATGCCATAAAACATACAACCTTTTTATTTACACATATTAACAAATTTCCATTATCAATAAAATTTTTACACCTTGGTACAGACAGTTTGATAGAACCGTTACCATCTTAATCATTAAATACTTTAAAGTCCTTGATTTTAATATATTTCATCAAATTTTATTTAATACCAGTAGATGGGCCCGTCGTGCAACCCTAGATTGATTTTATTCTGGTCTATTTTGAGCTCATTATAACCCAGTTCCTCTAAATGCTTTTAAATCTTGAATTTTTATTGAAAATAAATCTAAAGACCTCTTTACTCCTTACAACAACATTTTAGATTACCAATAAACATTTTATATCATCAATAAACCTTTTTAAATAATCAATATTAATTGTCCAGTACGTATACCTCTTTAAACGAGTTTCTATGATAATAAATACACCTCAGTAAGTCAAAACCCTCAAACACAAAAATATCAACACAAATGTTTATACAAAAAACAGGAAATTAATTTTCTTTATTTGGAGTAGGCTTCATCCCGCGTTACCTTTGGAGATTGGGTACTAGAAACACTCGTCGTTGTGTCCATATACTCCGATTATGCCTGGATCTAATTGATCCCCGCTATCCAAATCTCTGCCACCACCTTTAATCTTCTACCCAGATATTTGTCTTGTCTAAACTTAACAATTCATACCAAGTATACTTCATGCATACTAGTTAAGCTTTTAAGATTCGCTTACCCAAATACCATTCCCATCAATCAATTGAGTCGTGTAGTAACGGCACCTTTTGTCTAAACCTTAGCACCCACTCGTGCAATATCACTTTTACTACTTTTGTGGTATGTTACTACAGCTTTACATATTTTAAAGCAGAATGTTGTATGCTACTTTACCGAATACACAATAATTAATACACGTAAGAGCATATACTTTCAATTACGTTGAAGATCTAAGCGCGATGTCAGATCTAAAGGAAAGAGAGCTTTAAAATATTTCGCCTAGTATTTATACGCTTTTTACACCCCTCAAGGAACCTCTCTCCATTGAAAAGCTCACTATTAAAATCACTTCTACAAATTTTGGAACGTAACGTCTGAAAAATTCCGAGATCATCATAATGTTACCCTGAAATTTGTTTAATACCTCAACGGACGCGCGCTTCTCAAAACTGCTTCGCTTTAAACCAATGATATCGTTTTCCCCCGTCATAACGCTCCACCCCTCAGCTATCTTTCTCCGTTTTACCCATATTTATTGTCTCTTTTAGAAACCCCTCTCAAGCTATAGAAAGTCGATATTGTTGTTGGTCTTCACATTTCCCCGTGTATTTTAGACGTGACTTGTAACCAACGTTTTCTTATACGTTTCTTTGTCTGTTTTACATTATAGTTCGTTCATTTCATTTAGTATTCAAGGCACTTGTTATTTTAGCAGCTTATACATTGACCGTTACAAGCAATTTCATAGAAATTCTGTCTCAACGTATAATCAAGTTCTATGAACTCGACATATAACTAACAGGTGTTTCTTCACAGCAACTTGTTGTTTAAAATAACAATTCCGGGTTTAACCATTCTTAAAATTTGAGAAACGACCGTTTTCGTTTATGTAAATGGAAGTATGAGTTTAAATTATTGATTTTCTATATTTCAAAACTCCGTTTATACTTCCATGCGCTTGATTTAAAATTATTACAATTTAATTATGCATATCCTTGAGTTTTTATGTACTCTAACGCTTCTTCCCTTTGTGCAATTTTAATATTCTAATTTAGAATTACAAAATATATTAATAACTGTCCGTCTTCACTATCTAAACTGATTAATTTGGCGCGTAAATAAATTGTTCTTATTTTCTATATACACAGTTGATAAAATTTTATTGTCTAGACCTATTTAATCTATAATTCCACGTCAATATATATATATATATATGTATATATATATATATATATATATATATATATATATATATTGCTGTGAAACCTCTTGAATTACTTGGTCAGTTGATTTTCTTCTGTTACTCGCCTCTTTACTTTTTTCCGCCTCGGCTGCTCATGTAGTTAAACCTTCATCCTCTTTCATAAAAAACAAACAAACACATTCCTACCACAAACATCAACGTTAACTCTATTTACATCAATATTCACAATACATTAAAATTTCAAAATTAAAATTCAGCATAAATTTCAGTATCAGAAAATTTCAAGATTAAATTTGTTATTATTTTAAAGTGCATCCAGAATTAAAGTCCTTGTAGGATGCCTACTAATTAATATAACAATATATGCAGACCTGAGTCTAAGTACAAAGGGAGCATCTACCACCCCTTTACGTTAATTAACCAGGTTCGTCTAATTGAGCTCAAAGACATACCCAAATTTTCATCATAATCCAGAACATCAATACTAAATACCCCTTTCTACTTAAACAAGCAAATTTCACCTTAAAAATAAAATTTTATTGTTAGTACAATTTCACTACTGTCCATTTTAAGTAAATCAATTATAAAGTTATTCAACACACACCAAAATATCAAAATCCAACAACAAAGCATAAGTTACCTGAAGGTTACTGCACTAGTGGCTTCAATGTACATCGTTCTCTGTTAATCACACCAATCCAACTGGGTTATGTTTACGTCCTCGGATTACTGGTCGCTTTTAAACATTCTCTCTATCACCATTCATCTAAAGTAGTTTCAGTGCTTTTCCGGAACTCATTTGTGTATATCTGAAGCTTGTTTTGTGGATCCAGACCCGTTTTACGAATCATTTAATTATTAACACCCCCGAAAAATAACAAAGAAATTCATACTTCTTTCACAAATATACGCCAAAACTGCCTACTTTTGTGTATTCATTTGTCGTTGTAAATTTTACTAATTGGTACAGTGATACTAAACTTTATTACCTTGTATCTTCTTTTCTAAGTGCACTAAAGTACATTCATAGTAGCACGTAAAGAACAAACTGTTTTAAATCACCAAAATATACGAGCAAACTTTAATTTATTCTATCAAACTCGGAAAACTAAAAAGCACTGTTTAACGCATTGAATCAAGTCGCAGATCTAAGAGAGCTTGTTCATATTAACCTGGGTATATATAGAGGTTAGCCTGTCTGTCGGTCTAGTCCCCAAAACAGACAATTCTTCAGAATTTCGCATGCTAGGTTCCCATTCCGCAGCCCGGCATGCGATTTTTACGAAATTTGCACTCGCATCAGTTAAATCTCAGAAATTTCGACACGGCTTGCAACGTCTGGAAATAATTAATTGAATTTTATACAGAAATGTTATTTTTACCTCTCAATTTTGCCTTTTATTTTCAACCAATCGCAACCCCGTGACGTTGCTGCACTCACGCCTTTTACTATATGTGTCTCGGTCTTGCGCATATTATCTGTCTCTATCTAACCTGTTCTTTATTGGTGCAAATTGATATTCCTTATTATCGATTATTTTCAGTCCACATGGACTGTTATCTGGGTTAAATAACCCCGTATCTAGTCTTCCCGTTAATATAAGCGACGGTTTCTCCAACATTCTCTGTAACCATTAATTATCAGCAAAATTTACGCAGAATGAGCTTTTTTAAAAATACGCAGGTGTTCAAACATACTATTAATTCTCAGAGCTTTATTTCATGGTATTTTATTGGGTTTTTACAAGTTTTTATAGGTATTATCTGTTACTAACGGTTCAATTAACTCCAATTAAAATAATACCCTTTAATTTTTAGTGAATCCTAATTAAATATTCAATTATTATCAGTACATTTTGTTTAATACCGGTTACTTAAAATAGGGTTACTTAATATAAATTTTGCACGTAATTTCTCTTTGTTTCTTTACTAGGAATAATTAAATTACACGTAAAGTTTTCTAATACTGCTTCCTTTTATATAAAGCGTCTTATAAATAATTTAAATCTCTTATTTTTAATAAAACGAATGATTAAAATTATTTGATGTGATTATTTAATTTTCTACACTGGTCTAAATATGAGTAATATATATATATATATATATATATATATATATATATATATATATATATATATATAGTTAATAGAATAGTTGTTGAAATCTTGGGATGCAATCGTTTATACAGCAATAAAAACTACAGTGTCAAGTTGTAATTCTATTCTAACGTTTCGGCACACAAATTATGCCTTCTTTAAAGACTAAAATTTGCTGAAATAGATACAAGGTCTGAAACAATACGATCCATCTACTTACATGATTACTTTGACTTTATACAAATGATGGTAACAAAATAAGAAACGCAGTTCTATACATAACGCACAGTATTAATAAATAATTACATAACATTAGAGTTAAAAGTAGCAAGTCAAAAAATTAAAAATACATTAAACACTACAATCCGAATAAAATATATAACTGTGCTAGAGTAACACACAACAATTACTATATGATAATGGTTCTTACAAAAATTATCATCGGAAAACAAGGTATTACACGAGTACGGAAGATAACAATATAAATCTAATACATGACGATAACAAGGACAAATAGGAATTATAAAACTAAACGTGATTCCTTTGTATAGCAAACAACGCTAACTACATTCGCGTTTTTTATTAACACTATATAACCCCGAATATACCACATTTAAATTATTAATATCCAACTTATAATTTAAAGGATTACGCTGTCGGTAAATATGAAACGATTCTAGGAATAGTCTTTTGTAGTAGTTACTCTCAATATCCAAAATCTTGGTGTTATCAAAATTCACTTGGTGTTTAGAATCATAAAGATGTGAGGACAATGCACAGCACGATTTACCAATCTTGGCATCGCTCTTATGTTGTATAATCCGATTTTTTAGCCATTGTTTGGATTGTCCTACGCACGTTCTTTTGCAACTGCATTCGATCTGCTAAACAATATTACTACATAGAGACTTCTCTGTCTTGTCTTTTAATTTCGTAAACAACGTACCTATCGAATTATAATAGGTACTCGCTATAAAGATATCAGGTTGCTTAAGGATCTTGACAATTTGGGGAGTTACATTCTGAATGTATGGGAGTTTCCTAAATTTAGTATCAATACTATTGTTTTTAATTGAAGTATGTAGATGATTAGAATATAGCAACCCTTTAACCAGTTTTTTGGGGTATGAATTATTCAGTAAGATAGATTCTAATTCTTTTAGATTTTTGTTGAGAAATTCAGGTTCACAAATACTGAAGATACGGTGTTTTAGACAGTTAATAGTGTTAAGTTTATGATGAAATGTATGGTTGGAAAGATAATTAATGTATCTACCAGAATCTGTAGGTTTTTTTTATAAATATCAAACTTCAAATTGTTGGTGGATGATCTGATGACTAATGTGTCTAGAAAAGGAATGCATTGGTTAACTTCCTTTTCACAAGTAAAAACCAAATTCAGATTATAGCGATTGAAAATGTATAATGTGTACTCTATCAATTGTTCAGGAACGGAACACAAAATGTCATCCACGTATTTAACCATAAAAGATATGTCAAACGGAAGTGAATCAAAAATATACTCCAACACCGAATTCATGACTAATTGAGCAATGATAGGGGATAAAGGTGAACCCATAGGGGTACCAAATACCTGAATGTAAAACTTCGAATTAAAAGTAAAATACGTGTTATTACATATTAATTGAATAGTAGATAAAAAAGAATCTAAATCAAAATTGCAATGTGGTTGAATGCAATTCCATTTTTTTGTAATGATTTCTACCACTAAGACGATAGGGATGTTGGTAAACAACGAACGGACATCTAATGAGATAAAAATATGGTCATCGGGTAATTTCTAGTGTCTATAGGTATCAACAAACGAAAAAGAGTCCTTGATATTCCAGCCTCCCAAAAAAAAATTTTTAAGATTTTTGATAAAAAGGAAGCTATATTATAAGTCGGAGTATCGATACATGAGATGATGGGTCGGAATGATAGACTAGGTTTATGGATTTTAGGCAATCCATAAAATTTTCCTGGAGTACAATTATTTTTTCTTAACAATGTCTGGTCCTCTTTAGTAATCATGGAGTGATTACATAAAAATTTTAAGTGTTCAAAGAAAAAAGTTGGATTTCCGTAATAGCAATTTGGCCTACGTAAAAGAGCAATGCACAAAGGATATGCGCTTATCCAACGAAGCGTGCATTTCTCTCAAATTAACAGCATCAGGAAAGCAGACAGTATATATTATGATAAAGAGCGGAATTAAAATGAGCTTAGTTTTCAAAATGATTTGATAATCGATTGAAATATTAGAGTTCCAAATGTGAAATAACACGTCTAAAGTAATTGTAATGCATAAATAAATAAAGAAAACCGGCGAACTCGAATACAATTGCTTTTGTTAACCACACCTGTAGAAAATTTATGCTATTCAAATTTATATTACTACACTTAAATAAGGCGAAAATATTCTTTCAGAAAGCACGCATTGTAAATAACCGAGTACATTTGCGGCTTTATATCAAACACTAAAGTTAAATTGCGGTACTACGTCATAAACTAAATGCACTAATAACATTCTATAGTGTTGAACACGTACCAGCTTTAATTGTATTAGAATGAGTGTCACGGGAACAAATCGGTTCACTAAACAATAATGCGCGATAAGGGGTGTATCCCATAACATACAGTTACACAAATTATGGTAGCAGAAACGTGGGAATATTTCAATAGAATCTTAAAATAAATGAAAATATTTATCAGGGTACAATTGAATGTAACAACACTCGTTTTACAGTCTTTATAAAAGCAATGAAACTTGCTTTTTCACAGTAACAAATATTTACACACGGCATAGAATGAACGCTTTGTTTTCACGGATTAAACTTGTTTTTAATATACTTTTCCAGAGAATACTTATTTACACACGGATTTGAAAGTTGAGCTTTATTCTTGAATGGTAGTTGTAGTGCTATGTATACTTGAAGCGTGTCATTTTGCACGGAAATGCATGAATCTTGTTAAAGGAAGGAATCTTATAAAGATACTGTACAGGGTAAAAATCTAAATATTGGAAAATTTTAGTTTCGGTTTGTTTTCTCACAGAATGCGGTGCTCAATGACCTTTTGTGACCTCGTTATCACATCAATATATATCCAGTGTAGAAAGCGAAGGAGCCTGGTCATCGCGTAAAGTACAAATATCAAACTGACTGGGAAATTCAAGCAATAAACTCGTAGTAGAACACATATAGAAACAAATCGATTTTCATAATGGGGGCAATTAGTGTTGCACATTCATAACAAACACATCGTATGTGAAAGACAGCTATCCATGCATAAAAGCTTTTATCTCTTAACCTTATAAATGAAATTGGCATCGTCAAAAATAATTATTCTGTCGATTGCAGATTTTTGTTCTATTTAGCTAATAAAAAATCAATTTAATGACTATACACTTTTCGTAACAACCACATTTTAATCAACGCTTTTTGTTCATTCGTTTAACGCATAATGCACGGAACAATAAGTTTTTATGGCGTATTATCTCCCATGTATCGTATAACCCAACTATTTGGTTTAACTCCATTTTCCGTCAACAACGGTAATTTTAAAAAATCCTATTTAAGTCTAGTTTGGAGTATACTAGTTATGATTTTTCTCAATTCCTACATTTTCTATGGTATTTACCATCAACCGAATATTGAAAAACCATTGATTTCAGAAATTATTGGAAGGGTTGCTTGGTTTTTAACACAAGCTGTTATGGCGCATGGAATTATTGGAGGCTGCTTTTTTCATAAAAAAGTACAACTCGCTCTAAATATTAACTATTATTTCTTAAATATTGAAACTTTCAGATGCTAACATTTATAGGAGATTTTAACAACTTTGATCAGAACGTAAGAGTAGAATTCCAAATTGATTTGACGACTGAATATAAGAAAGCTTCTCGTCATATCAGAATTGTTATGGTATTGGTATTTAGCAGTCTCTTTGTTTACATGTTTGCTACGATTGCAAATAGTTCGAATATGGTTACCTCCAATGCACCGATTGCTGAGCTGCTTGGACGTATAGCTCCTAAAATTATAAATAATTTGATGCTGATGCAATTTTGTGTACTTGTAAAGAATTTAAGACAAAGATTTTGTTGGTTGAATAAAATAGTGCATGATTCATCTCGACAATCCAGTACTGTGTTGCATAATAACACGTTGTTTGTTTGCAAGAACACCATGACATACGTAAAACAAACACAAGTGTAAGTAAAACATGTATTACTGTTTTATATTACAAGTTTATTTACTTCTAAATTGTAGATACCTAACTGTAGATAAGTAGTCGTTAAAGATTGATTTTTTAAAATAGTTGAAAAGTTAAGCTTCTTTGATCAAGGTTTATACAGCTCCTAACAATTCTGACGCGATAGGTAGGCCCAGTAATTTTGGAACGAAAAAAGAATCGATTTTGAATTTAGATAGTTTCACACCGAACGACTGTTACATTATTGAATTTCACGTACTGAAACTAATCGAAACTTTACTTGCAGTTCCTGCATTAGAATGCTTCCGTTCTTACTACTTAAATTTTCAGACTCCCTACGTTATCATTTAAGTATTTATTAACGAATTCGACTGCTTCGTCAATTTTAAACAGCTTCCTATCCATCTCCCTGTATGATTCTATTACAATATTTAATTATAATTTAAAACACTTGAATCTATCCTATTTTGTTATAGCATTAACAATGTCTTGTTCGATTTCCTAAACATTACAATGAGTTTATGCACGTGTTTCATAAAGGTTATTTTCAATCACGAATTCCGATCCATTAAAAATATCGGGTTTGCTTATTTTTACATCTTACTTAACATAAATTGTTAATCGGACTAAATTACTTTTTATAGTTTCAATGCGGAAAGTTAGGTAACTCGTCCTACGCCATTTTATAATTCCATAGGTTTGATTTTATGCGTTTTTTATCTTGTGTTCATACACGTTGAGGTATATTTGTCGTAGTTTAGAACGGTTTAACCGGTTCTAAGGCGTTAACAGGGTTTCCCATTCTTGGTTGTAGTTCGCTCTTTGTGTTCTTGTCAGACTGTTATTGTAGGTATACGAATTTAAAAGCAAGCGGTGGGTTTGTGTTTCTGTGGTGCAGGTGATACAATGCATTACATACAGAAATCAAAGCAGCAGGTGTAACAAATTTTATACAACCAAATTCACTTGCTAGGTTTTGAGAAACGTAAGCTGCCGGCTCTTACTACTGTTATTTCGGACCATCCGGAACAAGTCTTTCCAATCAATTTTATTTGCATAGAACGTAATCTAGGGGTAGGTCCGTATTGCAATGGCAAACCTGTACATATTTTGCATCAATTATTTCCTGCAGTTGCAGCAGGCTACAAAATTATTGAAAATCCCGTGAACGTCACCTACATGCCACTTAATACACGAACCATCGATCGCAGCGTTGTTAAAATAGTCGACTCAAACGGGGATCTCTTTACTTTTCGTCAGGAAACCATCACGATCAGACATTACCTAAAGCGTCTTTAAACGATGGTTTCGCACTACGAGGATAAGTCACCGAAACCTATTACTAGACGCCAGCAGAGTTTTCAATCGCATGTCATCAATACACCAATTAGCATCGGAAAAAGTTAAATTTCTGCAAACATTAGGACTCAAAGTACTACGTCGCTAAAATGGATAGGAATAGTTTAAATGTTACTCAAAGCGCTATATTTTGTACGGTCATCGTCAATGCCGACAAACACACGAATACATCGTACTCCTATATTACGTATGAGAAGAGCCACGTTATACGGATCCCAATAGGAAACAAAGATGTATATGTTACCGTAAAACCAGAAATCCGTTATTTCGCGAAATAACTAGTAAAAACTCAAAATCTCCACCAGCAGTAGTAAATTCCTGTTCGTACCAGTATTAACACGAAATTCCTAATGCCGAATAAAATGTACACAACGGGTATTTAGTGTTAATTTTAGTCAAAACCAGTTCTCACTAAATGCTAATTAGTAAAAGGCCGAATTGATTTCAATAGGGTAGTGCTCGTTTGGTGAACTAAAATGAAATACAAAAAATTATTTATTTGTGTATTGAAAACTAGCAACATTGGTATTGCCAAGTGAAATTTGAAAGTGTCATCGTAAAGTTTGGCATTTTTGAGATTAAAGGTACTCAGAAAATTTTGACGTGCGAGCACTATTTGTGTTTTTGCACTGTTTAAAATTTTATCTCAGCCAAAATATGGAATTAACTTGCGAACATTTTTGAGCTATGATCTATTATGACCTTCGACGCGATCAATCTCAATAATGCATCAATTAACTGAACTCAACCTTTGGCGATGAACCGCCATTCACAGCCACTGTATATCTCTGGTACAATGAACTTTGGCGTAGTTCGCTCACAGACGAAGTTAAAGAAGGTCGTCCAAAATCGGTCGTTGTGCCGGAAAATATCGATGTGTGCGAAAACTAATTGAAGAAGATCGTCATGTGACATATCAAGAAATCGAGAGATGTTTAAGCATTAGTATGGCCAGCAAACATAAGATTCAAATAATTTCGATTCTAAATTGCGATTAATTTTATTTTTTAGATTACTAACAAAATTTGTAATACAATTTGTGGCCTTAGTTCTTAAATTATTCTTTTCTTCTTGTAAAAGTTCATTGTTGTCTAGAATGTTTTCGATATTAGCTAATAGTTTCCCATGTTAATATCATTGACGTTAATATTTAAACTAAACTTGGGTCCCAATGATAAAAAGTTATTTATATCATTAGGTATTGCTTTATCACTTAAATTAACAATCCATTTACTATTATCATTGAAAAAAATTTACATTCGGTATTGGTATTATTTAGTGATTGAAACTTTATTAATAGAATCTGTTTTTGTTTTTTCAAACAACTTTTTATAGGACAAAACTTGTCTTCGTTCAAATTCTAAAAATATGCCAGGTATCAAAAATTCTTGAAGAGAATTTTTCAAAGAGGTTAATCTTGTATTCCAAAAAACTATATTGGAATGTGTAATTTCCATTTCAAATTTAAAATCAAGAATTCCTGTCAGACTATGTGTCAAACTTAACAAATATGTGAACAAGACATATAATTTTAAATTTATTTTATATAATTTTTGTATTATGTATTAACCAACACCAATCCACATGTGTGAGATAACCTTTATAATATTTATGCATTAGTAATTAAGTAAGTACCTATGTAATAATTTTAATGTCCATTCAATACCGTATTAATTTTGTAGTATCTTTGAAAAAGGCAACAACCCTTGCCAAAACGTCAGATGATTAATTAAATATATGCAAAACACTATTTAGTTTATATTTGGACTACAATATCCCAATTACGATTACCCTTTTCATCAAAATTATTATATATATATATATATATATATATATATATATATATATTTTGCTGTGTTACCTTATAAATTTTTGTGCACCACGAATTATCAATTTTAAAACAAATCGAAAATTGCACACTATAGAAAATTTTTCAAAAAAAAAAATTTCTTACCCAGATTCCTCTCTTCATCACCTTAATTGCTTTCACAGCTCCCTGGCTAGCTCAGTTGGGCCTCCTCTTGGATACCTAGATTCACTATCATACTCTCTATCGTTCACGCACACTTTCAATAAAACCACAAAATAATACAACAATCATACACTAGTTATTTACCACTATTTACAAATAAAACTTGAAGATTATTTACATTTCGGTGGTCAAGTTACACCTCAATAAATTTCATTTTTGTAAAGTCCATAATTTTAACTTGAAATATCAAACACATTGAATGTAACCGGAGTAAATGGGCCCTGAATAATACCTTATTTTTCTTTCTTTATTTATAATTAATTTTAATTAGGACACTCTGGAGTATGGTGAGCTCATGATAATCCAGGTTTTTTTATGATTAATGTATGCTTTTTACTTTGCATACGCTTACTGCAAACACAAAAAAAAACCATGTACTCTTAACAATAAAAAAATTTAAATTCCTGAGGAACGTTAATAAGCTTTATATACACCTTTAGATTTATATTTAAATACCATAATAAACGTTAGTTATACGTATTATTTTCAATACGCAAAATAATGCAAAATACCTTCATAGTTCACTCTCACACATCACAATAATTTTCATAGTTTATACAAACAACAAATTCTAAAGCGTTACCTGGAATTTTTTGAAGATGCCTACTCCGTTGACGAAGCCGTTAAGTTGTTTCGCGCTCTCGGTTTCGTGGTTCTGCTCTGGTCGCCGCCTCCAGCTATTTGTAGATGAACACCCTCTAAGTTGTGCTGCATGCTATTCATACACGATACATCCAAATCCAAATATACTACACTTCTTTTATAATTGCTTAATTTAATTTACGTTACATTACGTCACTTCACGAGCTTGTTAAAATAAATGTTGCACCTCAATAAAATTTCGACTCGTCACTATCCGCGTTTCAAAATTATGGGGCCAACACAGTATTACTTAATTTACAATTTTTATATACTTACAAGCTCGTGGTAAATTTCTGTACGTAGTCTGAAGCGATGAAAATACTAAGAGAGCCCTATTAATCTTCTTAAAGTATTTATACAATTTACTATGCCACCTCTCGGCCACTCTTCACGCGAAATCCTTCATTTAAAATAATACTTCCTCAAATTTTGGTTCAACCGTTTTTGAAATCTCCGAAATTTAGCTTGTTATGATATTTTCCGAAAAACCTGCATTCAAATTTTCCAGTGTTCGTCTGTTGGACTACTAACTATATAGACCAATGAGATATTCAGTGACGTCTTGAAACCCCGCCTGTATTAACGCTATTCCTCTCTTATGCATATTCTATGTTTCCTTCTAACCTTGTTTGAGTGGTAGAAATCGCTATTACTCTCCGCGTTTCAAACTAATTCATGTGGACTGAATACGTGCGTTTCGAAATGAACTGCTATTATGCCTGTCTCATTCCGAAGCATTTTATTGATTGTCCATCCCTTCTGCGCTTTAGGGAAACTTTTAGTTAGCATTTATGCGAACCGTCCGACCGTTTACCCAATATACCTCGAATACTGTCTTTTATCTACACAAATAAGGGGAACATGACATTTCGAAAACATGCAAGTGTTCAATTAACAAACGTTTCAAAACAACATTTCTAGGAGTTTACGTTTCAAGGTATTTTATATTCAACGGCTGTTCGTTTGTTAGCAAGGCGTTTCACCTTGGTATTATCGATTTTTCAAGCTCTTATGCGTATTAGACGTTATAACCCTTTCAACTAAACTCAATTAAATTAATTAATAATTTGCATTGGCTTCTACAATTTATTTTCTTTACGAACCTAACTAAATTTTAATTACTACTTGTAAAATTTTGTTAATACTTGTTACATTAAACTGAACTAAATGTAATAAATTTCGCACGTAAATTCTGGTTGTTTCCTCTATACAGGGTGTTTGAAATTGCCTTGTTTATTCCTAAATTTAACCCTTTAAAACCACTACATATATATATATATATATATATATATATATATATATATATTGCCGTGGAAGTCGGGACAATCTATGGTTTCTCTATTAAAATTTGTTTAATTTGTATATGCCTTTTACATCTAGCATAAATTAAAACAAAATTAACAGACCCGTTTACCCTTTACAATTCAATTTATATCCTGAATAAAATTTTGCATGTTTTAAATACATGTATCTTTTTCAATACGTTTCTACAACCATAAATATGCCCCACAAAGTCAACCACACAGCACAAAATTTCACAAATTTTTATCAAATAACAGAAATTTCATTTAAATTACCTGGAGAATTCTTCAGGCTTCCTTTCCGTCGAAGATGATTGCCAGAACACCTCGGCTTCGTTTCTGTTAGAATTGTCATGTTTATCTGTTCTTTTTTAAAATAGTAGGCGTCAGTTAGTCAGTCTGTAAAATGTCAGTTTATTAAACATATATAAATTAGCTATCAGAAAATTATTTTTGAGTTATTATGGGAAAGCGCTGTGTTCGGAGCCTGTATCTTAAGAAGCTCAGAACGGGTAGTTTTGAAAGCTTCTTACATGTTTTGGCGACCGTGACAGGACGGAAAGTGCTGACACATTGTGGCTGAATGTTGATCCGTGCATGATCAAACAGAAATGGCTAATTTAGAGAGCATTAAAAAACAGCGTAGTGCAATGCGTGCCCAATTTACTAAATCTGTTACCAGTTTGGATGCGGTATTGACCCAGAATGCAGATTTAATAAATATTAGAGAATTGTTGTGTAAGCTGGAGGATAGGTCTACGTTAATGTTTAAAGTTGATGAACCAATTACGGCAGTTATGAGCGCCGATGAGAATTTGTCAGAGGAAAAGTTCCTCGAAGAAATGGAGTCTCAGCGTAAATATAGAGACATTCTGATAGCAAAGCAACATCTTGTTCAGGTACGTGCAGCTGCACCGCAAAATGGTTGCAGAAATGTAAAACGAAAATTTAAACTCCCTAATTTAGAAATAAAGAGGTTTGATTCTGATGTTAAGTGGGGAAAATTTTCTAAAATTTGTGAAGACCTTACCATACCTGACGTCGATAAATTTCAATATTTGCTTCAATCAACTGAGCCTGGTTTGAAAGCGCGGGAGATTTGCGAAAGTTTTCCTGCTACAGCGGAAAGTTATCCCTTGCTTGTTGAGCAGTTAAAAAACAGGTTTGGACGTCACGATGTCTTAGTTGAGGTGTATGTGCGTGAATTGTTACGGCTTGTTGCCAACGCAATAGACCCAAAGGTAAAAACTTCCTTGACCGTTTTGTACGACCGATTAGAGTCGCAGTTGCGTGCGCTGAAAACGTTAGGAATCACTACCGACAAGTATTCTATATTGTTAAATCCTCTAGTGGAATCTTGCCTCCCTGAAGAGGTCTTGAGAAATTGGGAGAGGAAGCATACAGCGGGAAAAGGTCATGATGTCTCTAATCGCTTAAACAATCTTATGGAATTTTTGTGGGAAGAGGTAGCCGGGGAAGAGCGTGTTTTGTTAGCAAGAAGTAGTTTTCAATCAGTTGAGAAATCCATTAATAAAGTCAAGCGTGGTAGAACTGAAGATGTCTCCACAGCCCTAGATTTGTTATCGTTAGACGAGTCGACGAAAAGGAAAAGTGTTTGCATTTTTTGTGGTAAGCAACATCTAAGCCATGATTGTTTTAAGGCACCTTCTTTGCCGCTAGAAGACAAAAAGAAAATCATCAGTGAAAAGAAATTATGTTTTCAGTGTTTAAAATCTGATCATTTTTAAAAAAGATGCCGAGCTAATGCAGATGCCCATTATGTATGGCTCGTCATTATATTGTCTTGTGCCCAGAGTTAACGCCTAGCCGATCTCTTATATCGGAGGACAAAAAACTAGTAGTAGCAGATACAACTAACGCTAGCACGTCAAGTGTAATGGCGCTTCAGAATAATAAACATGTGTTGCTTCAAACTGTCATCGTTAAATTAGTAGGTTGTGGCCACAAGCGTAATATTCGAGCGGTGATTGATACAGGTTCACAAAATGCGTACATTTTGGAGAAGACCGCAAGGTCTGTTGGCTTGTGCCCTATTGGTAAAGAACACCTGAGTCATATTGTGTTTGGTGCTGTTGCCTCGGAACCGAAAGTTCATAATCGTTATGCAGTTACCGTTTCTTCACTTAACGAATCTTTTCGATATTCATTTGAGGCCCTAGATCAACCGTTAATATGTGGTGCGGTTTCACGGTTACGGAACGAAACACTTTTGAATGAGCTTCGAAGGCATAATATCAGTCTTTCGGATGTTGGGGAGCACTGCCCAGAAATTAAGTTGTTGATTGGGGCAGATGTTGCTGGTAATCTTTTAACCGGAAGAATTCTTGAATTAGAGAGTGGATCAGTCGCTGTTGAAACGAAGCTAGGTTGGACCCTTATGGGCAAAGTGCCTGATGTTAACCCACTTGAAAATGCAGCTTTAATGTGTTTCACTGTATGTTAACAGTGCAACCATCACAGATTTGTGGGATTTGGAGACTATAGGCATTCGTGATCCTGTAGATAAGAAAACAAAAGTTGAAGTGCAGGAAAGTGTATTAGTCCATTTTAACGAGACTGTATTTAGGGATTTAGAGGGACGTTACGAGGTACGTATGCCATGGGTAGAAGATCATTTGGTTTTACCTAGCAATAGGGCTATAGCAGATAACCGGTTAAATACTATGTCCAAGAGACTTAAAGATACGGACAGGTTTCAAGCCTATAATCAAATATTTGATGAATGGGAAGCTGAAGAAATTATTGAAAAGGTTCCCGCTGGAGAAATTGTGAGTTCTCTGCACTATTTGCCACATAGAGCGGTGATTAAAACTAGTAGTGAGACTACTAAGATTAGGCCAGTATTCGATGCCTCATCCCACGAGAAGGGTGCACCTTCTCTTAATGACTGTCTTGAGCAAGGACTTAATCTGATAGAGCTCATGCCAGAATTGTTACTTAGGTTTAGGTTGTGCCGATTTGGTGTTACAGCAGACATTAGAAAAGCTTTTCTGCAGATTAGCTTGGCACGTGAAGATCGTGATTTTGTTAGATTCCTGTGGTGGGAAAATTCCTAAATGGACAAAATGGTGGAGTACCGACACAAACCTGTCGTATTCGGTGTGACCTGCAGCCCTTTTCTACTTGGAGCGTGTATTGGTGACCATTAAAATTCAGTTTCTGGAGAGTTCGCTAAAACCGCTTCTCTGTTAAAATCTACATTTTATGTGGACAATTGTGTGACTAGTTTTGGAACGGCAAGCGAGTTGAATACGTTTATTTGTAAAGCCTCCCAAATTATGATGGATGCTAAATTTGAGTTACGGGGGTGTTAGCATACACGTGTCTCAACTAATACTACTGTTAACTTACAGACGTTCCTTCTGTTAATTTGCTAGGTTTGAAATGGGACACAATTGAAGACTCGCTATGTTGTAATGTAAATGAAGACATCCAAGATATAACTTCCGTCACTAAGCGTGTCATGTTGTCGATCAGTCATAAATTGTACGACCCTATAGGATTAACTTGTCCACTTACACTGATACCAAAGTTGTTATTGAAAGATACTTGGAGTTTGGAAGTCGGTTGGGATGAAAAACTTCCAGTTATCATCTGTGAAAAATTCTTGATGTTAAAAGAATTGCCTATTTTGGCCGATATAAAAATACCTAGATGGTTAGCTACTAATGATTCATGTGGAGGTACATGGAGTTGGCATGTGTTTGCCGATGCAAGTCAGAAAGCGTATGCGGCTAGTATCTTTTTACGCGTTGAATATGAGACCGGTACGTCTGTTCAGCTTGTACAAGCGAAATCTCGCGTTTCTTCCATGAAAAAGGCAACTATACCCCGTTTGGAGTTGCTTGCATGTTGTATAGCTACACGATTAATGGAGAGTGTGAAGAAAACTTTAAATTTAGAAGCGATTCGTGTCATGTATTGGTCGGACTCTATGGATGCCTCTATGGATGGGGTGCTTTCATATCAAATCGAGTGAAAGAAATTCGAACAGTAAGTAGTCCAGATCAGTGGTATCATGTTCCGGGTGATATGAACCCTGCCGATTTACCATCCAGAGGGTGTACGCCTCGTCAGTTATTGGTATCGCGATGGTGGGAGGGTCCTAATTGGCCTTATCTACGCGAGGAACAGTGGCCTGTCGCCCGCATACAAATTAATGAAGATACGATAAACCGTAAAAAGAAGAAAAGTGTCGTCTTGTTCTCAGTTAGCGCTGAACCACAGTTTTCAGATACTTTATGTCGACGTGTCTCACGATTCTTTTGTCTGGTGGGAATGGTTGCCCGAATTTACCGGTTTGCTGGGCTAACCGGTAAACCAACTGTGATTTTGGGCAATTCCTTGAGTGTAGACGAATTTGATTATGGCGAGAACAAGCTTTGGTTGCTTGTACAAAAGGAATCGTTTGTAAATGAAAATCATAAAACGTTGAAGAGGTTTAGCTTATTTAAAGATAAAGAAGGTTTCATTCGTTTAAAAACTAAACTAGTGCATAGTGACGATGCGTTCCATTTTAGATGTCCAATCGTCCTTCCTTCCAAACATCTTGTGGTAAAAATGATGATTTTAGAAAGGCACCGCCAATTATGTCCCGCAGGAGTCAATGTGCTCATGGCCAATCTGAGGGAAAAATATTGGATTTTAAGAAGTCGCAGAACAATACGTCATGTACTGGATGAATGCGTTAAATGTCGAAGATTTCAATCACGGCCATTTTCAGTGGAGTGTGCTTCACTCCCACCTGATAGGGTAAATAATGCAAGCGTGTTTGAGATTGTCGGAGTTGATTTGGCCGGGCCTCTCTATCTGAAAGGTGGCAAGAAATGTTGGATCACGTTGTACACGTGTGCTGTGTACCGTGCTGTACATTTGGAGTTAGTGTCAACAATGTCCACAGCTACTTTTTTAGAAGGTTCATCAGTAGGCGGGGACGTCCAAATATAGGTTATTCGGATAATGGGCGAAATTTTGTAGGTGCCGCCGAAGCACTTAAACGTATTTACTGGAAAGCTGTAGTGGAAGCCTGTACGCTGAAAAGGATTCAGTGGAAATTTAATCCGCCGTATGCTGTATGGTGGGGCGGCTGGTGGGAGCGATTGATACGCATAGTCATAGGAAAGGCAGTATTGTATTATGAGGAGCTTTATACTATATTATGCGACTGCGAAGCTATCATCAATTCCCGGCCATTAACGTATGTAGCAGAAGACTGTAATGATTTAATTCCCCTGACTCCATCTACGTTTTTAAAAGATTTACCTAGCTCCGAGACACTTGACATTGACGAACTTGATACGAACAATTTGGATAAGCGTTTTAGGTATATGCAGCATTTACGAAACAGCCTGCGTGAGCGCTTCCGAAACGAGTATCTAGATTTTTTGGTTACGTTACGCAACAACTCGAGAGACGATCTTATTAAGGAAAATAGTGTGGTTCTAGTAGGGAGCGACAAGGTTAAACGCATACACTGGCCGCTCGCAAGAATTGTGGAAGTTTTTGTTGCTAGGGATGGAAAAACTCGCGTTGCTCGATTGCGGACAAAAGGTGGTGAATGTATACGTGCTGTGCAACGATTGTATCCCCTGGAATTGCAACGGGGAACTGAAATTCTAGATGAAAGGGGAAATTTAAAGGAGAAAATGAAACATGCTGTGAACACTCCTCCTGAACAGAGTGTACCTGCGAGTTATACTACCAGAAGCGGTAGGGAAGTGCGCGCACCTATTAGACTAAGTTTTTTGTCCATTTAGAATGATTCCAATTATGTTTTATAGTTTTTGTTGTTGATTTACCCACCTGATTTGTATGTTGGTAATTCAAGGTGGGAGTGATGTTAGAATTGTCATGTTTATATGTTTTTTTTTTAAAATAGTAGGCGTCAGTTAGTCAGTCTGTAAAATGTCAGTTTATTAAACATATATAAATTAGCTATCAGAAAATTATTTTTGAGTTATTATGGGAAAGCGCTGTGTTCGGAGCCTGTGTCTTAAGAAGCTCAGAACGGGTAGTTTTGTAAACTTCTTACATGTTTTGGCGACCGTGACAGGACGGAAAGTGCTGACACATTGTGGCTGAGTGTTGATCCGTGCACGACCAAACAGAGCTCTGCGAGCTATGCGCCTCGTCTCACAGTACCATTCCATATATCATGCATACAAACTTGATTATTTGTGTTACTTACCCCCCATATATCATGCTTCTATTCATTGATTTTCGTGCTTTGTATTGTAGTAGCCGGACCTTTATTAATTTAATATGCACTACTTGTACTTCACGTCAATAATTAGATGTCTGCTACTACTGTTTTACACTTGCAACCACTATATTTACGGTAATATAATCACATAAAATACTCACAGAAAGCTTTACGGTTATGGTGGTCGGCATTCAGTACTTTATCGAAGTAAAGTAACATAGAAACGAAGAAAAGAGAAGAGGCCCTCTATAACCTAGGTTGAGTATTTATATGCTTTCAAAACCCCCTTAGTGGACGCACTTCAAGCGAAAAGCTTATTTTCAAATCTAATTCCAAAAATGTTGAATATAACGTCTCGATATTCGCGAAATTTATTCTGTGCTACGTGCCGTATATCCAAATGCTGTCTCGTTCAAAACACCATTTGAGTTACAGAAAATCGATATTGATGACATTTTATCTCAACTCCACGTGTATACTGTACGTGCATTTTCAATTCCAACGCTTTTATATCTGTCTCTATCTGTTGTATATAACCGATTGTGCATTTCCCTTGCTCTTTAAGATGTTTGTTAGCCTTGTTGGTTATACCAAACTAACGGTTGAAAATAATTTCCATGAAAACCTATCGTAACATGCTCTCGACTTCGTCGAACATAACCTTTTAAAACGCAGGCGTTTCTGTTAATTATCGAACGTTTAGCATAACAATTCCTAGACTTTATATTTCTTCGTATCTGATAAAACTGAGGTTGGCTGTTACAACGAATACATTTGCCTTGGAATTATTGATTTTCTTATACAGTTCATTTACATTTCCAATGCTCCACCCGAAGGTACTACATTTGCCATGAGACGAGTTTTTTGTTGCCTGGAAATTTAGAATTTTGCCGAACCCTTGCCGTTCCAGGCAAGGTAGGGATCTTTAACGTGCGTGACAACACTCACACACGGGACCTCCATTTAACCTCTCATCCGAACGAGGGCGTAATATTTGTGAAAAATGCTCACCTGCCATTTTTCAAGCAGTCGGCCGTGTCGGGATTTGAACCCGGGACCTTGGAATCCGTAGTCTTACGCTTACTACATTGATCCACGGCGACGCCCTGATTTTCTTATACAGCACGTTCCCTTTTGCTAATATGTGTTTGCTTAAACTAAATTAAAATTAATTATGCGTATCCTTGAACTTCTATTTGCCTTGAAGCTCTCTTCCTTCATGTAATTTTAACATTCCAATTATTAATTATAAAAATACGTTAATACTTGTCCGTTTTCCCTAAATGACTTAAATTAATTTTGCGCGTAAATAATTTGTTCTTTTCTATATACAGGGTTGTTGAAATTTTATTGTTTCCCACTGATTTAACCCTTTGAATCCACAACAATATAGGCTTGTGTATATTGTTATGAGTAAAAAGAGTAAAACATTCATTTACTATAAACAGCGTACGTGAATATTAAAGTGCCGTATTTTACGTTGACATAAACTTGTAGTAGTATGTACATAAACAAAGTACATAAAAAATATTTATCGTTATATAAATTGGAATCGGTGGTTTATCTATTTTTACGTTACAAGTTTTGCAAGCAAAAGTCAACTTGAATGTAATTTCAAATAAATTTTCAACACAAACTACTGGGCACTTAATGAAAAACTTAAGGATTCAATGTTGTTCAAGCGTCACAAAATTTTTAATAGTATATATTGCATATAATGCAATTTTTGCATAAAATCACACTACACAATTTTGCTTATAAAAGGACTGGTGGTTCGGCACAGTTAAGACAAATATTTGCCTGTTAAACCTAAGCATGCTACAATAATACATTAAGCCCTTTTGTTTTGAGTGTCAGGGTATTGATTTTGAACAGTTGTACTTGATTAGATCGTGGACGTCATACATCAAGAATGGTATAAAACAGAACATTCCTTTTAGGAGACATGAATTAAAAGCTTTTACTTACATTCATGTCAGTTTGAGCTAGATATTCCACATAGATTGCTTTATTTTAAATTATTTCTTGCTTCTTATGTTAATGGAGTAATTTTACAAGTACGTATTAACATACTTTCAAGTACCGTTCTGTTACACGAACAATGCATCAAACAAAAAGTTTTAACGAAACAATTTCATCCATGTATCGTGTAACTAAAATATTTGGTTTGACTCCATTTAAGATATCAAAAAACAAATTTAAAAAATCAAATTTAAGTTTATTTTGGTGCATTTTTGTTATGATTTTTATCAGCATATATACCTTCTGTGGGATTTACAATCGACCCAAAATTAAGGAACCTTTAATTGCGGAAATTACTTGTAGGCTGGGTGATATTTTAGCACAAGTCGTTATGGCATTTGGAATTATTGGAAGTTGTATTTTTTACAAAACGGTAATTAATTATGATTGGTTTTGCACATTTTCTTATCATAATAAAAATCGTAGATGTTGCAGACCATAAGTGATATAAATGAATTCGATCAGATTGTAAAGAAAAATTTCATTATTAATCTGATAAAAGAATATGAAGATTTATCGTTCTATATTAGAATTGGAAAAATCATTGTACTAACTTTTAATGTTTTGAACATTAGTTGTACGATTGCAAACAGTAGGAATTTGCTTACTTCCAAAACACCGATAAGTGAAGCCATGTCCTTTTTGGTTCCTAAGATTATAAATAATTTTGTTCTTCTGCAATTTTGTATACTAGTTATTTGTGTGAAACAAAGATTTAGTTGGTTAAATGACATTATTAATCATTCAACTAAACAAACTTACCATGCAACACACAATAACAGTTTATTTGTTCATTCTGTAAACAAGATGCCACGCCCGAAACGAATTCATGTGTAAGTATGAAAGTTTTTAATTAAAGTTGCTAAATTAAAGCAAATTATTCTACTTGTGCGTTAGTATAGACTGATTAAACATATTTCTTATGATGTAGTCGTTTTGAAAGGTATTTTGCTTAAATAGGTCATTTACAGGGCTACTAGAACCGTCATATAAACCTCTTTTACTACTTATTCTAGACGGTTGAGACTATCCGCAAATCCATTGTAAAAAAAATTTATGCCACTAAGTAGTACGAACAAGTGTTAGTAATTTCACCTCACGTTGGTTCTTTTTATGTATCCGATCGAGAATTCTTATATCATAGTAACAAGCGCAGGCTAAAGTTTGGATAGAAACTGGCTTTTAGAAAAGAAAACTTTTGGGTTAGTGGGTTTATTAAAGTTTGAAAATAAAATAATGGATTTTCTTAAGATTAGTTTAAGGTATTTATATTCATTGGTAATAATAGCATGCATAATCCTTAATTCAAACTGTGATAAATTCTAAACAGAAAAGGTTTTCATAATTACACAGTAAAACAAGAATCGTCGATTGTTACAATGTTGTTTTCGACAATCTGCCTCGTTGTCAAGATAGGCGAACAGCTGTCGTCATGTCAAAGTGATAAAAAAGCTTATCTTGCAAAGTGTTGTTCTAAGCTACATTGAAATAATTACATTGTTGTTACCAGATGTGCTGGCATGCGATCCTTTGACAAACAACTGACGTCAACGTACTGTCCACATTTTATTGCGTAATATACTGGAACTTTATTGGAACCATTTACACAAACTTGAAGTGCATCTCATCTTTGCAAATTGAAACAAAACCAAACCATAAAACAGGCTATCCAAAGTACGTCCTTTTCAACATTTTAACTTGTTTTAAAGACAGTTAATTTAACGGTGATTCGGAAAATTATATATGGTATTTGAACTTGTAAACTCATAGTCTTATCTTTACTGAATGTCCAGAATAAAGATTATTACAATTACGTTACGAATAATAAACTTGATAATTACAAAGAGCAAACTTTAAGAAAACTATTATTGGAAATTCTATAAGACCATAACTAGAAAATCCTCCAAGCACGTTTTATAAATTTAATCAAATCAAAATTAACAAATTTGGACAATTCATTATTAAAAATCCATAGAGCGTTTGAACAGAAAATTCATAGAGCTTTTGAATGCTATCTTACAAAAAAAATATCATACAACGTTTGAGTGCTATCTTACAAAAATTATCATAGAACGTTTGAGCGCTATAACAAAATTATTTAGTTTTATTTGACAATAAATTAATCTACTTACCATTATTAAAATACATCGTAAATCAAGCGCATCTTGCACCTGGCTAAGCGGCAACGCCTATCGCTACACGAAGGTTGCTACCGAGGACCCAGTTCAACTGCATCGTGCTCCTTTATCAAATGGTCGTACCAGACTAAATCGTCTGCTCAATGCGCACAAGTAATATCAAAATCGCCTGACATTGATGATTCTATTCAAACGACCAACGTTTACTAATAGTAACTAAATCAGTATTATTGAATAGTTTTCGGCTCGTGATTGGGCTACTCTGCCTCGATCAAAATATTTATTTACATCACCTGATTTTATTGTTTATTTAAATAGACAATGCAGCGTTTTTAAAAGATTTGCAGTGATTAAAAAAAATTGTTACAAGTCCAAGAAGAAATGTCTTGTAAAGCATCAATTACTCTAGGTAAAGAAACTTGAAATTGTATAAAAGAATCGTGCCGCTCAACCCAACGTGTTTTACGCAAACTGTTAAGCTTGCCACTTGGTCGTTGCTTCAAAATCAAATGTCTCTTTGTTGACTGTTTGAAGAACGCAATAGTTGATTTAATAATTCCAACAGAATTTCTAATAGAGGGGACGTTATTGGATTGTGATATAGAATTATTTAAAGCGTGGTTGTAACAGGGACATCTGGATGCATTTTTGGCAAGGAGCAGAATTTCTGTAAGTGCGCCAATGGTTTGTGAAGTCATTACACAACCGGTTTGGCAGAATTGTCAGGTAGGTTGAACAGGTAGTTTCAAAAATTTGAGTTATCAAAAGTAAATAACAGTAAATAATGTTCTGTGTGAATGTTAAATACTTTGAGATATCGGAGAATTCGACTAATCAAAATTCGAGTTATCAAGACATTTTTACATGCTTATATATGGAAATATTGCCGGTAATGCTGAAATCTTCGAGTAATCGAAGTTTGACATATCAAGGTTCTACGCTCCACTGTATCTACTTCTATGACAATGTGTTGCTTTTACTGAATGCTACCTCTAAACTTGTGGACCGGTTGCTGCAAAATTAAAACAGTGCGTATCTGGTAGTGTTTGGAATTCTTTCCAATCAAAATTAACAATTATTCATCGCGTTGCTTCTCCTTTAAATAATTGTCTCCGTCGTGTAAGAAGCACCGTTCTGTATGCTGAATATACTAATTAATCATTAAATCGAACTATCATAAAGTGTTACATGCAAATCTTCGCAAATCTCGGGGGGGGGGGGCAATTGCCCCGAGTGCTTCTCCTTGGATCCGCTACTGGCAGCTGGTAGGCTGTCGCTGGTGGACGGCTCCCTCGGTTTGTAAGAATTGAAACGGGTTGATGGCCAAATGTTGCCAATCCTAACGTGCTTGTTGGCGTCATATGCTCTAAGAGGCGTTCCTGATTCAGTGATGGATTCGGAGGTGAATCGGACCAAGTTATAGCGGGATTTTGTTCGTAACGTTGTGAAGGTTCACTTCATTGGATCCTATTAGAAAAGAGAAAATCTGAAGGAAAGCACTTGGTAGGCGAAAAGCTTGGTGACTTCCGTCTTGCACTATTCCTTAGGTGCTTCCAAGACGTCTGGCGACTACCTTAAAGAGATAACAACTAAGAAATGATTAACTGTTGCAATTGTAGCTCCTTTTATACCGTGGGTTTGTTTGTATTGTACGTTTGGAGGGTTCTGTTTTGTATTTGAGGTATGTTTGATGAGTCCATTATGGATTGAGGGGTGTTTTCTACGTGCATCCTATTTGCCTGCATGCTGTGTGCTTATTGGTCAGTTAGTTAGGAGTCTGGGTGGCTGCATACTTCTACAGTGCAGGCAATATCATACTTGTCGAGAATGTGGTATTCAAGAAGCAGCATCGTGTACAACAGAGCAAATGTTAGTACGTGCTCTACAACATATATAAAATTACTGATTGGTAATTCACACTTGCTAATAGACAAATTACATGCACTCACAAAGATAATGAAAAAATGCATTTTGTGCAGCCGTAATCTGTTCAACAGGTACGAATTATAAAAGTAACAAATGCAAAAGATTGAGAAAATAAATAAAATTTTGCTACCATTTGTTTAAAGTCGTTATTTGAGGATGAAATTATAAAATTCGATACTTAACAGGTCATCTCTGACCATACAAGATATAATGGAGATCACATGAATTTCAAATATCTACAGTATGATTACCACAACACCTTTAGTAAGTATCAATATTTGTGTCTCCATCCAAGTTTATCCTGCTACTTGTAACAATTTAAGTGTTTCTTAAGGTGCCCTTTTTAGATACAACCCGAGTACTGGAAAAATGTTCTCGATTGTTCATAATCAACAAGCGTTTCTAATAGCTAGCAAATTTTATTCAGACTTGGTTATCCAGAGTTTGTATATCAGTACGGTAAAGAGTAACAAAGACAATCAAACCTATCCACAGGTATTTCAATATTTAGGAGTGTGAGAGTTTTTATTAATTAGGTGCGCGGTAAAGTATTTTATTTGGCTAGCTTTATGATAATCTCAGAGGTAGGCTTTGGTCATCTTTAAAATAAAACACACACGTAGTAACTATTTTTAATTAATGAAACTCAACCGATAAACATATAAAACTTAAGTGAGTGTTTACACATTTTAGCAAACTATAAACTTTATACAAAATAATGAACAATAATAGTTTGTATGGTATCTTAATATACAAAAGAAGTCGACTCATATCCGAAACACGTAAGGACGCGAGAGTCGCTTCATCACGCCACAACGGCTTAAACGATACTCATTGATACACTGATAGTACACGGCACGGCACGGCACTGCGCAGCGTATATTCATAACAGGTGAGGGTCGCGCGTTCTATCATAAAAAGATATGTAACAATCTCCCCCTTTGACCTCTAAGCCGTCTCGGCGAGGGGTCAACAACAACAGAACATTTCTTTCTTCTAGGTCTGCCACGTTTCCGAATTGGAACTACTGGTGGTGCATTTCTAAACCATGATAACTCGTTAACGCTGACGAATGGTATACACCTAGGGGCACTTTAGGGTTTTTCAAATAAGCGATTTGATACGAAGTAGGCGAAACCTTTTTTATAATTACATAAGGCCCATCTTTACGTGGATGCAATTTTGAAGTAACCTTTTTTAAAGCATTACTTGGAGTATGAGTGGTGACCATAACTTTATCATTTACGTTGTTATCAGGATTTGGATTTCTTTTCCTGTCAGCATATATTTTCTGACGATCCTGTTGCATTTCATGCGTTTGTTTGGCTTCAACCCAGGTTCGAGCCATTTTATCTAAAAAGGGCGAGATCTGCGGCACAAACTTTTCTGACTGCACCACTACGCGAAGATTGTTTTGAACCTGATCTGGAGTTCTCAGCTCTCTACCAAACGTGAGAAAAGCAGCGGTATAACCAGTGCTTTGACTATAAACCGAATTCATAGCAAACCGAATCACAGGCAATTTATCAACCCATGAACCGTGGTCTTCTTTTACAAGAATAGCCAAGCGAGGCTTTAAATCTCGGTTTTTCCTTTCCACAATATTTGCGGCAGGATGATCCAATGGTATCAAATGCTGTTTAATTCCTAAACAATGGCAAACCTTTTGCATAACAGCTGATACAAATTGTGTACCGTTATCGCTTGTTATTTTACGAAGTATCCCATACCTAAAGAAAACTTCATTAACAAGTACTTTAGCACATTCCTGCGCGGTAGCACGCACTAGATGAAATAGCTCAACCCATTTGGCACTGGGATCTTCCACAATTAAAATCCATTTCTTCCCATTAACCAATTCGGGAAGAGGTCCAAACAGATCAATTGACAGCACTTCAAACCTCTGATTGTATACAGGTGTTTGAACTAAACCAGCAGGTTTTTGATTACTCGCTTTGTACCGTTGGCACTCCAAGCACGACTTAACATAATCATAAATATATCGGCGCATACCAATAAAATAGTACACTTTCATAATTCTTTGTAAGGTACGTTCAACACCGTATTGGGCAGCAGTTGGTGCATCGTGGTACTCTTTCAGAACACGGGCTCGTTCATGAGCAGGCACCACTAATTGTGCTTCATCCCCATCCTCCTCAGAATTATAATGATATAAAATACCATTAGTCATGATGTAACCACGATCGGTCCATTTTGTGAAATCATGACATGAAACGTCTTCAAACGTACGAATTATTTTAGCTAATTCTTCGTCTTTCAACTACTCAGCACGAATGTCTGCAGCAGTTCTCGTGGGCATGTCAACTGTAACCAAGCACACATCACACGCGGTTTTGGTATCATGTCCACACGGTGGACGAGATAAACAATCGGCAATAAAATTACAACGACCTGGTATGTAATCAATCCGAATGTTATAACTTTGAATCATCAATGCCCAACGCGCAAGTCGACCAGTAGGCGACCGAAAGCTTAACAACCACTTCAGAGGTTGATGGTCAGTAGTAACTATTACTGACGATGTGTCTAGGTAATCTCGAAATTTATTCAGGCTTCATACCACACAAAGAGCTTCACGTTCGGTGCAATTATAATTTCTTTCAGCAGACGTCATCAATTTTGACGCATATTCTATTGGGTGTTCATAAAGCTCTTCCCCTTGCATTAAAACATCGCCCAAAGGTACGCAGACGCATCAGTCCTTAAAATGTATGGTTTCGTACCATCATTTTGCTGTAAAATTGGGGCAGTAACAATTTTTTTAAAGAATCAAAAGCCTTTTGATGACTTTCATTCCAAACCCATTTAACATTTTTCTTTGTGAGGTGCAGAAAGAGGTTTAGAAATTTCAGCAAACCCTTCAACAAAACGTCGATACCATGAGCAAGTCTGTAAAAAAGATTGCACATCTTTGACATTGCGTGGTTTTGGCATATTAATAACGGCAGAAGTTTTTTCTGGATCATCCTCAATTCCATTCGGTGTGATAACATGACCTAAATATTTTATGCTTGAACAAGCAAAAACACATTTTTCCCTATTGAGAGTTAACTTAAATTGTTTTAACCTTTTGAAAACTTTTTCCAAATCATTAAGATGTGAGTCAAATGTTTCTGACAGTACTAAAAGATCATACAAATATGCTAAATCAACATATCTCCCAGTCCACGTCTAAATATATCAATTAGCCTTTGAAAAGTTGCTGGGCCGTATCGTAAACCAAAAGGCATTATTTTATAGCGAAACATACCAAAAGGACACACGAAAGCAGTTTTATCTCGATCTGATTCGTGAACACTAATTTGATGATAACCAGATCTTAAGTCTAAAGTCGACATAAAAAATGTACGTTTTGTGGCATGTAACAAATCATTTATACGAGGCAATGGATACGAATCCAGTGTAGTAATAGCATTAAGTTTACGGTAATCTACACAAACACGAGTTGAACCGTCTTTCTTTGGCACAAGGACCACTGGGACGGCCCAGGGTTATTCACACTCTTCAATTACGCCTTCACTAAGCATTCTATCGATTTCCTTCCGCATTATTTCCTGATTAGAGGGTGACATACGGTATGGGGGGACAGCAATAGGCGGGTGATCCGCTGTTTCTATTCTGTGTTCCGTAAATGGGGTGGTCCCTCCCCCTAGTCGGAAAGTATTTTCGTTTGCTTTAAGTAAGCGGTCTAAACGAGAAACTTGGGAAGCATCAAGCATGGTTCCTTCGTTAGAACGTAACGCATTAATGGAATTTATAGCAATGTGCGGTTTGCAGTTCACTATTTCAAAATTTAACACAAATTTCCGTTTTGCGTTGACTGCAAAATTCCACGTACGGTTGGAAATGTCTAAAACAAGTTTCGCGTCCTCGAGAAAATCTATGCCAAATAAGGTCAAGTTGTTCTTAGCATGAGGTAAAACAATGAAAGATGTGTTAATGGAATGATCATTTAGAAAAACATTTACATTGGTTACTAAGATATTTTGAAACGAAGTGCTTCCGTCAGCAAGTTTAACCGTAACTTGATCTTTTAAAATTATTGACCTTTTGCCAACAAAGCTTTATGCAATGAGTCGCTAGCAACACTTTGTTTTGCAGCAGTATCTATAATACCAGTGCCAGATATACCAAATATTTGCACATATAAAGTAGGACGAGGGCGGGGTTTAACCAGCCTCTCTTTTAAATATATACCACAGAATTCCATGAAATTTACTTCTTGCGTATTTTCTGTAGTTTTACATTTCGGACAGTTACCGCGAATATAACCCGGGTTTCCACAACCAAAACACGAAATAGGGTTATCACTAATTGTATTGTTTACTTGAGCAGTCTCTTTGCGAGCTAATTTACGACAATCATCTGTTTTATGACCAAATGTCTTACACTAACCACATCGAACATTGTGGGTTGATTTCGTATTTTTAGAAATTACTTTATCCACTGATTTATAATTTTCAGCGCGATCAATACGTTTTTCCACGAAAGTCTCTTCAATCAAACGCGCGCGTTCCAAAAGTTCTGTAAAAGAATTAACACTATCGCGAGAAATTTTCTCACGTATCTGAATATTTAAAAGCCCATACACCATATCTAACTGTATAACTTCACTTAAAGTGTTAACCGGTAAATTTGCTAAAATATTACGACATTGACAAACGAAAACGTCCGTCGGAATGCAAGCATCTTGCTCTCGAGAGAATAATTCTCTATAAACACGATATGGAGGTTTTTTAGGTCCAAACGTGGTACATAATAAATCTAAAGCATCTAACCAATTGTTTACATCAGCTTTCACTCCTTGCCACCAAGACGATGCAAATCCACATAAAAGCATAGAAAGTCCACGAAGAGCATTAGAATCATTTACTTGCGAACAATCTTTATAAACTTCAATTGCGTCAATAAACGCGTTCACATCTGTGCCTTTTTTTACCATCAAAACGCGAAAGACACTGTGAAAAGTTTCCCACCGTCGCTGCCGGAGGGTTAACGTTATTAATATTTATACTATGGATACTTTGGATTAATGCTTCAAATTGTGCTTTTGTGGAAGTTTGTTTACTTCCTAAAAAATAATCGTGTGACATACGAGTTTGTAAATAAAATTATCAAAATAATTATAACCCGTAAAAACGCTTTTCAACCAAGCTGTCCGTCCAAAGGGGTTGGTTACCACAATCTCAGGTATGCTTCTGGTTGAAACAAAACGTATAACGTATAATGTACACGTTTGCTGAACAAAATATTGTCAGAACAGTCATTAAATTAAGAAACACTACCAGTTTCATAAGGCACTTTCCCCTCCTCTCCTCAAGGTTGCCCATTCAGAACTCGATGAGATGCTCCGCTTAGGCGTCGTCGAACCTTCTACTAGTCCATGGTCCAGCCCCATTGTCCTAGTTAAGAAGAAATACGATTCCTATCGGTTCTGTATTGATTTCCGAAAGGTCAACCAAGTCACCCAAAGAGATACCTATCCGCTTTCTTATATTGCCACCATCCTTGACCGTCTCCGCGATGCTCGCTACCTTTCATCTTTAGATATCCGTTCCGCCTACTGGCAAATCCCCTTGTCCTTCGAGTCCAAACCCATTACCGCCTTCACTGTTCCTTATCGAGGTTTACTTCAATTTTGTAGAATGCCCTTCGGCCTTCATAATTCTCCTGCCACCTTCCAACGCCTTATCGATCAAGTCATCGGTTCTGACCTAGAACAGTTCTGTTTTGCATATCTCGATGACATTATTATAGCTACCTCTTCCTTCGATGAACACATCCGAGTCCTTGACTTAGTTCTTTCACGTATTTTTACTGCTGGCATTACCCTCCGTCAGGATAAGTGTCATTTCTGTCTTCCCGAACTCCGCTATCTCGGTTACGTCGTTAACCGCGATGGTCTCCTTGTCGATCCCGACAAAGTTTCTGCTATCCTAAACATCCCTCCTCCTACCTCCGTTTCTAAGGTCCGTCGCCTAATTGGCATGGCCAGTTGGTACCGACGTTTCATTCCCAATTTTCCTACCCTTACTTCTCCTCTTTCTAAGCTTACTCGTAAGAATGTTTCCTTTTCTTGGACTCTTGACTGTCAATCTGCCTTCCTCTCTCTTAAACAACATTTAGTTTCCGCTCCTATACTTTCCTGCCCTAACTTTTCCTTACCCTTCACTATTCAAACCGATGCCTCCCACTTCGGTTTGGGTGCGATCCTTAATCAAACCTCCCCCGAAGGCGAGAAGGTCGTCAGCTATATCAGTCGTTCACTGTCCAAGCCTGAGCGCAACTTTTCAGTTACTGAAAAGGAGTGCCTGGCAGTGCTGTGGGCAATTGAGAAGTTCCGCCCTTACGTCGAGGGCTCCCATTTCACTGTCATCACTGATCACCATTCCCTCCTCTGGCTCAACAAACTTCAAAGTCCTTCTGGTTGCTTAGCCTGTTGGTCTCTCCGCCTCCAACAATATGATTTCACTATTCTCCACCGCAAAGGTCAAGATCATGTTGTTCCTGATACCCTTTTTCGTTCTGTCCCGGTCCTCGAACCTATTTCTATTTCGGCCATTTCCTCTCTTGAAGTAACTCTACCTACTCCTGATCCCTGGTATAACTCTATGATTCAAAAAGTTTCTGAACATCCTAGCCGTTATTCTTCTTGGTCAGTTGTCAACAACAACCTTTTTCGTAAACGAAAAACTTCTATCGCTGCCGATTCTAAGGGCGATTGGAAAATCGTCGTTCCTACAGAGCAGCGTAAACATCTGATTGTCCTTCACCACGATCCTCCCACTTCCGGTCACTGTGGTGTGACCAAAACCTCTGCCCGTATCCTACAAACCTACTTCTGGGCCAGTCTCCGAGCTGACGTCGCTCGCTATATCCGACGTTGTCCGGTTTGTGCTGCTCACAAAGTTGAACAGTTGCCTCCTCCTGGTCTCTTTGCCCCTAGAGCAAAACCCTCCTATCCCTGGCAGATTATCTCCTGCGACATTGTCGGTCCCCTTCCTCGTTCCACCAAAGGTTACTCCTATGTTTGTGTAGTGGCTGACTATTTTACTAAATTTCCTCTTTTCTTTCCTTTACGCAAAGCCACTGCCCAGTCCATCACCAAAATCCTAGAAGACCAAGTCTTCCTCCTTTTTGGCGCTCCTCAATACATTATCACTGATAACGGTGTACAATTCCGCAGCCATCAGCTTCCCTCCTTATGTGCCCGTTATCACACCAAAATCCTTTACACCGCTCGCTACCATCCTCAAGCCAATACTGCGGAACGAGTTAATCGTGTCCTTAAAACCATGCTTGCCTCCTATGTACTCGACGACCAACGTCATTGGGACGTGAACCTCCCAAAAATTTCTTGCGAAACCCGCACCTCCAAACATGAAATCATAGGCTGTACTCCGTTCTTTGCTTTATTTGGTCGTGAGCATATCCTTTCCGGCGATTATTTCGGGCAGTTGTCCGAAATAAACGACATGTACATTCCTGATCCCAAACATCCTTCTCCTGATCCTGAACACTTTAAACATATCCGTTCCCACATTCTCAAAAAACTTTCTGCTGGTTATAGAAAAATTCACAGCCGCTATAATCTCCGCCGCCGTCCCGTCTCCTATCAACTAGGTGATTCCGTTTGGCGTCGTAATTTTGCTCTGTCCGATGCTTCCCGTCATTTTAACGCCAAACTTGCTCCTAAATTCGTTGGTCCTTTTCCTATATCTAAAGTTGTTTCTCCCTGGACTTATGAACTTACCGATCCTTCCGGTCACAAATCTATATGGCATGTTAAAGACCTAAAAACCTGCCCATCCTGAGAATCCTAATGTCCCCGATCTAGATCTGCTGTCCTTTTGGCGACGCAAGCGCCGCAAATTTCGTCCGTAACCCACTCGTCCCCCTACGTTATACGATTACTTCAACTCATTAGCTATATCTTTTGATATTTGACATATTTCGTAGTATTGTGTGGTGACTTTTATTTTTTTTTTACTTCTACTCTTTCCGGGTTTTCTTTAATTCTACATTCCTGTCCATTTTTTTTCCTGACTGGTTTTCCTTGCGGTTAGTTGATGTACTGACTTCGATCACTCGTTGTATCTGCTCCTGTGGTAGTTGCTCTTTAGGCCTACTTTCTGTCCTTCAGGAATCACGATTGTCTGTAACCTCATGTCAAAAAAAAAATGGGAAAGCATGTTACAGAATTAATTTGCTAATTAATACGTTGACAACTAAATAAGTATCTTACACTAAGAAAGAAAACGAGCTGTACATCGTATTTACTTGTTTGTAACCGCAGTTACCGTTCTTGTATTTTAAGTTTTTTTTTTGTATGAAATCTACACAATCACATAACTGATGAAACACTAGAAGCGGTGTCTGACACTCTCGTTTTGGACCCTACAATACGTTGTAATACGATGGCGATCCTTTTAAACAGTAAACAACTTGAAAGTGGTCAAGAAAATAATATCGTTAATTCTTTAAAAATTCTGTACCAGTTTATTGCACTCACTCTGATAAAAAAGGAACACTAAACTAGATCGCACACACATTAATCCTAAGAAGAATCGGTCAAGTTTAGCAAGTTCTACAACTTTTATTTCAAAAGAAAATCAACTAAAAACACAATTGGTAAAGCACGTGTAATCACTAAGTCCGTCCGTCAAGTTCCGTAAAACGCACGTGCGGTCGACCAAACACGTTCTCCTAGAAAGCATCCTTCCTTCAATGGAATAAGAGCTACACTACTAATCTGTTTATATAAAATAGTTGTTACCCATAACCTCTGATCGTCTATTATTTCGACTTGGATAATAACATAAGGAGCAAAATTTATACGACCGGCGAGCCAAGAACGATGCAATTTAAGTACGTTGATAGGAAGGGAGCGTAACAGTTATTTGAACATCCAAAAAGTGAATGCAGCAATCATATCTAATAATAATTAATTACAAGATGTTTATAATTTTCAATAAGTTGGAAAGTAATTCACGAATAATCCTATTTACAAATCATTCCTTGCAAATTATTTATTAATGAAAATCAATCTTCAATTAATCTACCTTTAAAGTAATACACACGAGTTAAATTGCATACAAATCTGAAACTATTCTAAAGTATTCGCTTTATACAAACGGCGATCCAAGGAACGATGTAATTTAAGTACGCTGACAGGAATGGAGCGTAACAACTTCTATCTAATACGAACATTTTTGAAATTGCTATACATACTTCAAAACAAAACATAAACAGAAGCAGTTTTATAAGCAATAAATACAACTTTAAACAGTTAAAGCCACTAAAAGATACATAAATACCTTTTTTATGTTGTATAAATCCTTATCTACAAAACCAGGCAAGCAGGTGTTTACAAACCAAATCGTTATGAGCCGTCTGCACCTTGACCTTGCATCAAAACACAACACTTTTAATAGTTTATCTACGAACATATGTGCGCTTATTTTAAATGGCCACGGGTTGGGTGACAAATTTATGTGAGAGTTTTTATTAATTAGGGGCGCGGTAGAATATTTTATTCGGCTAGCTTTATGATAATCTCAGGGGTAGGCTTCGGTCATCTTTAAAATAAAGCACACACGTAGTAACTATTTTTAATTAATGAAACTCAACCGATAAACATATAAAACTTAAGTGAGTGTATACACATTTTAACAAACTATAAACTTTATACAAAATAATGAACAATAATAGTTTGTATGGTATCTTAATATACAAAAGAAGTCGATTCATACCCGAAACACGCGAGCACGCGAGAGTCGCTTCCTCACGATACTCATCGATACACTGATACCACACGGCACGGCACTGCGCAGCGTATATTCACAACAGGTGAGGGTCGCGTGTTCTATCATAAAAAGATATGTTACAGGAGCTCTTTAAAAAGGCAACGTCATTTCTTCTAATAATTCAAACTCTAATGCTGTTAGTCAATAGCGTCGCGTGGCTTTTCTTTAAGGGATGCGATTTTCAAAACGTAAAAGCGTTGAATTTAAAGTATATTCATATAGATCGATTAAACAAATCCAGACATCCAAAAAAGGGATAAAGTTAATAATAGTTTACTTACCAACAAACTAAAAAGTTATACACGCAAGCAACTTGGCAATTATTTTTTAGAAGTCAACTGAATTCGTCTGTTTTTTCACTGAAAACTTTAATAACATTTTCCTCAATGAGCGGAGAGGACCTTAAACTATTTAAAAGAACACTTTCTATGTTCATTAACGCCAGAGCTAAAAGTCTGTCTTGCTGTTGGGAATTTCTCAGATAATTTTTTATTTGTTTTAAACTAGACAAGGATGTTTCAGCAGAAGAACTTGTAGCTGGGAAAGTTAAAAACTATTCGACAAGCTTGACCACTTCTGGAAAAATTGGGCACAATTTTAACGAATGTATATATTAATTTATCTCTATTACGTTATTTTTTTCATATCGGCATCTATGTATACGACGATTAGTTCGCTTTGTAAACGCGAAAAGTCAAAAATTCACCTTATTTTTTTTGTAACGACAACAAGGCTTTCTCAGGAAACTTATTGCTGAAGATGTCATACCGACTCTGGTCAGAGAGATACAAAAATTTTAATTCCGACGTTTCCTTAAATCGCTGCTCTACATTTAAAATAATTACGTCAAGAATTTCATAAAACGATTGTCTATAGGACGCTTCTTTGTCCTCTCCAGAAATTACGTCCAAGCATAACCGCTTAGATGTCTGTAAATTCTGTCATCCGATTCCGAAAAGTTTAAAAACCATTTCTTAGATTCTGGACGTACTGTTTAAAGTTTTAAATTTTTTTGATACAGTACTCAACGTCTACGATCTTTTTTTGTAAAGTTTGGAATAATATATCCGAGTGGGGAAAAATTGTAGAAAAAATCAGTAGAATGAAGTTGAAGTCGAATTCGTTTAAGGTACTGTAAAACCCACGCGCACAAATAACAGATTCATGATCCCAATTAAGAATTTTCGTTTTGAATTAGATAGATTCAAACAAAGACTCTAAGTCTGGTTTGTGTTCGAAGACAGTCTGAACTAAACGACTATGAAAATTCCATCACGTTTGTGATACAGACGGTAGTCTTTTCTTTAAGTCTAGCGCATGAGTTCGTTTACTTTCGTGAAAAATCCTACAAGATATGTAAAGAATATTCTTACATACCTTATAAAGCTAGCAGACTGAGACAAAACTAAATTTAGCTTATGGGCATAGCGATGAAAAAAGATTGCAGATTTACAATGTTCTCGCAGTCTTGCTTGTAATCCAGCATGTTCTCCAGCCATAACCGCCGCACCATCATATGTCTGTGCAATTAATTTCTTGTCACAACCAAACTCACTTAAAGTTTTTAACACATGCTTAAGAAGACTATCTGCTGTCCTATACGCACTGACGTCAGTGAAATGCAAAAATCTTTCTTCAATTCTTCCATCTGGAGTTACATAGCGTAGTATCGTTTCTAGCTGCGACTTCATGCTTATGTCGGAAGATTCATCCAAAAGTAGTGCAACAAAATTAGCACTTGAAGTTTCTTTTTTATTGTTCGCAACATAACAACTACAACTAAAGAAATCAATTTGTTTGAATAGATGAGGAAATCCCACGAAACACAGTTGAATTCTCCAAATGCGATTTTAGCATGTCGTTATGTTTGCAATTTCATACACAAATTCTATAAAATTTTCTCTATTGGATGACGAATCGCTTTTGTTGTGACCTCTAAATGCCAGACCTAATTTTCCCAAAAGACAAGTGACTCTAATTAAATTGCTAATTATTTCCCTATTTTGACTAATTAGTTCATTGTATTTTTCCACTTCGAGCTTGTATTGATTATTACTCCTATTCTCTGATTTTTTCAAAATAAATGCAGCTCTTTTTGATTAGGTATATGCATTGCAGAGTCTCTTTGTCTCTTCCCAGATCTATAAATATTATTTAGATCATCATACCTTACTGTATTTCACAGGGACCTTTCATGAGAAAATAGTAGACATGGCCAGCAAAAAAGTTTATTTAAAAATTTGCAACCACAAAGCCATGTTTCTGATTCGTAAACCTTATCACTAAAATGTCTAACACATGATTTTAATTTTGTGACAATAGTTAAATTTAATTTAGGTGTCCACTTTTTATTATTTTAATTTTCTCAGCAAATGAATACGTGTTAAAACCTGTAGCTTTCAGTTGTTCAATAATGCACCAACATACATCAGTATCAGAGGTAAAAATACCTGTTTCAGTCCCTGCATTGCTGGTAGCAGCCATGAATGCGATTGCAAAATCACATCACCCAACGTCCAACACCCACAATCTTCGCCCTTTTACAAGGGACAATAATTGTATAGTATATCTACAAAAAGATTATTACTGACAGTCGAATTAGACAACTTTGAATTTTTGTTTTCTCTATTACTTTTAATACCACTAAACAAAAAAAAAATTAAATAAACGGACACTAATACCATATTAAGCGCTTCGTTACAGGTAAATAAGAATAGGTAGTGTATGCGTTTTACAAACCGCATCACCACATCTATAATTCAGAAAGTTTTGCTCGTAAGGATGGGGCTGTTAGATGCCGTTAACTTTACTAAGTGATGTGAAGTATAGTTACGGTAAATGTACACTCTTGGGAAATGTACACTTTTATCATAAAATGTGTACATTTCCCAAAAAGTTAGGTATATGTGAACTGAATATAATGTATATGTACATTTTCCAGCAAATGCGTACTCTTGCCTTCACGTTTTAGTAAATGTATACTCTTACCTTCATGTTTTAAGAAAAGTTGGAATTTAAATAAATTAAAAATGTTGTTGCAGTAAAAAAATATTTATTTAAATAAACATAATACAAAAGGCTTTAATAACGCAAATTATTTTAATTAAAAAATGTAAATGACAAACAAAACATACTTTTCTTTGCATATTATATAATATGTCGTAGGTTATGATTCCAATATTCATAAATACAATTTTCGTCCTATTTTTTCAGGACCAATACGATAGGAATCAAACAAATAATAATAATAACATACTTTTCTTTATTATAACAGTTAAATTTTATAAAACTATAAAGGAACATATAGAAATTTCATAATGAAAAAAGTTTTATTTATTTGAGCAAGAATTGCTATTGTGGCACTTGGAAGCATTTTTACAACTGCATTTTTTTGAGGAACATGTTCCTTTACAGATGCATCTTTTAAAACCTTGTCCACCAGTAAGAGACTGCATTCCTATAATTTCTCTTACCGATTTTTCAACATCTTGAGAAACATCTTCGTATGATATAAACTTTTGTTCGCAAATGGCGAATTCATGCCTAGAATAAGATAGTTTTAAAACTCCCTGTTTAGTTCCTAATTTATATAAATTTTTATCGTCATCTCTAGACAAAACAACGCAAATAAATTTTTTTGGATCCGTTTTACCATGATCAACGTCTGGAATGGAAACTCTAACATTGTCACCAATCACAGCAGCAGGAAAATTTTCTTTCGAAAGATTACACATTTTGATAGCTTGATTTTCTAAATTTTCCCTTGCTTTCTTTCGAGTATTATCAATTAAAATTTTCTTCTCGTTTAAAACAGAATTTAACTCAAAACTTCCATCTTTATCTTCAATTTGGTTGCATAATAAACCATTATCCAAAATGATGTCTAACGTTTCAATGGAAAATTCATCGTTTTCTGCGACTTTGCTATGTGGTGAATTGGCTGTGTGTACTCCTTCTAGTAATTGTTCTAACTCTTCTTATGTTTCCAGCTGTTCAACAGATTCCATAGTTAAATTTGATATTTTTAAACCCAATTTCATTCTTGTTCCAAATAAAGCTTCATAGGGAGTTTGCTTTATACCCTCATGAAAAGCTCTATTTTTCATCAGTTGAACATATCTTAAACCTTCTGACCACTTGGTTGTTTGGTTAGCGATAAGCCAGGTTGTAAGCATATTTTGAACATCTTGATTCGCTCGCTCTATCGAGCCCTGGCTTTGGGAATGGCGAGGACTCCCACATATTTGTTAATTCTTGGATAATTTTATTTGCAAACTCCCTACCATTATCACATTGAAGAATGGATGAGGCTCCCAAAAGAGTGAAAATGTCCATAAGTTGTTTTGCTACTTCTGACGCAGTTTTTGTTTTTAGTGGGCGCAGTACAACAAATTTAGTTAAATAATCTTGATAATTTAAAATAAATTTAAATTCATTATCTGGTTGTGTCTGTAAATCTATAAGATCCACTTGACACCTAGAATTCATTTCACTCGTCAAAATTGGTTTAATCACAATTCCTTTTTTCTTGACCTTTGCTTTTTTTTGACATGCTTCACATAAAAATAAATACAACATAACTGCTCCACAAGTAATGTTGTTGTATTTGTTATTAATTTCTTTCACTAATCTGTTTCGGCTACCATGGCCAGTTGCCAAACGAGTATCGTGTATAATTCCATAAGTTTCTTCAATTGTTGCAAAATATTTTATGCTACCCCTTTCTTTTAATGGACTTATTAATTTTTCTTCCTTCCCTACCACTATTATATCGAATCTTTGCAGCCGGCGGTAATCTACATCACTTTTATTCTTTTCTTTTAATTTTGCTGCCTTTACTTCCAATAACATTTTTTCATACTGATATTGGTTTAAATAAATATTATGTTTGTTTTTTTTGGTGATACAATCTGTTCTAGTTGGTTTTTAAATTTTTCTTTTTGTTCGATTGTTTTTCAAAAATTCTAACTAAAAAAATATTTTTTTTGTAGAAAAATTAAAATTTTAAATCTATAATTATGATAATTTTAACTTACCTGAGTCTTATTTCTCTAAATATCTTAAATTATATCCAGAAATCTTCAGTACTATGGCATTAATTTGTTATGTAGTTATTCTAGGGTACATAAACATAATAACATTAACATTATAGATAGAGCACTTGCACGAAATGTGTAACGTGAAATAGCAGCGCCTACTGAACTAGCCGAAACGGTAGTTCGCGTACCACTACAAGTGCGCATGCGCACCACATTACTAGCACTTGCGATTTCGTATTTTGTATACTCACATTTACCAAAAAGACATGGTCATTGTGAATTCTATGTACATTTCCCTTATTTGAAATTGTAAATGTTAGTTGAATGCACATTACCCAAATGAGGAGGCAAATATGCACATTTACCGGAAAATGTGTACATTTGCCGCAATATCTACTTTTACCGTAACATATATACGGAATGCATTCAGATAATCGCATCGCATACATAGGCTTGCTGCTTGCTTACACTATTCGAAGTTTATAATCTATATAAAAGTTAAATATTTTATATGAATTATGAATCCTAAATACTTATACTACGTGATATGAAACTATTTTTTTTACTTATATTTATATATTATTTAATAATATTTAAAGAGAAAAATACAGGGCGACATAGTTTGCAAGGGGATGCGACGCATCACTCGCATCTATTCACGATTCGCCACTACTGTTAGTGTATGCTCCACGATTTCTATCTTTTCTTGCAACAGAAGATTTTCTTTTTATTTAGGCCACTAATGCCTACAGCTTGTCTTCAAACATCTTAATCAAACCATCTGACAATCTTCTAATAATTGTGTCGTGAATTTCACCATCTTCTATAATACTTTTAATAGCAGCGGTAAGTGGTACATGAGTTAATTTCATTCGTGTGCAGGGTGAAAAATAAACTTGTGCCACTATTTCTAGACTCCAAGATTTTATTGAAAAGATTACAGAATATCTTTATACAAGGAAAAAAGAAGAAAATGATACATAAATTAGAATTTAGTAATTGGCGGTGGTTCTAACAAAATTAGTTAGTTGTATTAGCGCTCGGTTAAGACACAGTGGACTGTAATTTTTTAACCATGAACAAACAAATATAAAGCAATGAACTTACCCAAGATCTGCAGCTCGCTTTAAATAGGCGTTTAAAGGGTGAGATTTAGGATGGTCATTGAAGGAAGGCAAGGATCACCCATTTAGAAATTTAACGTTTTCAGAACCCACTTACTATTAGACGGGTGCAATTGTGGAGATTTATTTTGACGTGCACATCCAGCCACAATTTACTAGAACGCATAACCGAATTACACAACCATTTTTATTAACGACTCATTATTCAAGGCGATCTCCAGTTTGACCACAAACAGTTTTGCACCAGCATCCACATTTGCACTCCATCTGGCTTTACATGATAATATTCCACTATACAAGTCTTATTACCTTAGCATCGAATACTCCCATGACCCATCCGTTGCTCCATCCTACCTTGCTCGGACACCACGCAACAACCATTTCTGATTACATGAACCGCATTCTTTACCTACCCCGAGATAAACTCCCTTTCTCCACATTTCCACCCAGAGCATCAAACCTATTCTAATGCTTTGGTATCAAATAAATGATTAGATTTTCGTAGCTACCGCAATCTCTAGGAATTTTTAGATTGCATCATCCCCAGTCGAGCTACACGCCGATTTACAGATTTCTTACCATGTACGAAAACACTTTTTAGCGTTCATATACCGGGTCCAAAATTCCAAATCAAGCCATTTAGTCATGCGATACATCCTTTGTTAGTTAAACACTTATGTAGAATCTCATAATCTGTAAACCAGATTTATAATCGGACCACGCCCGACAAACGTTATACCCTTTAAAGCCTGTACTATCACATTTTGCTAATTTGCTCTATAAGCATCAACGACTTAACAAAGTCAGATTTTCATTCGCATCATAAACCCTTAAGCATCTTCTGACCTGAGACATGAAACCTTACTACATTTTCCTTCACGGTATCAATTAATGCATTACGCACACTTTTCTCAGCACCACGAATCTCAACTAGGAACAATTTTTAGATTGCGTCATCCCTTCTAAGCAGCTAACCCTGAATTTACAGATTTCGTTACCGTTGCGATTTTGACACGTCCTTAAACATTCTTTCCAATACATGCGTATACAGTTATTAGCACAATAGAATTTTATCGAGAATCGATAATTAAGCCCAATCCAATTCTCCCAACTTTGATATAATTTTACCATTTAATTTTACCCCAGCCTTATTTTCGTTTTTAATTTTTTTAATTTAACAAAATTAAAACCCTCTTCCTAATAATTCGTCAAAAAAAACTTAAATTTTTAAATTTATTAATTTTAACTTAAATATTTTTTTACATTGTCTACTTATTAAATTTATTTCTAAATAGAGCACCTTTTCCAAAGACCCCGACCCACCCAACCCTATTTTGTCCATGTCGTTAAACCGTACTATTTTCCAGATTCTAAAGACGTTATAACACATTTTGGTAAAGGTTTCACATCGGATCTCTTCCCCATTTTGATGTAAAGCCGTAGATTCGAGTGACTTACCGTTATTGATTCTTTCATTTATAACAATAAACGCTCTTTTGCTTCCAAGAAATTGGGCACTCCATTCGACATGGCGTTCTTTATCGAAGCAGCCATACGTTGTTAACGCAGTGCAACCATTTCTACACCATTCCTACTAGCGGTAACTGAGCATTTTATGCGTTGCTCTTAAATGTCGCACGTAGTTCTTCCATTTCGAAATCGCTACTTTACACTAATTCTTGTTTTTCACACCTTTAAACTGGCGAGCTGAACGTTTACCTTAATGAATACGTCTGTTTTCTACGCAAGTTACCATTCTCTAAAAAACCGCAAGCACTCATTTAATATTTGCGGGAGGAGTATAACACTTCGAGTTACCACACATTTGTTCTGGTGCCTTAGCATTCTCGTGGAAGCACCGCAAGTTGCATTAAAATTTCAGTACCATTTTATACAAACAAAATCCACTAGACTTGACTTAACGAATAACTAACAAGTTACTCTTGCGACCTGCTTCATTACCCTATAGAATGTAACCAAGGTTTCGAAGACACCGAACGATGTTGAGGATTCAGCGAGAATAATACGTTAATCTGCACTGTCATCATTTAGCGCAATCATTCACCGTTTCGCTTCTCGTGGTGGAATCCGTTAGAAAACTGCAACTCTTCCATGTTATACGGAGGTGCATATTAATCATCCAAAGGGGGTAAAGACCAAATTGTGCAATGTGCTTAAAGATCCACAGAACATCTTACCATTACTAAAAATACCAACTTGTTGTCTCAGGATACTTACAACATTTAATTTTAAATAACTTCTACCATACTTTAAATGGTTTAAGCTATCATTTTCAAATGAATTCAAGAATTATTAGTATTAAATTAACATATTTCCAATTTTAATTTATTAAGATAAAATTAATTGCACGATGCTTTTTTAATCAACCCTAAGGCCTTACAAAGCGCAACACCCCTTTGAAAAACCCATTCCTGTTTTCGATTTTAAAACGTTTTAAAAAAAGAACCTTTTACATCCTTTCCCCCAAACCAAAGATCTTTCACCCAACAGGAAAACCCACCAACCCTCCAATTTCCCATCCAGAGCCTTCCCAAGGCCACCCAAGACCCATTCCCCACCTTGCTTTCCCACAGCGATCAAAGCTTAAACACAAGTTTGCCTACGCAATTTCCAATTCCGGAAATTTTTTGAATCCCGAAACGTTATTTTACGAAAGTGTTTTTTTAAATTTCCCCATCTCAAAACAACATTTTCCACTTTCCCTTTTTGAAACCCGCACCCCCACCAGCCTTAAACCGCACCAGGAGCAAATTTTTGGGAACCAGCAATTGCCCCAATTATTTCAAAAAACCCGCTACCGCCCCCCACTTTCCCGAACCAATTGTTGTCTCCCAAAGCAAACGCCCTTTCAACGCCCAACGCAAAAGGATCGCCCCGCCCCCCTTTTCCGCCAAACTTTATTTCATAAACAACAGGTTTTGTCAACAACCAACCCCCCGCCTAGGTTTGCCACTCTTTCCCATTTCGTTTCCCATCAAAGGTTTCCTTTTTCCAAGTTCAAACCCACCCATGGCAACAATTTTGAAACACGGAGGTATACCTTTCCCTCCCACGCCCAGAAAACGGAAAATTAACAAAAGCCGGAACTTAACCTTCAGGCCACGCACATCGATTCTTCACCATTGCACCCATACAAACCATGCAACATCGCGCACTCGCATCGTCAACACTGCCCTTGCATACTCCTACGCATAACATTTCTCCACACATCCTCGCTAACGGTAACTGAGCATTTTATGCTTGCCTAAGCGAGCTCGACTTTCCATTTCAAATCGATACTCATCATAATTCTGGTGTTCGTACAAGACCTTTAACAGCGGCGAGCACTTTACACTATACAATCCTGTTTTCCTGGCGCGAATGCCATGAAACGAACCCAACCCACGTTAAGACTTTCATGCGACGATATGCACGATTTCCGACGCTTTGTTCTTGCCTTTGACACTTTCCAGGTATAGGAAGCCCCATAGTTGCCATTTAAAAACGTTTGCGTAGCCATTTTAGCAAATAAAGCCGCCAAGCTGACCCAACCTATTAATTTACCTTTTATCTAACCTAGGTCCACACTTGTTTTTAATGGAAAACTCATTAAATGCAATTACGGGTTAATGAAGGTTTAATGAGAAAACTCATTAAGAAAATAGTCATAATGTCATGTGTCATATGCATTAAATGGTCATGCACTGGTCATGTCATCGTGTCATGTGGTCATTGGTATGAACATGAAATCTTCCATGGGATCACGGTCATTTCATAACTAACATGGTACATACCCGGAATATGTGATGCGCATCCCTGTCGGCTAGGTGATAACAACATATTAACTATCTTCGGCAATATACGTCCTCTTCTGTAGGATACTTAAGAGAACAATTTTTCGTATTAAATTTAGTATTCTACGTAGCTAGAACGGTAAACATGAGCGTCTCCAAGGTGATTAACGTTTCTCAACTTGGGAATAATAGTGAAACCGACAAATGAGCGATTTGAATTATGGCTTTTGACAGGTAATTATGTGCAACAATAATCTGGTAAAGATATTGGTAATATTTGTTATGTCGAAGGCGAACATATGTTGACTGGTGGACTACACACACCAATTACAGAACCCTTTGTGACAATATAATGTTGGTTTAAAAAGCGACTCTCCTTTTACCTGAACAACCTGCAAACAACCAGGATGTTTATCCTAAAAATCGCGGCTTTTCGTCTGATAATTAAATTTTGCTTCTGTAGGCTTTTACACTTTCGCATAGCGGTAGCCGCACGTAATGATTTCTAGAACCGGTAAGTACTCGATATCGCCAAATAGAAATTAGATGCTCGATGTCTGTCAATTCCATTCCTCGTAAAGGTAGAAAAACTCGGTCAATCATCCATTAACTACCACGTTGCTGATAATTTCAAACATTTTCAAACGACAATGGGCGAGAATTTTAAACCTCCGAGGATCTTTAAGTCGTGATCAATTACACATCCGAGCTACGCGTAAACTAACATATTTTGAGCAACTGTATAATACAGCATACCCTTCTCTGCGCTACTGCTATTCTTGTAGTTGCTTGAAAAAGTCAGTCGCCCTTTTTACTGCTAAGGGCGCTAAAAGCACCATTCCATACTTTCTTTATAAGTGTAACGCACTTTTTGTCGGATAATTAAATTTTGTTTATGTAGGCCTTTACACTTTTGCTTATTTAAACATCTAATACGATTGATTAACCACTTTCGATTATTCTAACGGAGACCACCATACACCGCCGCACCGTTTTTGAATCTATGGTCTTGCTTCCACAACACCTGACGTATCTTTCCTACTATTTGTTAAACAAAAACTACCGGTATCGCCATTGTGGACGTAAACAGATGTTTGTGGATGTGTACGAGAAATTATCAAACATTAACCAGTCTAAGCTATTTTATTTAGTCCAAAACTACTATTTTCTAAACCAAATTAATAATCGCTTTATAGGTTAACATTTCTACCATTACCCAATGACTGGTGCTACGTACATGGAAACTTTAATTTCTTATTGGAGAATTTTATTCTCCACGTTGCGGTATTGCATGCCCTCCTTTTGGAATTTTCTTAAGTTTAACCCTCGGTTTTAACTTAACTACAAATTAACCCTTTAATCTTTTAATCGTACTTTCTCGCTTACATGTAAACCATGCGATTAACCAACAAATTCTAATACTGGCCCCATTAAATCGTCTTTAATTCAACTTGGCAATCATATACTAGATTTTTACGTTGTCCAGATGTACGTTTAAGGGAAACATTTGCGTCTACTTTGCAAAATTTTCATGGTATTACCATTGAAAGGGACCAATACAACTGTGCAATTGGAAGCTATGTCAAGTGGAACGGGTGTACAAACCCTTAAAAGACTGTTTAACCTTATTGGAAGATAAGTTGTTATACTTCCTTAAGGCGCCAATTGTACTGGTACCACTACCCAAAATGTGGAGTAAGCTATCGGACAAAATACTAAATAGCTGCCTGTTTAGCGATAATAACCTGCTACAGTACGTGTATTGGGGAATGGTAATACAAAGAAATTGACGGGCTTGCAAATTTAAGTTGTCCGAAAACCAAAAGAAAGGGAAACATTGATAAAGTATGTGCTTACAATCTTACAAACTATTTAACCGTAAATTATTTGGAGATTTAGAGGAGCCCCACAGCCAAGATAAAATAAAAATCTTAAGAAGTGCTACATTAATCAGGTCGTAACATATTTTACACAATCTGCAAATCATATTCTACAATTCCAAAAGAAATATCATTTCGGAATTGGGATTGATAATCACCTAAAATTCGTCCAGAGCTTGTGACTGTTAACATCCGCTTACCTCGTGTACGCCTAGACACATCCCAGCCCATGAGCACTCTGCGCATGCACACCCCTGCCCATGCGCACCCTGCGCGTACGCACCCGAATGTGCCCAGCGCAAACCCCTTTCTGTGCGACTGCTATTTCGGGGTAACGTCACAGCCTTTTATAAATAAAGAACAATGTTATATACTATTATAAAATGTTTATTCTGACATTATACTTAAAATTTAAAAATATTTAATGCCAAGCATGGAGTCATTTAAACTTAATTTTAATACAAAGTTATACACAGAAGACAGTCCTTTCTTTATGTTTGTTTGCAGTGGTTTTAATTTTATCTAATTTTATTCGCAGCTTAAAATTTAAATCGACACCCAAGTCTTCATCTCCTTTTCTACCAATAGTTTGATACATAGGACCTGGGTTTTCGAATTGTAAAATGTACGAAGTTTGCCCTATATTTAAAGTCTTTGATTCACCGACAACCAGATCCATTCCTTCGTTAATTCTGCAGCTGTGACAATCTTTTAATCGCAGCTTTCCCACTATATCCATCATACGTATCTTGTTAGCTTGATCGACTTCTTCTGTCGGTATGAGAAATCCTTTTCTCCCACACACTGTTGTAGTTCATATCCACCACTTTTGGGAATATATGGTTGTTATAGGTTGTAAGACCCTCGGTTTTAAATGATCCGAAAGGTTCTTTACTAGTAAATATACAATGTTTAGCGGAACCCTTTGCGTGTGGTGTACGCCAAGGTTACGAAACCCGCATTCCTTAGTTCGTCTTTGTTATCTGCATTTTGATAAATACGTTTTTAGAATAACCTTTTAAAAGTATACGGATTTAGTACCATCCTTTTCTGCAAGAACGCCTACATAACTAAAGAGTCTTTCTTACTAACCGCAAATGCATACAGCTTGTACACCCGGATGTATCTAAGTCAGTCCATCGGTACATAAAATAATCTTTTAATTCTTCCTCATTTTCTCTAATAAGATGTTCTTTGTCTAACACATCTTTGTATTGTTCGCGTATTGCCAGGTTTTCCATGTAGTCCATTTTCACCTTTTGCATCCATTTCCTCTAATTCCAGTTGTCTTTTCCTTCCACTTACAGCGTATGGCATACATAATGGGGCAATTCCTTTAGCGTAAACGGATAGAGTTACTACCAATTTTGCGCGTTGTCGTACAACCTCTGGCGAATGTTAGGTGTATTTATCAATCCCAATTCCGAAATCATTTCTTTTGGAATTGTAGAATATGGTGTTGCAGATTGTGTAAAATATGTACTACCTGCTTTAATGTAGCACTTGTGTAAGATTTTATTTTATCTTGGCTGCTTGCTCCTCTACTATCTCCAAATAATTTACGGGTAAATAGTTAAAACTAAAAGCCGAAAGCACATACTTTATAATGTTTCCCTTTCTTTTGGTTTTCGGACAACTAATTTGCAAGCCCGTCAATTTTTTGTATTGCCATTCCCCAATACACGTACTGTAGTAGGTTATTATACTAAACAGCAGCTATTTTGTAGCTTGTCCAATAGCTTACTCCACATTTTGGCAAGTGGTACCGAGTACATTGGCGCCTTTAGGAAGTATAACTTACTATCTTCCAATAAGTTAAACAGTCTTTTAAGGTTTATACACCCGTTCCGCACTGACATAGCTTCCAATTGCACAGTTGTATATTGTCGCTTCCAATCGCGTAATACCATGTTCTTTAGCCAAAGTAGACGCAAATGTTTCCCTTAACGTACATCTGGACAACGTAAAAATCTAGTATATGATTGCCAAGTTGTTTATTAACACCAGGACTTGTTATCTGGCACACAAATTTGTTGTAATCTTAATTCTTGCATTGGTTGTTAGCCATTTAAACAATCAACCCCAGTTTTATCGTTGTCAACTATAATATTACACTTTTCTTCGTATTCGCCCTTTAGCAAAAGTTATGGTTTGTAGTTAAATAATTACACATCTCCATCTTGCTAAATATGCCGCAAAATCTTGGGTTACATCCATGTCAAAAATAGAAATAATCTTTTCGATTCGTCTAATATATCTGGTAGTTCCTCCAATAAAGTTTCCAACTAACATCTGCTAGTTCCACTTTGTATGGAACACATATAGGATTTTGGAATTTTTATTAATGCATTCGAGGTCTTCTTTTCCGATAATTTCTTTTACTCTCTGGCCCATCTTGTTAGTGCTTTCCAGAAAACGGAAGCTTACTTTAACACCATGCCTAGCGGAAACAAATCGTAAACTTTCTTTGTAGATAGCTGTTAAATGCATCACAAATTTCTTTTTAGGATAAACATCCTTTTGTTGCAGATGTTGTTCGGGTCAGAAAAGTCGCAAATTTTAACCAACATTATATTGTGCACAAAATGGTTCTGTAATTGGTATGTGTGTCGTACCAGTCAGCATCTGTTCACCTTCGACATAACAAATATTACCAATATCTGTCACCAGATTATTGTTGCACATATTTTCTGCAACAGCCATAATCCAAATCGCTCATTTGTCGGTTTCACTTTATTTCAGAAGTTGAGAAACGTTAATCACCTTGGAGACGCTGTTACGTATGTATCCGGAGTAAAAATACGATTTGTATACGCAGCTTATTAATAAAATTAGTTTATCGAGGAAGATGACAAAAGGTACATCATTCCTAATAGTACAACAATCTACGCATGGGGCGTAAAGATATAAGATAGTTGTTTATATTTGTATGGATTTTGTAAATCTATTGTATATATTAGTTTTAAGATTCCATAATTTTTAAGTTCTTCTCCACCTTCCAAATCCTTCCGGCTTCTATCCTGATGACTAGAGTATACGTGTTATCTCCACGTGGTATTCGCGGGCACATTGGTTTTAGATTTCTACGGGAGATGGTTAGTTAAAGGAATATGTTTGGGTAGCGAAAAAGGTTTTAAGATGTAGTTAAATAAAGATGGTGCAAAATTAGTGTTTGGGTCTATAAAGTGATAACTTTGTAAGGGTGGTCCTATTTAAAATCTATTTACAGGTTTGGGGTCCCTAGAAAATTTAATATTAGTTGATACCTAGCAAAATATATTTATCTTAAAAGAGTGACTACCCTGCGTGATAATAAATACAATATACACTTGTCGACAAAAAGTTGTAGGAAATTTCAAAGACGAATTTAATGGGGTCCAGTATTAGAATTTGTTGGTAGTAGTGTTAAGTCCTACTGTATTGTAGCGAGAATAGATTAAAGATGGGTTCACGAATTGTAGTTAAGTAAAACCGAGGGTCTTACAACCTATAACGAGCATATACCTCAAAAGGAATGGGCATGCAACTACGCAGCAGTGCGTGGGAGAATAAGAATTCTCTAATAAGAAATTAAAGTTTCCATGTACGTAGCACCAGTCATTGGGTAATGGTAGAAATGTGAGAACCTATAAAGGCGATTATTAATTGATGGTTTAGAAAATAGTAGTTTTCGTGGACTAAATAAAATAGCTTAGACTGGTTAATGTATATGGTTACATATTCTCGTACAATCCACAAACATCTGTTTACGTCCACAATGGCGATACCGGTAGTTTTTGTTTAACAAATAGTAGGAAAGATACGTCAGGTGTTAGTGCGTGAAGCCCATAGGATCGTTGGATTCAAAAAGAACGGTGCGGCGCGATGTATGGTGGTCTCCGTTAGAATAATCGAAAGTGGTTAATCAATTGTATTAGATGTTTAAATAAGCGAAAGTGTAAAGGCCTACATAAACAAAATTTAATTATCCGACAAAAAGTGCGCGATGTGCTACACTTATAAAGAAAGTATGGAATGGTGCTTTTACGGTACCTACGCAGTAAAAAGGGCGACTGACTTTTTCAAGCAAACTACAAGAATAGCAGTAGCGCAGAGAAGGGGTATGCATGTATTATACAGTGCTTGCTGCAAAATATGTTAGTTTACGCGTAGCTCGGATGTGTAATTGATCACGACTTAAAGATCCCTCGGAGGTTTAAAAATTCTCAGCCCATTGTCGTTTGAAAATGTTTGGAAATTATCAGAACAGGAGCGGGTCGAAGTATAATGGATGATTGACTGAGTTTTTCTACCTTTACGAGGGAATCGGAAATTGACAGACATCGAGCATCTAATTTCTATTTGGACGATATCGAGTACTTACCGGTTCTAGAAATCATTACGTGCGGCCACCGCTATGCGAAAGTGTAAAAGCCTACAGAAGCAAAATTTAATTATCAACGAAAAAGGCGCGATGTGCTATAGAAAGTATAAAAATGGTGCTTTGCATCGGTCCAACAGTAAAAAGGAGAGGACTTTTTCAGCAATTACAAGAATAGCAGTACGCGGCGAAGGGGTATGCATGTATTATACAGCGCATTGTTGCTATAAAATATGTTAGTTTACGGAAGCTCGAACGTACAAATTAAATTTTAATCTATAATTAACCACGGTCGTAAAATGGGAAATTAATGGGTAATTTTAATAGGCTAAGCTATACTTTCGCTTGGTGATTCATTTGGAAAATATTAACCTACCATTTCCTAAAGTATGACGTAGAAGTTATTTAAAATTAAATTGTTTAAGTATCCTGTAGACAACAAGTTGGTATTTTCAGTAAGGTTTAAAGTGTTTTTGGTTATAGTAGCACTGCATCTTCTAAGCACGACTTGCACACAATTTGTGTGCGTTGTCCACCCTTTTTTTTAATATGCACGCGATCCGTATAACATGGAAGAGTTTCCGATGTTTCTACTAACGGCATTCGCACCATGACAAAAGCGAACCGGGGTCATTGGCGCTAAATGTTTGGACGAGCGCAAGGATTATGACGTCATTTAGTTCCCGCTGAATCCTCAACTTCGTTCGGGTTCTTCGGAAACCTTCGGTTTGCATTCTATAGGGTACATAAAGCAGGTCGCAAGATAAATTCTTTAGTTATAAGTTAGTTCGCTTACAAGTCAAGTCTTATAGTGCGGATTTTGTTTTGTACTAAAATGGTACCTGCAAACGTTTTTAAATGCAACTCTTGCGGTGCTTCCTATACCTGGAAAAATGCTCTCAAACGGCACCAGAACAAATGTCGTGGTGAACATCGCCCAGGTTGCTTAACCTCGCAGCAAAGTTCTTTAAACTGTGGGCTTGCGGTATCGCTTTTACGAGAATGGAACAACTTACAGCGACACAAGGAAAACACAGGTATGTCATTAAGCCTAAACGTTCAGCTCCGCCAGCTGTTAAAGGGCTTGTACGAAACAACCACGAATTATGTGTAAAGTATGCGATTTCGAAATGGAAAATACGTATGCCGCACATTAAGAGCAACAGACATAAAATGCATCAGTTACCGCTACTAGCGACGATGGTGTAGAAATGGTTAGCACTGCGTTTAACAACCGTATGGCTAGCTATCGCATAAAGAACGCCAGTGTCGACGATGGAGTGCCGAGTTTCTTTGAAGCAGAAAGAGCGATTTATTCGATTAATAAATGAAAAAGAATACAACATACAGCAGTAAAAGTCTACTGCGAACTCTACGGCGTTTACACCAAAATGGGGAAGAGATCCGATGTGAAATCCTTTAACACAAAAATGTGGTTATAACGTCTTCTAGTAATCTGGAAAATATGTACGAGGTCTTAAGCGAAACCATGCGAACAAAATCAGAGGAATTTGAAACATGGGGTCCGGTTGGTCTTTGGAAAAAGTGCTCTATTTAGAAATAAATATTAATAAGTATACCGATATGAAAGTTCTAGGTTAAAATAAAAATTGTGAATATTATTTAGAAATGTGGTTTAAAAATTTAAACTGTATTAGTAAAAATTGTTTGTAATAAAAAGTTTTAAGAATGGGTTTAGATTTTCTTTTAGGTATAAGCCGCAGGAAATTTATAATTTAAAGGGTGTGTAAAATTGGTAAGGGTGGTTCCGTTTTAAATCTTTTACAGATTTGGATTTACATAAAATTCTAGACTAACAAGTGATTCCATGGTTAAAAAATTTTTAAGAACTTCAAAATCGCTGCCGGAAAAAATCTTAAAATTGGGGTAGCCCTTGGGGTGGTGCTATTAAAAATTTAAAAGATTCGGTAGCTTAGAAAATTTAATATTAATTGATACCAAACAAGGTATTTATCTCGTGGGTGGAAATGTGGAGAAAGATTTATCTCGCAGAGGGTATATGTGTAACTTTGCAGGGCGTGGTCCGATTTCAAATCTGTTTGAGATTCCGGATTTACTAAAATTTTAGACTAATTTAATGTATCGCATGTAAAAAAATGTTTAAGACGGTCGGAAATGCAACTGGTAAGAAATTTTAAAATCAGGGTAGCTCTCTGGGGATGATGAATCTAAAAATTCTTAGAGATTCGGGTAGCTGAGAAAATTCTAATATTAATTAATACCAAACAAGATAGGTTTATCTCGAAAGATGCATTGGTTAACGAAGAAAACTATTTGTTAGGTTTTGCTTAAAAGCAAAAGCAAAATTTAGAAGGTTTGGACTTTAAAGGGGTAAACTTTGCAGGGCGTGTCCGATTTCAAATCTGTTTCAGATTGGAATTCTGCATAAATTTAACTAAAAATGTATCGCATGACTAAAAAATTTATAAGAACGCTTAAAAGTTGCTACAGGTAAGAAATCTTAAAATTGGGGTAGCTCCTTTGGGGATGATGAATCTAAAAATTCCTAGAGATTCGGGTAGCTAAAAAATTCTAATTTAATTAATACCAAACAAGGTAGGTTTATCTCGTGGGTGGAAATGTGGAGAAAGATTTATCTCGCGGGGAAAGAATTTGCGGGGTGGTGATTTCAAATTGGTTTGGTTGGGGTTTTGTTCCGAGCAAGGAGGGGAGCAAGGAAGGAAAGTCAGGGAGGGGGGATTATCTAAAAATTTAAGATTTTAGTCAATTTAATTTAAAAAATTTGGTTTCCAAAGATTTTGGTGCAAAAATTTTGGATTTGCTGGGCAAATTTGGGTTTGGGACCTTTAAAGGTCTTTACTGATGTTTTTAACTTTTCTTGTTTTAAAATTTTAAGTTAATTTTGTTCCAGGAAAAATTTGGCAATATGTTTCAAATTTATCCTTTAAATTAAAAAACCTGAATTGTGCTAAAATTCTTGGAATTAATTTTTATCCGAAAATTTTAAAAAAAACTTTGGTAATTTTAAAATAAAGGGAATTTGTTTGGGGATAATTCCTCCGGCCTTAAAATAAGATTTTAAAATGAATGAATTTCATAGTTAAGAAAAAATGTAAAGAACAAGAAAAGTGCTGGATAAACTATACAATCAGCGCATGTAAAAAAAAGTTTACTGCGTGGGAGTGAACACAGCTTTGCTACTGGACGGTATAAACCCCATCTTTGTACGTACTGTGACAATAATAATGCCGTCTTTTCCGGGGTGAGTTTGTTCAATTACCCTGTTGGCCACTGCAAAGGCGGGCAATTATCGCGCATCACTACCACGACTAGACCTGGCTTAACAGGACAGGAAGGTGTATTCCACTTCTGTCGGGATTGTAGTTCACACAAGTATTCGCTAGACCATCGCTTCCAATAGGATTGAACAATTTGATCTAAAAGTTGCTTGCGATTTACAAGCGTAAGCGCCTTTCCGGTTTCATCGGCAGCGGGCAAGAACTGCAACGGGGTGAAATTTAAAAAATGAGCAGGCGATAATGCGAGAGGTTCCGAAGGGTTTGAACTAAGCCAGCATAACGGACATGAATTTAACAACGCTTCGATTTGTGTTAAAACCGTTGAAAATTCTTCAAAAGAAAGTATTTGCTCTCCCACAACTTTTATTAAATGACCTTTCACGCTTTTGATATTCGCCTCCCATATTCCTCCAAAATGAGGAGCCGAAGGCGGATTGAATTTCCAAGCAATGCGCTTTTGACTAAGTTCATGGCCAATGGCATTTAGGCAATTTGAATTTCGGAAAAATTCTTGAAGGGAATCTAAATAATTTTTAGCGCCCACGAAATTTGTCCCGCGGTCGGAATACATAACCGCACATGGTCCCCTTCTAGCAAGGAAACGCTTAAATGCGGCAAGGAATATGACGCTAATTCTAGATGCACGGCACGAGTTGTTAAACAAACAAATATGCATATATAGGCCTTTTGAGCTTTAACTCCCCGGTGTCTACTAAGAGTTATATTAAAAGGTTCGGCAAAATCAGTGCCAGTATGCATAAATGCTTTGGCCTGATTAACCCTAGGAGACGGTAAGTCAGCCATAAGAGGAAAAGAAGGTCGAGGTTTTCTTCTGAAACAATGATTACAATTTTGAACACGAGTCCGAACCAAATTTCTAGCCGCTATAATCCAAAAATGCTGACGTAATAGAGAAAGCAGAAGATGTGGCCCTGTGTGTAAATTTTTTACATGAAAATGATCAATTAATAAATCGGTAAAACGATCTTTCTTAGGTAAAAGAACTGGATGCTGCTGATCATATGAAATATTTGCATTTGACAGACGACCTCCAACTCTAATTAAGTTATTTGAAAGAAGAGGATTCAAATGTCGAAAGGGTTTCGAACAAAGTTGTCCCTTTTCCAGAAAAGTCTTTTCGGAGAAAAAATGTTTATCTTGCACTGCTAAAATTAGAATATTTTCCGCCGTACCAGGATCTTCCGCAGAAATGCGGTTCCTTTTAGGCAAACGTTTAACAAATCTCAAAACATAAACAGTTATGCTTAACAATTTAGGGTAAGAACTGCATCTATCAATCAGGGCGTATAAGAGATGAACTTCTGATTGTGTCACAGGAAGTGAAACCAATTTCTGTTCAAGTTTATTGTCAGCCAAAATAATTTCTTCCGTGTCAATGATTTTAATAGGCCAATCGCTTTCTTGAGAAAGAAGCCACGATTGCCCCTGCAACCACAACTCGGCGTTAAGAAATTGATTTGGAGATATACCGCGAGACGCACAATCGGCAGGATTTGAAATGCCATCAACATGAAACCAGCGAGTTACTGGTAATAAATTTTGAATTTTTGCCACTCGATTGGCTACAAAAGTTTTCCAACAATGGGGCAATTTATGAATCCACCATGGAATCAGAAAACGCAAAAACTTGTTTGATAGTGCATCGTGAGGAATATGTGCGAATGATGCAATTTAATAGTCTTGCAAGCAATAAAGCAGCACATAACTCCAAACGAGGAATAGTGACAGTTTTTATTGGAGCTAATTTAGCTTTACCGCATAGTAAAATAATTTTTACTTCGCCATCCAGAGACACTGTTCGGGCGTATACGACGGCACTGTATGCCTTTTCAGAAGCATCGCAAAATCCCACAAGTTGTAATGACGTTACTGATGAATATCCGATGTGTCGGGATATTTTAAAGTCGGAAAGTTGAATTATTTCTTGCTGAAAGGTATTCCACAAACCTTTAATATATGGAGGGGTTTCTTCATCCCAAGACAAGTTTAATATCCATAATTCTTTGATTAGTGGTTTGGCAAAAATTGTCACGGGAGATAAGAGCCCTAATGGATTCCACATTCTAGCTACAGTGGAAAGAATATTTCTCTTTGTACAGATTTCATTTGGACCTTTAACCGCAAATGTTAAATTATCAACCTTTGGATGCCATTGAAGACCCAATACCTTTAAAATATTGCTTTCGAAATCTACAACATTGTCCATTCAAATATTTTCAGATATTTCGTGTGTTAAATGCGAAGAATTTGTGGCCCATTTAACTAACTGAAAACCTCCGGCCGTGAAAAGCCCGAGCAGTTCATGATAAAGGACTTTAGTATTATCTAAAGATTCCACCGAAGAAATTACGTCATCTACATACATATCTCTTTGTACAACTGCGGATGCAAGCGGACAATTTTTTGCTTCATCTAATGCTAGCTGAAGTACAGTACGTAGAGCTAAATATGGAGATGATTTGACACCAAAAGTAACTCTTGTGAGTAGATACGTTTGTAATGGTTCATCTATGCTGAATCGCCAAAGCAAACGTTGATAAGATTGATGTTCGGAAAATATTTTTATTTGGCGAAACATCTGACGAACGTCAGAAATAAAGGCAAATTCCATTAATCGAAAATTAATTAATATGCAAAATAAATCGGTTTTCAATTTTGGACCGGCATAAAGGCAGTAATTTAAAGATTTATTAAATTCATCTTTAGACGATGCATCAAAAACGATGCGTAAAGGGGTAGAAACCGCTTCTTCCTTAAACACCCCGTGATGAGGAATAAAATATCCTTTGAAATGAGGAGTACAATTTGGAATAAGGTTTATATGACCTTGCTCAATATAATCTTTTATCGCCGCACTATAGGCTACTCTGTATGACGGCGATAAAGAAAATCTTTTTTCTAAAGAATAAAATCTGCGCAAAGTTGTGGAAAAGGAATTTCCTAAGTTTGGCGAATATTCTGTAAAAGGTAAAGCAACAATGTATCGACCAGTATCATCTCGTTTTGTTGAAGTAGAGAACAATTCTTCACATTTAATATCATCGGAAAAAAGAGTAACGACTTTACCTACTTCTTCAAGCTTCCAAAATTTCTGAAGCAAAGGTTCTATGACCTCGGACCCTTCAACACAACAATAAACCTGTAAATTGGACGTGACATTTTGAATCGGAGTTTGACCCATAATTATAAATCCTAAAATGGAATTTATGGCAACGGGTAAATCGGGACTTGAATACTTGAATGATTCCAAAATATGAGGTACAAGTTCAGCACCTATAATTCCGTGAATTTCTCCAGGACGAAAGAAAGTTTCATCGGCTAAACGTAGATTGCTGAAATGTTTACAAACTGCTGGGTCGATAGCACAAGATGGCAAACGATCCGTGATTTTGTCTAACACGAACGCTTGCATTTGACTTGCGTTTGACCGCGAACAGGTTTGAAAGACGCACCGATTCCTGAAATAGACGTGTAAGTTTTCTTTACAGGTAATCGAAGCAATTGACAGCATTTAGAAGTAATGAAGTTACATTGACTAGCACTATCAATTAGAAATCTCAACCGCAGGTGAGTACCCATTGTTGATTCAACTTTAACGATCGCAGTCGCTAAAGGAATCGTGTAATTTTTATCTGAACCTTCCTTAGTCGACGTTGAACAAAGACTCACATTAATTGCTTCATTTGTATTTATAGGATTAGATAACACTTGATTATTTGTGTCAACAATCGGACTAGGAATATGTAACACTGAATGATGACGGTTACTGCACAACCTACATGAATACATAAAAGGGCATAACGACAAAGCGTGCTTAGAACTGAGACAGTTAATACACAATTTTTGATCTTTAACAAAAGAAATTCGATTTTGCGGAGAAAGATTAAGAAATTTGTAACACCTAGCTAATCGATGATGTTCGCCTTTACAATAAGTACATTTCAAATTGTCGTGATTATTTACTTCTTTTGTGGCGAAGGCATGTAAAACCTTCGTCTTGTTTGTGTGGCCATTAATTTGCTTTGTTTTGCTACTGCTGGTTCGATCTAAAATTTTAACTTGTTCTTTTACGAACGTGGTTAGCTCATCGTAAGTAGGAATCGAACCTCCCTTTAAAGATTGTTCAAAAATTCGTCTTGTATGATTGTCAAGCTTTGATAAAGCAATAGAAGTAAGAATAAAATCAGACAAGTTTGTAATGTTTAATTTACGAAGAGCATTGATTGCAGAGTCGACCTTTTCTATGAATTAATTTAGACTGATAATACCTTCCGTTTGAAGCGCTTTAAAGTCGAAAACCTGAGAAAGATAAGTGTTAGCTAAAGCGCGTTTATCTTCGTATTTTTAAATTAAAGCGGCCCATAGTATAGAGTAATTTTCAGTCATCGGTAACATACCAGAGCTTAATGCCAGAGCGCTACCCCGTAATTTTCCTAATAAATAATGCATTTTGCAAGTATTGTCCAAATTAGAATTATTATGGATAAGGCTTTTAAATGTTTCGTAGAAAAGAGGCCATTTTAGAAAATCGCCGTTAAAATCAATTAGATCAATTTTTGGGAGACAAACAGTAGCTTCAGCTGCCTCCATAGTTTGATTTTGAGAAGATCGATCGGTAACTTTCGAAGTGATTAGACCGGTAGCAACATCCTGAATGTAACAATAAAGTTCATCGATAGCGTTTAATTCATTTTAGTTCGGTTTAAATTCTGGATCCGTTTCAAACCCTATCGTATTGATTTCATCTAATTTACGTTTTGTGTCATCTAGCGTTGCGTGTCTTATCTTAAATTCTTTTAAAATTACCGAATCTTGAACGTTTTTACTTTTATCGTAAAGAATTTGAATTCTTTGGAAATAGGTTTCTTTTTTAGATTGAAGTGATTTTAATCTATTAACCGCTTTATTCATTGTGATATTAATAATTCGGTGATTAATAACAAATTGCAGATGTATAACAAATATGTAAATTTAGAACGAAAGATTTGTATCGTTTACGCTATTTCAAATGTACTCACTATTGCAAGGATAGATAAGTGAATTTGAAATAGAAAAGCATATGCGACAACAGAGCGCGAAAGGTTTGTTTAACATACACCTGTTTATGTTATCTATAGTGAACGATTCTTGTAAATGAACTGTGGCATGAACGAGCAAAATAACCCTTATAACCCGGTATTTAGTAGAGTGCTAAATTCCAGCAACTAACAATCCGTGCCCGAAGGTAACCAAAATATTAGCGCTCGGTTAAGACACAGTGGACTGTAATTTTTTAAACATGAACAAACAAATATAAAGCAATGAACTTACCCAAGATCTGCAGCTCGCTTTAAATAGGCGTTTAAAGGGTGAGATTTAGGATGGTCATTGAAGGAACGCAAGGATCACCAACTTAGAAATTTAACGTTTTCGAACCCACTCTAAGACGGGTGCAAGGGGTTATTTTGACGTGCACACCGATGCCACAATTTACTAGCGAACCGAATCACACCGATGTTTGTTACTATCTGTTTTAATTTAGTTATTGTCAGAATTGGCATATGTTTCAATTTATCTATAAATTAAAATAACCTGAATTGAATGCTATTCTGGCAATAATTTATCGAATTAATAAACTGTAATTTTTAAAATAAAAGGAATTTGTTGCCGGCGTTACCAAGTTGAAAATTCATTTAACCTCAATCGGTAAAAGAGAGGTTTAAAAATTAATTAAGCATAAAAAAACGTGTCTTCAATATTAAAATATGTACGATGAAACAAAAATAAGCACTTATATCTCAGCAACAGTGAAAAAACATTGACATTAATTAAAGCGTAAAAATAATATTAAACAACAATTTACAGTTGATTTCTATTTGCAACAGTTTTTTTATTAAGAAAGTTTGTGATGTTGGTTATGTTTTGTGGTACATTATATCAAGTAGGATCCTTAAGGCTTTAGTTGATGCATCCGTAGTCGTACCAATTTAAAAAGATTCATTTTAATATTTTTTTCTTTTTTAGTATTCCGACAACGATTACTCAAGAAACCATAATTCACAATGTAGAGAGAGTGCGTCAACTACACCATCAACTATGTGGCATTGGAAAAAATATAAATTACGTTTTCTCTTTGCAAATTCTTCTAAGTATAGTACAAAAATTTGTAGTGTTAATAATCTCTATATTTGATCTTGGAAAGCACATTCTGATACGAAATTACCTGCAACCAGTTTCTATAGTGTATTTTGCTTTCCGCACTTTTATGACATGTACTGAGTTTGTGATTGTTGTAAAGACTTGCTCCAGTACAACAGCAAAGGTAAGTAAAGTAATAAATGCCGAATAGATTTCTAAATAAATTTATAGAAAACATTTGAGCAAAAACATTAGAGGTTCTAATCGGTTAGACTTGATAGTACGTGTTTAGCAACTTGCTACGTTCAGCGACGTAGTCTAAAGAAAGAAAATAAAAATGAAGGAGAAAAAGAAGAAATTGACCGGGCTCAATCGGCGAGTGTGCGGGGTATTATACCTATAAAAAAATTAAGGTAGGCCTGAAATAAAAATATACTTACTCACGCACAATCAAACATTTACAAACTAAAAACCTCTAATTTAAAAAAACAAAATTATATACAAAACACAATAGTACCAAAAATGAATAATTTGTAGGTACACAATATACATATTTACGAATAAAAAAAAATCATTTTTTTAACATGGCGAGCTGCAGTTTTTAGGTCATCCCCTATATTAATCTTCAAACAAGAAAAAGGAACAAAATTACCCCACTAAAAATAACATCTCGAAATCAGCATTATAAGTACGGAAACTATCCTAATAAAGAAATCAGTAAACATTATAATATCCTCGCAGGTACAAACAACCAGTCATTTTACTACCAACAAGGTGATGGATCCGTAGACCCGTGTACATATGTTGTTTTCAACAACTACCGGGTACCCATATAAGAAAATTAGTGTATAAACACTCACCCTCGAGTCACCACCGTCAGGTTGGCTCCTACCGTCTGTAAAAACGGTGCGAAACAGAGATGCGCGTGATCTCGCCTTGGAGTGCTCCTCCCATCACAACAAAGAGCTACCATTTATTGTGGCTTTAAGGGCCACCGGAAGGAGTTATAGTAACTATAAATAAAATTAATTTATTGACGTCGAAAAGTACAATTTTATAAAACCCATAAATACTCCCATGCTGTAAGGCGTGCGCGAACTATTCATACAGAAAAACGGAAACAACCAACCATTCTACACGTGTTTTCGCTGTGTAGATTGAAAAGCAAGTGAATAATAATTTCGTTTTACTAATGACCAGAGCTGAAAGTAATATTGTTTGTAAGGAAATAAAACTGGAAAAACACGGTTTAGTGGAATAATACGCGGCTTTAATTCGACGGAGCATTTAATGGAAAACACATAAGAATCAATTATCAGATACCTAGAACCAATTATCGCCTCTTTAATTTTAGCATAAATTTTACGTTGAGAAATTCTTAGAAGGAGTAATTATTATTAATTAAGCTCTAGGATGTAACAATAGGAATCGAATTTATACAAATAGATAAATGAGTTAACACGTGAAAGGGTCATTTTAAGTTACTGAATTAATTTTTGTTTCTAACGCCAAACGGATTTGAGTTGAAAATTATTAGACCGCGTATTTCTTATTAACAGTAAAAAATGTACGGGATGTGCAAAATAAACGTAACAAACTTGATAATATTGATTAGTAACTGGCGTTTATTAAAAATTTAAGAACATTTACCTTTCAAACTTCTAACTGCTATGAATTTAAGTTATTAGTTTTCCTCATTACCAACTGTTCCGTCTGAGCAATTAGTAGTTATAGTTAACTTTGAATTATAGCATATGACGTAGTTTGTAAGTCAATTCACCTCCGTCGTGTAGATAGTATAATCTATAGTTTTCCGCGATTTTAACCTTCAAGTACTTTGTGTTTTATGTACCGCATGGTTGTACAGTTTGTTACGGTATTCCGTGCAGACAAGAAAGGAAGCAGTAAAGTAAGTAAAAAAGATCGCCTACACCGAATACCGCAACAAAACAGGGGAGAAAAATAGAATCGAAATTCAAAAGGATTTGAATTTGGGCTAGCTCAAAAACGCCGTAGAGTGGAATGGGTTATACAGAAAGAAAAATTGGAAACCACAGTAAATAGTTATAAATAACGAACAGTACAGCCTCAAAAGAATTATTTACAAAAGTCAAAAACTCACATATACGAAATCCTCCTGCTATAACGTGATGTAAACAAAGTGTTAATTTGTATATAATTTAAATTAAACATAAATCTTTAGGCACATATCGAGAATATAATCTTTAAATCTCAATAATAGTTACATATATATGCTAGAATAATTACAATATGTTCCAGCCCTAAATATGAATAAGAAGAATTTATACAGAATATAATATAATATAATATAATATAATATAATATAATATAATATAGTATAATATAATATAATATAATATAATATAATATAATATAATATAATATAATATAATATAATATAATATAATATAATATAATATAATATAATATAATATAATATAATATAATATAATATAATATAATATAATATAATATAATATAATATAATATAATATAATATAATATAATATAATATAATATAATATAATATAATATAATATAATATAATATAATATAATATAATATAATATAATATAATATAATATAATATAATATAATATAATATAATATAATATAATATAATATAATATAATATAATATAATATAATATAATATAATATAATATAATATAATATAATATAATATAATATAATATAATATAATATAATATAATATAATATAATATAATATAATATAGTATAACATAATATAATATAATATAATATAATTATAATATTAATATAATATAATATAATGTTTCTTTTGTTTATGTTTTTGTACCTAAATGCTAATATTATCAAAATAAAAATTTTGTAGATTGTTTAGTGCGTGGTTGGCTAACGCGGTACATCTGTTATTGGTTTTGATAGAGTATTTATGTTCATAAATTCTTTTGTTTATGTATTGTTTTGTGCTTCCTATGTAGGTGCTAGGGCATTCTTTACAATTTATTTTATATATAGTGTGTTTTATTTATCAAGAATTTTGGTTTCAATTTATTAAAGAATTTAATTTGTATAGTTATTTTGGTTTATGTCCGACTTTAATATCATAATTCTTTAAACATTGTTGAATTTTATGAGAAAGTTTTGGTATGTATTCTAAACTTATATAAACATTATTATTGTTATTGTTTTTATTTTCTTTGTTGTTATTATATATTTTATGGATTTTTATTTTATAATAAGGTCATAGAAAGTTTTAGGGTAATTATTTTGTAGTAATACTTGTTTTACTTTTCTCAAATTGTTGGGTCTAAATTTTGAGTGGGACAATTATTGTACTGTATTGTCTATCAGATTATTGATGGCGTTAGTTCTATATTGTATAGGAACGGTTGAATTAAAATTTAAATATCTGCCAGACCAGATATTTTTTGTAAACCAATTTGTAAAAATTTTTGTTGTTTTATTATGTATAATTTTTATATTTAAAAATGAAATACTATGGTTTACTTCTTTTTCGATAGTGAACTGTTATTTACTATGGAATGAATCAAATAATTGTAAAGTGTTTGCAATTTGGTTTTCTGGTAGACACATGATACAGTCGTCTACATGTCGTTTATAAAAGTGGGGTTTATAACTTAATTTTGTTATTATAGTATTTTCTAATTCTTCCATGACTAAGTTGGCTATTGTTGATGAAATGGGTGAACCTATGGCAGTTCCAAAAACTTGGGAATAAAAGGTGTTATTGAAATTAAAATAGGTTGATTGTAGACATAATTTTGTTGCTTTAATAAATTCATCTAAAGGTAATGTTGTGTGAGGTTTTATCGTTTCCCAATTTTTCTTTATGACCGTTAATGCTAATTTAATTGGGACATTCGTAAAAAGAGATACGACATCTAAGGATATGAATATAAAATTTTTTTGTATGATTTGTGTTTTTATAAAGTTTTGGAATTGCCATGTGTCTTTGACATGGTATTCAGTATTTCCAATTATTTTAGATAAAGATTCTAGTAGAAACATATTAGAAATGATACAAATTCAAAGAGATCCTAATGCTGTAAATTCAAAGACTGATAATGATGGCTTTGTTAATATATACCATAACATAATTAATAATTAAATCAAAAGTTTACGTCTTAGTAAAATATCAAAATCATTATCATAACAACAAAACAAATATGATGTTCTGTTATCTACACTCACAAAACTTTCGCCTACACTTTGTTTCAAACAGTCCAACAGTTAACACATAAATCGACACATGTTACATGTTACACTGTGATGGTAGAGTCTTTAGTAGCGAGAGGTGGTACTTAACTCAGGTCCTAGGGACCTAGGAATCTAGTATCGAGTGGAATAACAACATGACGAAATCAACAACAATATTTAATAAACAATAAATAAACTTAAAGCTAAATGATATGTTAACAAAATGTTGTAACAGTTTTTTTTTGACCACTGCAGAACACCAATAAATTATTAGTTGTATACACCTTTTGTCTAGTGCATTATACCAATAAACATTTTCAATTAAATAAATATCTGTATTATAATCGTGTGGTCTAACCGCAATACAGAGATGCTGGTTTGGTTGCTAACATCAGGCGTTAATTATTAGTATAAATATATCAAGACCAAACAGCTTCTCTATGCCGTGCACAATGTGCCAGCGGTTACTTTAGCTAGAACACTTGTCACGAAGTTATCATGGGAAACCTGAAAGTTCTAGTAAGTACTTTACGTGTGGCTTTACGCCTTAGTAGAAGAATTCAAGTGTAATGAACACTTGAATTAGTAATTTTCAATAATGATAAGCAATTAAAAATAATTTACTAGACAAACTAAATAATTTTGTTGTAGCGCCCTTTTACATAATTCTTTTACACTACGATAAAATATTCATTTAAATATTTCTTTTACACACTTTTAAAATTTTTATTTAAATATTTCTTTTACAAATTCTTCTGCAAATTCCTATGAATACCTTTTAAATAATCGTTTTGTAAATTCATTTGAAGACTCCTTCGTATATTCCTCTGTTAGAATAATTTCGTTTTGTCTGGTTTTATAAAAATTAGGCCTTTTAAATGTTGTGTTTCAAGATGATATTTATCCTTTATTTGCATTTACGAGTATCGAGTTTATAGTTCAATCACGTCAATGTAGCGATAAGAAAAGATTGGTATAGCATGACCGTCCTTCAACTTTACTATAGTAGTTGGATTTAATGAAAAGTTCTGCGATAAAACTGTATGCTTAAATTTTAAAGAAATGTTCTTTAAAGTGGATAGAAATTTTATGGTTTGAATCTAACGTCCGATAATTAATGATAATGGTATTTTTGAAATTGCAAATATGAATTTACAAGTAACTATGTGGACAACTACACGAAGATAATTATTTTGGTAACGATCTACATATAGCAGTACATCGAAGTTTGGCATATTTGTAACAACCGTTGATATCGATTTTGCTTTGTCTCCTTGGTGCGTATAGGAAATACGCTTTAAGGTCATATGGTCGGATACAATGCTCACGTAGCTGGTTATTTGCGGTACAGCATGTGGAGGCGACGTCAATTGTTTGCCCAAGGACCGTATGTATAAACATCTGTTTAAACATGATGTAGTACCATCACACAAACAACACCTGTTGATACGAGGTAAGAAATTTGTATTATTCTTACATCACGTCTGCAATTGGCGAACTTTGATACAAGGCTGCACCAGAAAATAACTTTACGATGACCTATTAGTACTATTATTCTATTTAACAAATTAGATAGGACTTTGATAAATTTTTATTGCCAATATAAATGCAGTGTAATAGCAGTTATTATTATTAATGAAATTAAGCAAATCCATAGAGTTCTGATGAAAGTTTCATTTATGCATAATTTTAATTACAGCTTTTGAACATTAAATTATTTGACAATCTAGATATTTTCATATATATACGTAAACCGAATAGCAGATCTGGTATTTTTGGTATAGATTTGAGTTAAATTTTGCAGTAAAGAAAACACTTAAAGTTTTTGATATTTCTTTCGCATTCATAATCCTACCTCAGGGTAGATGAAGTTTATATTATCTTTATTAAACGTAAATTTTATACATACAATTTTTTATGAAGAAACAATTTTTAATTAAAGAACCAACATTTAATTTCTTTTAATTAATTGTTTTATTTTGCACAAGTGAGTTCAAATATAGTCAATGAACAAAAGGCATGAATACCTTTGAGGCAATGATAATGGTAACCCCGATTTAACAAAGAAGCTTTAATTGCTCTTTTAGAATTTGAAGCCTAATATTTGTGTTCATAAAATTGTGTGCATAGTTAATCTTTTCAGTTTTTTATGAGGTAGCAAGAGAATACCTCTTGTGTCCTCACTTCGTTAATTTAATAAATTTTTCTTTACAGCTTCTGCGTAAGCAGTTAATACGATATTCCTCTCTAAGGACTTCCAAGTCCCCCGTAGAGAAACCCTGTATTTAAAACTTAATGACTTGGTGCCGCCCTCCCTAAACCTCTGTTTTGATACGAATCAAGCCATAGTAAGCAAATAATGTTTTGTATAAAAAACCACGACCAATCCTCATAAGTTCTACCCAAGAATAGACCCCTAGCATAGTCGGAAGATATTTGCGTTCCATCATTTTAAGGAAATCCTTCCTTAAAGTTCACTGGTTCCATTTGGGGATATTAAAGGACACACGGGTTACTTTAATTATCCAATTAACCCCATCATTAAGTTTAATTTCGTTTTAATGTGAAGCGGTAAAAGAGTTAAAGGATTATTTACGTGACCATCTCTACTAAAATGTCTCAGCAACCATAAAAGATTAAGTCACCATTTTGATGGTTGGCTCTGAGCCGACTTGCTCCAGAGCAGTAGATGAACTAGGATCATACACAGACTGACTGACTGACTCTCTGGTGCTTTGTCTTTTATAACTGCTGATAACAAGAAATGGGTTTTCTGCCGAAGGTTGTGGCAGGCGATAAAAGTGTATGTTTAATGGTGGTAAGCCAAAACTTCCCTGAGTTCTAGGACATCTGCAGGAAACCTAATTGTGGTTGTTACAAAGTAAAGACACAGTAAAGTTCTGACCAAAAGATTAAATATACAAAAATATAAGTGTGGTGAAGTAATTTCAAGAACATGACATTTGATAAACATGATGCAAGTTTTCCTAGAACAAAGGATGTTCGGCTTACTGATTCTGTTACAATGTAATATTTTAAAAGTAATCTAAAATAATGGCTTCGCTATATACAACAATAGTATTGTGTTTAACTTGGAAGTACCAATTGTTGAAATAGATGATTACATCTATTACCATCTCTATCCATTCCCAACCCCACCTCAGACTTCTTTCATGATGATCATCCCTATTCCTAATGCAAAATATGTTATGTTAAACGATCATGCCTATGCATTTCTTGACACAAATTGTTATGAAGTCACTCAAGAAGAATTTATTTGTCATCAAGTGCAAACTTTAAAAATCACTTCAACAGCACCATGCGAAATTAAACTAGTAAGATGCGCCGACAATATACGCAATTGTCACCAAATACCTGTAAAGATAACCACGAAGAAAATTCAAAAACTGGAGAAGAACAAATGGATCATCGCAGCGTATCATAATTTAGTTGTTATACAAAAGTGCGGAAAAGTGAAAGACAGTATTCTTATAAACGGTAGCTATTTAGTAGAGCTTAAAAGTTCTTGTGAAGTGTTAATCGATGAAGTAGTGTTAAAAACTTTTGTTAACGAAATTCCTAGTTATAAAAATATAGTAATACCACGCTTAGAATTTTATACAAATAATTCAAAATGTCAAACTTTGATTTTAAACCCTTAGAAATAGATCCGATTCATCTCAATGAACTTAACGAGGTCTATCGAGTTTTTTAAAATGATAAATTAGTATTAAATAAAATAGAAGGTCCTGTAGTGAATTTTAAGAATATTAGCTTTTACACGATAAAATTGTATGTCACTATCATTTTACTGATATTGTATTTAATTTATAGACACTTCTTTAAGAAGTTAGTAACTATAAATGTAAACAAAGGCAGCTCAAAACATGAGATGTGGAATTTTTCTGGACTTTCAAACTCTGGTTCCCAATAGTTCTCATTTAGGCCCGGTGGAGTTACGTATTTCAAATGCTTTAGCTAGGAAACGGTATAAATAGCGGAACCTGCGATTTAAGAAGCAGAATATGTACTTTAGTAATGCAATGTTCCCACATTAATAAAAATTCTTTTAAAAAATCGTTTTTGAAAGTGACTAACTTATTTCGCCTCTGAGAAAGAAATACAGTAGTAGAAACTATATACAATAAGGTTTCTTTATGAAGAAATATAAAAATAAATCAAAACGTCTTCTATAGTATTTTTTTATTTGCAGGCTCGTGAAATTGGATTGCTTGTTCACAACATTTTATACGCAGATAAAGAGTGGGCATGGAGCACCGACATGTATCTTACAGTGAGTATGTGTGTAAACCGTTTTTACTTTTGGAATATAGTTCACAGCCAAATATATGTCACAATATTTTTTTTCGTGAGTATATTTATGTTTGAACTTATTTTTAGTAGTGTTTAGAAAGAAAATAACGAATTGCTTAAAATAAAAATATGAAAGATATTAGTGTCTGTCCAGGTATTCTAATTACCAATAGAAAGAACAATAATTTCGTAAAATACTTAGTCATTTTGAATTTCGATTAAGATTAAGGGTACTAAGCGTTAAGGGTATAAATAAGAACAAATACAAATATCTTGTAGCAGAAGTATACAGAAAACTCTAGAACGAATGTTGATTAGGTTTTTACTAAAACGGTTTTATGTCTGTTTTGCAATACCGAAGGATGATTTATAGGTATAGTAACATAACCATATTTGTATAATGGTGATTGATATTCTAATATAATAAGATTGTTCTCGAAAGTTTGATTACTCACATTCTATAGTTCTCTATATTTTTCTTGAACAAAAAATTATTGTATATAAGTTCTAACCCAGTTACGGTAGATCAGTATTCGTTTTAGTATTGGTTGAAACTCGGTCCTAATAAACGTTTGATGTACATAAGTTATATAAATATAAATTCGCTTACGTAATATGTATGTGTTAGATAAATAAGTTATCATTAGGATTAGTGCTAGACTAGCGTTTAAGTCATCGTATTTAGAAGATTAAATTGGTGCTACAAATAGTAATGTAGCTAGTGTTAATGTAAATAGGTTTCTGTAAATACTTGTGATTGTGAAGAATAATTATTAGACTTATGTGTATTGAAAATAAATGTCAAAAGAGAAAGAATTCGTTACATTGCTGTAAAGTGTTTGTGGTTGTACTGAGAAGAGCATTTGAACGACTTTGTTCTGCATGCTTATCACTCGTAGTCAACAACAGAAATGCACAGCAAATATCCTTTCATTTTTTAAGGACTTCAAATCAAGCTTACAAGGACACGCAGAGAAACAGAACTAGTACTCTGCGATTCTGGCAACAGAATTATATGAAAATTCCGAAAGCTTTGAGCAACTGAAAGAGCAGTTTATAAAAGAAAATGCTAAATCCGCAGAAAAACTGGAAGTTAAACTTTCAGAGAACCTGCAAACATTAGACGCTAGATTTGCCCGTGGTTTACGGAAATTAGAAACGAAGCGTTCAGATGATTTAATAGAATGCTTGTATGAGTTGGCAAAAATTGTTAGAAAGTTCGTGGGAAAAGTGCAGGAGGTGCATAAACCGATTAATTCTCTAACAGTACAAGCACAAACCCCGATGACACAACAGTACCCCTCAGAATTTAAGAGTGCCTAGGAAAAAACCGTTGCAATAGAAGTTCAAAATAAAATCACCTACCTTTGATGGAAAGTCACCTGGGGCGACGTATTTCAAACAGCTAGCTGTTGGAATGACTGTGAGAAGGCAATTGTATTGATATCGTTACATTTGATTTTTTCCAATGCTCTAACCGAAGGTACTTCATTGGCCAGGAAGTCAGTTTCTTTTACATGGAAATTTTGAATTTTGCCGAACTCTTGCTATTGCAAGCAAGGTAGACAGAGATCTTTAACGTGCGTGACAACATTCACACACGGGATCTCCATTTTACCTCTCATCCGAACGACAACGTATTTTTGTGAAAAATGCTCGCCTAACATTCTTCAAGCGGACCGTGTTAAGATTTGAACCCGGGACCTTGGGCATGCATTGATATCCGGACTACAAGGTGAAGCCTTGAGTATCCTACAAACTATAACGTATCATAATCAAAGAAACTATAAGGCCTTAAAATTAAGGCTAGAGATGAGGTAGAGCGATTTTCACCTGCAACAAGCTACCACGTTCAAATTAAGAACCGTTACTAAAAAATCAACAAAAATTTACAAGAGTTTGAAGCAAATATTGCTTGCTTGGTGTAAATTGCTTATCCAACAGTACTGAGCAGTTTCTTCTACGAATATTTGACAGTACAGACCTTTGTCGATGAAATACGATATAGAGAGGTCCAGCGAGCATTACGACTGGCCTGGCCTAATACACTAAATGATACGCTATCCTATGTGCGTAGGAAGCGGCAAAGAAAGCATCGCTTTGTAGTAGTGGCAAAGTTATATGCTTTGTGCAGAACAGGTACAAGAGAACAGGAAGGAAATGATTCAACGGGTCCTTTGTGACCAGTGATCAAAGGGGAAAGGAACGAAATGCTGCCATTGTGAAGAATTTTGGCACATTTAGCGGTACTACAAGCAATCAAAAAACAGAACAAAAGAAGCCGAAAAATCAAAAGGAGCCAACGATGCTGGGCAACAGTCGACTTCAAATTCTGCCCCGGAAGACAAATTCGCATCAAGAGAGAAATAGGTGTGGCAGCAGTATTTATGTAAATCTAAAGTATAACGATAAGATTATTAAGCTTTTAGTTGAATTCTTTGCCACTAGGACAATTGTGAATCCTGCCGTAGTGTGCAACCATGATAAAGTAAAACTTGCAATGGCGCATTCACGGACAGTGACCGGCGACGACATTCGGCCGCACGTAGTTTTAAACGTAAAGACCAGTATTAGTAGCTAAATATTCCATCATAAAGTGATAATAGCAGGCATCACCGAAGAAGCTATCTTGGAAATTGACATCTCGAAAAAGTACGGTTTTTGTTTAAACATGAACAGAGGATGCCCTGACAGTGGAAACGAGGAGATTCCGTTTTGTGATGCACACGATGTATTTGTGCGAGTTTGTTTGACGGATGACGTTCTCTTACAGGTAAGGATAGAACACATTGTGATGGGATGATTGGATGCTGCATTCCAGGAGAGTTTACTGAGGGCTATAAAACCTGTTTATGATTAATCTCTTGGAAAAGGCGTACGCGTATGAAAAGCGTTGAGAAAAGTGTTAGACATTGTACCTGTTAGAATTCTAAACGCCAATAACTATTATGTCGCATTGAAAAAGAATGCCAACAACATTAACGAGTCGGTCACCAATTAGTGCTCCTCGAAATTATTGGACCAATTAATAAAACCATGCTTGAGATGCGTTTGCGATTGAGGGGAATTAGTTGGAAGAAACCGCGGTAGTCAAGCACAAAATCCGTACCAAGGTGGTTATCATTGGCTAATCGTGAAGCGGCCGTGTGAATGGTCGGAGAAATGGGTAGGATGTGATCAAACACTCCGACATACCTTAGGCATTGCCTGTTGTGCTTGTAAAAAGAAGGACGGGTCGCCAAGATTCCGTGTTGACTATCGCCGGTTAAACGACGCGGCGAAGAACAGTTACTCATTACCGTGGATGATGATACCCTAGATACACTCTCAGGTTCAAGGTGGTTCTCGACATTGAATTTAAAAAGCGGATTATGGCAAGCGCTTTTACTATTGGCACTGGCTTTTGGTAATCTCAGTCATGCCACTTGGACCTTGCAACGCTCCTGACACTTTTGAACTTTTAAGCGTTTAATGGAAAACATTTTACGTGAACAGTCGTGGAAAATATGCCTCGTGAATTTGGATGTGTGATCATAATTGGAAAGATATGTAAGGAATACTTGACCAATTTGAAGGAAGTGTTTCTAAAAAGAGCCAATCGGAAGTTTAGCCAAAAGAAGTGCCATCTGCTTGGCGAAAAGACAATATACCTAGCAGATGCAGTTTAACGAAATGAAGTTAGGCCAGACGCGAAAAAAATTAGGGTAGTGCAAGAGAGGCCGACGCCAAAAGACAAACACAAACTACGGAATTATCTGGGAATATGTATATATTTATAGAAGATTTGTTTGTGGATTTGTGAATATTGCAAAGCTTTTAACTAAATTAATATAAGAATGGCGTGTTTATATATATAGGACGATAGTTGTGAAAATGCATTTCAGCAAATAAGACATTTATTGACGACAGTCTGGATGTTAAGTTACTCTCGGTCGGAAGGCAAATACGTATTAGACAATGACGCAAGTTATGTTACCCCTGGATGTGTGATGTCCCAGATATAGAAAAAGTGATTGGTTATTTCGGGAAGGTGTTCTCGAAACCTGAAGGATACTACTGCGTTACGAAGAAAAAGCTTTCGACTGTAGTGAAATCGGTAGAGCACTTTTACAGGCATTTCTATGATCCAAAAATTTTCATCTAAGAACAGATCACGCAGCGCTGAAGTGGCTACTGCCATTCTAGAACCCGGAGGGACAGGTCGCTAGATGGATAGAAATGCTATAGGAGTATAATTTCGATACCGAACATCGAGCGGGTTCAAGTCACCGTAACACAGATGCGTAATCGAGACGTCCTTGTTCTGAAGGTTGTAACCATTAATCACGGTTGAAGAAAAAATGTAATAATCTTTGTTGGACAACCGTGACTAACGACAATTGACAGCCGCAGCAGCTGAAAACCGAAAAAAAAATGATCCAGACTTAGGCTTCATTATGGAGTAGGAAAGTAGAAAAAATTACCCATCGTGGCAGAATGATTGCCCATTAGGTAGTACGTTGACGTTGTACTGGGCACAGTGGGGTTCCTTGAAGTTAAAAGACGGGATCTTGGTCCGATCCCTGGAATAAGAAATTGGATCTGTGACTACACTTCACGTGGTAGTTTTTATGAACCGGGCGCAGAAGTTTTAGGACATCTACGTAATGGGGACGTCAAGAAAACTTTAGAGAAAGGTTGTGAAAGATTTTACTACATGCGCTTTTGGGTATTCGTAAAGCACCCATGAGGTAATACAACTTAGAAAGCCCATTTGAGAAAGTGGTAGTTGATCTCGCAGGCCCATTCCCTAAAACAAACTCCCGAAATGAATACATCTGGATGACCAGAGACTACTTTACAAAATGGACCGAGGCATATGCCATACCCAATCAGGAAACAGCAACTGTTGCCGACGTATAAGTCAAATAGAGTTTCTGCCGTTTTGACAACCCTGTGTTGCTGCACACTGACCAGGGAAGAAATTTTAAGTCCGCGTTATTTCTAAAAATTTGCCGGTTGCTGGCGATGAAAAAGACTAGAACGAGAGCGTGTCTCTCTCAATTGGATGGTATTGTAGGACGCACGAGCCGCACTTTGGGAAAGTATCTCTCCAATGTAGTCTCTGAACATTAAAGGGACTGAGACCAATACATACTTCTATTTTTATTGGACTATCGGTCAGAGGTTCACAATACTACTAAACAGGCACCTGCATGTACTACGGTGGGACATGAAATACGTTTACCAGGCGACCTTGAGTTTAGTGGTAAATCTGGAGATGACGTAATAGGTGAAAACTATGTCGTGAGACTGAAGCGAAAAATGCATGACATCTATGGAGACGTGAGAAAGGATATTCGGATTGCAAGCGACCGGATGAAAACCAGGTATGATATCAAGACGCAAGATTCTGGTTTTTAAACGGCAGACTGCGTATTGTTGTACAATCCCATAGGGTGACGGGAATTATCGCCAAAATTACAAAAAAATCGAAAGAATTCTTACGAAGTATGGAGACGAATTAAAGATGTAGTAAATAGGATTCGTAAACTCCCAAACGGCAAAACAATAGTGGTGCAGATTGGCACCTTACGACAAATGTTACACCTTTTGGAGTTACGTTATCAGTTGGGCGTCAATTATAAAGTAAACCTCGGGCGTAATTTATTACGCCCCAAATGTGGTTGTAAATTATTACCGTCAAACGGTTACAGATTTGCATGCAAGTAAGCTATTTAGAAATATGCAAAAGGAGTACCTTGATTAATAAGCATGCCTCCGCTCGTCGTTTCCAGCTGAAAATCATCGGTGACGTATAAATGTTAATCAGTTTACGTAGAGGTCCGTTTCTTAGATTTTGTTCAGATTTTTGCAGCTAAATGTTGAATTCTAACCAACTGTACAAAGGCAACTAACGGAAAGGTATGAGAGAGTCAAGGCTTACTTGTTTGCACTAACACGCACTCGCGATCAATACAACGATATCGTCCGATAGTTGACGGTAAAGTTAAATTTAAAACGTGTCTTTTTCATACACTCATTGTCGCTAACATAAAAATGTTTCTCATAGGCAAAGCGCGATAAGCACACATTTCTTCCGCATGGGAGAATGCGTGCTTAAACGAATACTTTGATAAACTAAGAGTTCTTGATCTCAGTTTGCACGAACCCAGAAAATACAAACTTTACATGTAGCAACCTAGTTAATTAATTATCTTTGTTGACTAGGTTCCATCCGATGTAAGTCATTAATCTAACGCATTTATCAACCCAAAAACCATATTTATGGATTTTATAACAGAAACTTAGGTTGCATCTTCCATCAGAATACTTAAATGTCGGATGACATCGGGTGAGGAAATAAGACAAATTGACCAATACGACTTCAAAAAATGACTCTTATGAGATTTTACATGTAATTTTTTCTATATGGACTATACGCGTGTGGAAAAGAGATAGACATACGAGCTTGTCTGTTTCACATGCCCGAGGGCATTGTTATTAACTTGCTTTTCTAACATGTTATTGAACGGAAGTCATTAACCCTGCTTTGGGCGAGGTAATCTTTTATTTACTATTATACTTACTCTTTCCACAATATTAGCACAAAGTGATCTTCAATAACGTTAGTCCATTTATTCCCACAAACCGAGGGCATTTTATTAACTTGCTCTTTTAACACATCTTCCCAGAGTAAATAATGTTACGCAATATTAGCATTTAGGAGATGATTGGCGGAATTCGCAAATGTTTAATACCTATCCTAATTAACCGTAAAGTATGCAAGGCCTGTTTTACCAAATTTTAGCACATCTAGTACTATTGGACGGGTGTAACATATTTTACATGCTTAATCTGTTAATACAAAATTTGCACATAATAAGATTAGTAGGAATTTTTAGAGTTATTTGTGTGTCATATATATATATATATATATATACATATATATATATATATATATATAAGTAACACCGTATGTGATAATACTATTAATTTTGCACATTTTAAATTTTCAACATACAGTGTGAACTACAATAATCAGTAAAAAATATACATTGCAAAAATTAATACGTAATATTTCTGGTACAATTTGATGACATCGTTACATTCATACCATAGGAATATGAAAATAGAAAAAGTATTAGAATTGCGCTACAACTAAGATGTTATATATGCATACACTTTTCCACATCGCCCATTAGGTAGAGTACTAGATGCGTTTTGTTTTAATGTGATGTCCATTCGAGGTATGCACCAGCTATGTTGCCAAGATGACACACGACTTATTTACAAAACATGTTTGTCTCTAGTACATACCTAGAGTGCCTAGTCCACTGGATTGTTGTCCAGCTCCATGGGGAAGTTGGAATCTTCTAAATTCAATAAAGTGCTATAATGCGGATATGATGAAATTTGATTTGGATTTACATGGTGCAACAGTGGATTCAGTGCTGTAATCCAGCCCATTCAACGCATGCAGACTACATGTTTCTGACATTTACGCAAACCTATTAACCTTTAATCCACTATGGCAAATTCATATAGATGATCCACGCAACGTCAAGTACTTATTGATATTAATGTCTAGATGCAGCATCCGCTGCATGGACCACCCTGAGCCCCGTTGCTGGAACTCTTCCGATTTCGTCTCCATGATTTCTACTATCTCGCGGTATGCGAGACCCAAGTCTGTTGACAGAGTCACAACCTTGTTTTTGGTGTAGAAACACTCGATGTCTTCACCGGTCATCTTAGTGTAGTATCCATACAGCTGGTAGTTGATTTTCACTATACATCCTTCAAAAACGACTCGACGCTGTTGGAAGAATTATCGCTGCGCATCCTATAGGTAGCGAAACGAGACATGAAGGTAATATCGTTACCCAATCCTGGGCCTACAACGTTCTTATGGTTATTACTGTTCAAGTGAGCAACAATAAAACGCTTCAGAATGTCAACATTGCAGACATACACCGTCGAACCTTTACTCTTTCCAACTTTGCAGGTGGTTCAGCACGTTGAGGACTAGCTGATCGTTTAACACCAGATGTTAAAGATTCTGCTTCCCTATGATATTTACGTAGATGACGTATAAGCTGCCGTTTCGTTGAAAAAATAACCTCACCGTATTACATGCACATACATTTTTTGCTGATTCCTTTTCTTCTGAAAAAATAAAGTTTTAGCAATCTCAAAGTAAAAATTCTATTATTACAATCAATTTTTATAGGTTATAACCGAAAAATACTACAAGATGCTGTTGAAACTACTGCTGAAGATGTTATGGGAATTAATAAGGTGTTAAAGTTTTATATAGTTACATCAATAGAATGGAACGATTAATTTCCTGACAAGACTTGTAGGCACATAGGAATTACCCATTAAATTTAAGGTCAACCTTGGGTTCTAATTATCTAAAATAATTATACGCCTTTGTTACGTTCCTGTTGTAGTGTAACCGACCTAAAGACTAACCCGAACGTCCTCTATAAACGGCACACCGGGCTCCATGATGTAACATCTAGTGGCAGTGGCTCAACGATACCTACGTTGTGTGTTATCGTGTGACCCAAGTTGACATTGGAAAGATGGCGTTAAGGCAGAAAGGTTTGAACTGAAACTACAGAATTTACCTAACTTCACTTTTAATCAAAACAATAACCACTAAATAGACCATTCGCATGAAAGGATAGAAAAATAACATTCAAAGCAAACAGTGCCATACTCAACCTGGGCGATTGGGAAAAGAGGACGGCAGAGAAAACTCCAAACTGCCCTCACACTTACAATAGCATTTGGCACATCTCGACAAGGACAGGTGACGTACAAGTACCCAGATCAACAACACTGAAATTGACGGGAGGTCAACTGTTATCTAGACAAACCACACATTACGACTGAATAAACGTTAGTGTAGGCCAGCTAGTCTTTTCTGGCAGGTACTGAGGTCGGATAACCAATACTACCCAGCTAAAGTTAAAGAAGAGAGATACCAGGAAGGTAACTTGTACCTTGGCTACCAATGTTCCTTCCCCAACGGACATAAAATGTTAGTAATATTTAACAAGGGCTAGCCGACATCCTATTATTTGCAAAAGTGTAGAGCTACAAGTACATTGACAAGACAACATGAATTGCTGAAATGAACTTATGGAATGATTACGCGTGGTTAAAAAGCGCTGGTTATTAAATAGACTATCTCCAACATAGTTTTAAATGCAAACGTGAAGACACGAGATGGTCGGTCATACCAGATGTCCAATTTAATTGCATCACAACAATTATCACAAACATTAAATACTAGTTGATTATATAGGAATATCGGCTAGAAAATAGTATAAACACACAACAAACATAGAATTAAGTTTAAACCAAGATGTGAGCGATGCAGTTGTAAATGTGGTTAATATGCTGAAATAAAACAATTACATATAATAAAAATGTCAAGTGAATGACAAATATCAAACAAATATAACATAGAAATATAATGCTATTCATATTCAAACTTGCCTAATAATTTGATTTAATATATAAGGAATAATGTCGGTACTTTTCATTAATTGCCGTAAAATCACAGTAATGGTAAATTTACTATTGATTCTGCAATAAGTACGATGCAATTGGTGTTCCAACTTGGTATTAAATACTCAATAAACATTATTCAAATAAGTACATATTAGTTGTCGGTTGTTAAATCAAACAACACTCCTTTATATATAAAACATGTTAAATAAAATCGTAAATCCACATAAAAATTACATATTAAACATCATAAGAAAACACCCGACAAGGTAGCATCAATTTGAAGACAAAATCAACAGATATTACAGAAATATTTCCTTCAATGTTTACATAAATAACGGTTTTACAATAAGTACCAACATCAAATTCAAAACAAGGTTGGAATTACAAGATGTAATCAGATTACTCCAAATAGCAACTACATTATTAACTTATAAAACGTTACCTTTAATAAAACCGCCAAGTAAAGCTTTTCGACCTTCCATTTTGAAATCTGAAACAAAGTCCTTTAACCTTGTCTACTAGATCGATCGTGCCTACATATGCGCCTCTTATAACGTAAATTCCGACATCACGGAACGCGTTAAGAAACCTGCAAGTGGTTACTGAGCTATTTTTACAAATATCGAAATATACACTACAATGTTTTCAATAATTATTAATCTATGAGAATTGACTTATGAAAACACTACCGATCACTACACTGTTAAAACTTGTTTGTGAGTGGTTCCTGAAACTACACAATCACCGACAGTTTTAAACGGTTTTACCCAGCAAGGTCGTAGATATTAACAAGTATATATTTTTTAAAAACTTGTGGTTTAATAATCAACTAGGAAAACCCACGATAACAATTTAAATTGATTTTACCTGTAATGAAACGTATTTTTTTAATTTTCCTCAGACAAACACAACTGCATATGCCCTGCATTTAATATAAATACAAAGAATGTGAATGTAAAAATTCAGTTTACGAATATCATCGAGTTAATCTCATGTAAAAGTTTAAAATAATGCTTTATAATTAAATAAAACACTCTGTAGAACGTTATTAGCGCATTTAGTTTAAGTTAAAAGTGTTTCAATTTAACTTACTGTTTGAAATAACACAGCAAAAATGCTCGATTATCTACAATCTATGTTTTCTGAAAAGAATATTTTCGCTTTATTTATAAATAATAATGCAACTTTGAATAGCGCAAATTTTTATAAGTGCATTCGAAGTTGCTGGTTTTCGTTATCTATTTATATGTTACAATGACTTTGGAAGTGTTTATTTGACATGTGTTACTCAAATATTTGAATCACTTACCATCTCGTTTCCTAATTTCATTTTCACCTTGATCCTGCCTTTTGCCGTTACAACATGTACTCTCTGCATGATTAATTCTATTACTTCAAGAGAGATGTACGCTTTCTTGGATAGGCTAAATCCTCGGTGCATTGGTAAGTTCTTATGCTGTTATGAGTACTAGTAAGATTTCCTTTTTAATTTTCCTACGTAGGTCGTACTCATTTACGTAGGCTGTGCTCCTCTACGTAGACTCAAGTGTCCTTCCATGTAGGCCAAATTATTTTGTTACATAGCCCCAAATACTTTTTTGCATTGGCCCGCTGTTGCGAGTATGATTACAACATTAATAAATTCTGACTACCGTGGCGATGTTTCGCTGATTTCCATCCGATGGCTTAGTTGCAGTGCAAGATACGTATCCCGACACATAAAGGTATGTGACCTTGTTTTTTTTTTGCTTACCAAGATATTATTGTTCTTCGGCATGTGATGCTGGTGCTTTAAAGTAAACCACGAGTGTTGATATTAAAATAGCTCTAAATGTACTACGTACAACTTAAAAATGTTTGACTAAAAGAAATCACAAGTTTTACTTTTTTTACTGATTAGCTTTTTACATGTTAAGCTACGAAATGCGCACTTCGTGGATCAATTATTGCAATTGTCCATTACAATATAACTTTTTATTTATTTTTTTGTTTAAATAGAAATTTTAATTTTTTAATTGTCAATAAAAATTCGATTGCGATATACTTTTCTTGTTTATGTGAACCATCCCACCTTCCTGCGTTTGTATTAGCCCGGTATTTCTACGTTTCTTTTGTCTTTTTTACATAAACGTGTTTCGTGCGGATCCTCACTTAACTGTACTTTCTGTTTCTGTCTGACCCGTGCGTTTTAACATTACAAATGCCGTTCCAAACTTAATTATACTTCTTACTTGCAGTTTTACTTGGCTGTGTTGCGTTAATAGCTTTACTTCTTGTGTTATGGTTGATTTGCTTATTAACTACGCCATCGTTGGGGGGCAGAGATTTTTTGTTGTCTGTTATGAAAATTTTCTAATGATCTAATTTCGATTCTTTTCTTAGATTCTGATATGTAAACTCTACCATTTGGTTCAGGGTATTATGCGTTATGCATTCCGTATCTTTGTTGGTAGTTTTTATATAGCTCTAGTGTTCGGCGAGTTGAAGACTCTGTTATAAGATATTTTGTCCGCTTTAAGTTCTTTTTAGAATGCCAAATTTGATTTCTAATGTTGTATGTGCTACAGCGTACAATGACTGCTCTTGGTTTTGTTTTAGTGGCCGCTGAAGTGGACTTGTAGTTTCCAATCAATGGTATCTATCCATAAAATTGGTCTTAAATTGGAACCCTAAATTTTTTTGGAGGAATGCTGTTATAATTGTGTTCATGTCTTCATTTTCTGTTTCCTCAATTCCAAGAATTATTATACATTTACTTTTCGAATATTGTTCAAGGTTGTCAATTTATATATTCAGATTGTTTCTAAATTCCTGATTTTTGCAATACATTTTACCATATTTATCTTGAATTCTGAGTATTCTGTAAACTATAGTAACCCTTGTATTATTCATTTTGGTCTTATCAGCCAGCATAGCAGTTTCTAATTTGATTTCAAAGGCTTTCATTGATCCTCAAAAATGTGCTTCTAAGGACATTATTGTTTTGTTTACCTAATCATTCATTTTTAACCTGTATACGAGATTATCGCGTTTTATAATTAAATGAAGTAAAATATAATAAATTCGTTAGGCAATAGATCTAATGGATATTATAGGAATCCGATTAACATGTGCAAGTTGATAGTCCATAGCAATTTTACGAATTTTTCTTAAGCTTCTTTGTGAATTAATTCACTCAGAGTTTTTAAAATCGTCTTTATTTTCATTTCGATCCATGACCTAGGATTGTTGTCATAATGATGTCATAAATGTCAAACTTAAAATTTTTTATTATTATGACAACGATCCTAGGTCATGGATCAAAATGTAAATAAAGACGATTTTAAAAACTCTGAGTGATTTAATTCACATAGAATATTAAGAAAAATACTAAACAAACCACAATAAACAAACAGGGAGTATTTACAATTTCGCGAATATACGTTACATTTATATGCGATACTTATACTTTTAGTGTTGAATCACAGACATCACTACAGAGTTTATCGAATTACATATCGATGGCTCAATTCAAAAAACAAGTTTTTAAATATCTATTTTTAAAAAACTTTTTTTTTTGTTAAAAAAGTTGAAGTAAACTCTTCGTTAATTATGAATAACTCTACGAATCTCAGCGAAATAGTTAATTATCAACCTATTATTGTATATAGTTGTAAATGTCAAAAAAATGAAAACAAAAGGTAGGTACCTATATTTTTGAAAATTCAGAGTTGGTTCAATTTTGCACTGGCAACGCATGCTATGTTACCTATTTTTGTAGTTGGTACCAAGTGCATTTAACGCCATCCACAAATGTTTGAATAGCCAGTTGTTCGAGGAAGCTATCTGACGCTGTTGGGTATGCCAATCTAACTAATCTGGCAATGTCAGCTTCGAATTCTTGCAGGTTTTTATTTGTCTTTTGCAAGCGGTTCTTAACTTGTGCATGGTAAACCTGTTGAAGATGAACGTCTCCATATCTCATCTTAAGCTTCGATGATAAGATGCCGTGATCATTTTGTTGGTGATCGGGAATCGTTTGCAAGATGTTAAGAGCTTCCCCCAGTAGGGCCACTATTAAGGAGATAGCCTTTTTTGTTGCACTAACCGTTGGCTATTGCAGCAGCTTTAAATTGTTTCAAATATGTCGGCCAAGGTGTTTTACCATCGAATGTGGGTGGTTTCACTCTAAATTTTGACGGTATTGACTCGCTTCCTTCCACGCTTCTTATTTCTGGGATGTTCTGATTTACAACTTGGTTTGCTAATTCAAGACGCCGCATTGTTAGTGAAATCATTTATTTTTGCAGCCTCATCACATCTTCTTCCATTTTTACCAATTTACTGTCCAACTTTTGCTCAACGGTTTTTATCTGTTCAGTGAAATTTTCTTTGAATGTAATAGAGCCTTCCATTAATCTTGATCTAACGTGGCTGTATTTTTGTTCAACTTTTCTTCCATTTTCACAGCATTTTTACTTAACTTTTCCTACGTTTTCTCAGCATTTTCACTTAACCTTTCTATTTTGTCAGCTTTTTCCCTAAACTTTTCTTCCATTTTCGTAGCATTTTTACTTAACTTTTCTTCCATACCGGATTTAAAATCCTTAAGGAAGTTCGTTAAAGTTTCTGTATTCATTTTACTTTGGCTTCTTGTAACTGGCATATACAAACTACTCAAATGTATTTATACTTGTGTTTTTCTCTTTTAAATTAATCACTATACACCCAACACAGCCTGACACCAGTGTGTTAGGCTACTATTAACGCGTTTCACTAAATTAAAACAAGTTACCATTTACTATTCACAAGTCTAATTAACAGTATATGCATTATTTATAGATTTTTTAGTCCAATTAACAATGACGCACTATCACACTAATGCTATTTACAAGCACTAGTACCTTCTTAAACTAAATCCTTAACCATAAGTTTTGTTAACGATGCTATCACTACTATAATTTATTTATTACACTTTTGTCTATTTATGTACAAGCTGGCGGTACAATATACACGTTCACATAACACAAATTTATATTTACTATAGGACTCTTAAAACGTAATGACCAACTAACTATACACGAGATGATTTATATACGACATTTTGATATAGACTAACTGATGTACTCTCATCACCGATCTTATATATACCCTATAATTAAATAGCTGACTCATATTGTAGTGTTTGCTGGAACGTTCGAGACCTCTGTAGATTATACTTCGGTTATGCAGTTTGCTTGTTTGACGGGTTGCGTAAAAGTTCGTAACAATATGTATAAGTTATTCTATGTATTAAACATGTTTATTTATTTAATTCAGTAACTTGGTATCTACTCAAACATGCAATTTTTCCATCACTCAGATTTAAACAATGTTTCCTAAGAACTTTTATCGAAATGATACTTAGATATCAAATTACTAAGCGTGAGAGATACGCTACTGTCGTATTATGTCGGCAAATAAAAATATTTTTAAGAGATACTAACATTTACTGTTGCTGGGTGGACGTATTCATGTTGGTTATCTGCATCCTTAATCATGAACATAATCCGTTCCGTTCTTGATTGCCTGGGATTTGTGCTGTTGTACATTTTTGTATATTTAAAAATACCATACTCAAATAATAAACTGCATACTACAATTACTAATTCTCAACGTTTCTAACAATGTAGAGTTCTAATCTGAAAGTTATTCCTACAGCAACTGCTTACTACTTTAAACTTTTACGTTTGCATTAGGATAACAATAGTTAAGCTGATCAATTTGCTGTTAGTAATAAGTCCAGGACGCATGATCTAAGTTCCTATTGATTATTTTGTTGCAAGTATCTCCATCAGCAATAAGTATATCTTTGTGTGCATTTTTAGTTCAAGAAGGAAACATTTCGAGTTGTTCCTTTAAGGAATTTAAATATTCCTCTTGTAGATTTCAATAAGGAATTAACTCGAAATAACTCTATAGAACTGAACAAGCAGTAAAGCATTCAAACATATTATAGGAGAATATTTTTCTCGCTCTAAATTAAAACAAATATCAGTGTTGGTCCCATATTGAATTGGCAGAGTACATGTAAGGGATAATGATGGCACCATTTATCGAAAATGACGAATTTCAGAGTTGCTCCGCGCTTGAATTAACCCATCGATATGATTAGTTTGTCTCTTAATGTATGTTGCACTTCGATGTACTTGATTTCAATATGTCTTACAAAAATTGATGCGCTTTTCCACTGTTTATGTATACTTAGGAGCGGCAATCGAATGTGTTTACTCGGTAATCGCCATTAACATATTATTTATTTATTTATTAAAATTTTTTATAACATTCACGCAATTCGTAGTAAACAGTTCTGTACTAGTTAACAAATTAGTGCTGTATATTAGGTTTATTCTATTTCAGTTCTCAAATAATAAAAATAATTTCAGAAATTATGTATGATAACTATTACCATTATAACCCAAAGTCATGGTTGAATTCCCCTTAACTATGCAATAAATCGAAAAGTTTTTCTTGATGAATCATATAAATTACTTTGATATCAATAACTATTGCTAATATATTATTATTTGCTCTAAATCTAGAAATCTTTTTAACCCAAAACCTGAAGTAGTTTAATACAAAACATATACTCACAGTTCTATCGTTTTATTCACATAGGTAAAACAAAATTTTTTCAGATAAACACATTTTCTCTACAACTTTTTCATCAAAAACTTGAATTCAGAGCGTGCAACTTATTATTACTCGAGGACTGTCTTCTATTTACGGTAAACAGTCTATAAATAAAAACTTATTTACGAACTTTTTTTATGTTGCAGTTGGCTGAAGCCGTGGCGACTTACTTGGTTATTGCCTTCCAGTTTGAACTTACTAATGTCAATACATCTAACAATTAAATTGAGTAATGCTTGAGTTGTAGATTGTTTAGTAAGTAGGTGAAAAAAGAAACTTTTTAGCATGACAAGAAGCAGTAAATTTAGAAAAGTGCACATGCAGTATTTGAAAACTGAAGTAAAACGAAAAACAGTTTAGAATTTTATGAACTGAACAACAACATTCAGTGGGCCGAATAGAATTTAAACTTACGTTCGATTAATAATATGTACCATTAACAATCTGTAGCAACATATTAAGCTTCAATCAATATTATATGTGAAAAAATATTATTTTTGGTTAATTTTATTAAAAGGATTTTTCACAAAGTTTTAAGACAACAGGTTTCCAAGATTTTACCCCTTGGTTTGCTTTAAAAATCACTCTGTATAAGCATCATCAGTGAAGCAACTAGCTTATGCATTAGCAAGTAGACAGGACAGTATACGACTACCTTATGTTTGACCAAGATGGAGATTTGAATCACTTTGCCTGAAAATAGGAAAAATATGAGGTAAGAAGCAATAATGTAACTATACAGCAAGCAGCTAATGCAGTTAAGCAATTAGCTATGTGCAGCTTCGGTCATGAAAATTAAGTAGATATTTCACAGAAAATTCTGTTTAAGCACCTAAAATCTGGAGTGTTGCTGTCGACTTCGATTACAAGGTAGAGGTTGTTGATTAACTCAAGGAAGGAGACGTTACTGCACAAAGAAGGCTGAAGAAATGTGGGAGAATACGCGTCTAAGTTGATAAAATTGAGTGTCGCACTAGTGTTTGGTTTGTTATACTCCCGGCGGTAACGTATCAGAGCCACTACAACCGTTGGCAACAATGATAAATAATTGCAAAATATTGCGCAATAAACGCGTTACGTCATACCTTTGCTCAAATTATTATCACATACAAAAAATGTTTATTTTAATTATAAGAGAAAACAAAAGGTACGCACGTAAACTGTAGGACTTCTCACAGCTTACGGCTATTTTGGCGGCAGCTTAACGTCGGGGAGCTTTGAGGGCGTGGGTCATCCGTTGGGCCCCCTTGTCGAAACTAAATTAAATTCGTCTTCTTCTTCCTGGTGTAGAGAGCGACAGGAATACAGGTAAAAGTACGATAATCACGTAGATAAAAGGAAACTTACATTCCCTGAAAAAGAAGACAAGAAACGGCACAAAGATAAACTACTATGCTCGACGTCTGGCTGACTAGTCCCGACGTGTCGGAAATCACCACTCTCCCTGCACACACCGCGTCTGCGCCATCCTTTGTGCAAACGCAACTATCTTAAGAGACGGAAATACACGCGCAAGTCTTTCAAATTATTGGCGCGAAATCACTTACAAATTAGGAACTTATAGAAATGTTTATATGCCGAATTTCGGTATGTAACATGTTTCAGAACATTTTCGAGAATAGACCGGTTGGAAAAAGTAGAGGTTATCAGAACCGAAGATTAGGAAAGTAATTCTAAGAATACTATACTGGAGTCGAAGTTACAACCGTATACAGAATTTAGTAAACAATTCAGAGCAATCTATTCAAAGCGTTGACAGAGGTTACCTTGTGTGTATACAAAATAGTCCATTTTTACATACGGAATTTTAAAATTACTTACATTACGTGTAGTATTAACATAAGAGGTTCCGCTCCTTGCTTTCTTATGAAAGGATTCGAATCGAATTAACTTTTTTTTTTCAAAAAATATTCAGATATGGTATACTGGCAGGGTGGCGCTTGCTTGGGATCATACAAACATTGTTAACAACGACAAATCAAACTCCGCTAACTTAATATTCTCGCTTACCGCAATACTTAAAACTGCTTTCACCGTACCAGATTTAGCTACGAGACTAAAGGTTTAATAATAATCAGTGCCTTTCGTCTGAAAACTAGAACAATTTTTGGTTTTGCAAAGGCATCTAACTTTTTTTCATAAAAAATAGATTGTGGTATCTGCTGAAATTATCTTTAAACAAAACAAAGAGTGGATTTTCTGTTGGTGTAGTGTCAAAAGATCCACATACATCAGAGTGATTAAGCCCTCCTGATATTATTGCTTTTTCTCTAATTCCAAAGTCCTGAACTTGGAATTTTCCGTAAATTCAACTTTCAAAGTGTTTAGTATCCAAGTTAACATTAATACCAAGTTCTCGATGTAACACTTTCTTTACGTGTCGTTTATTTTGATTACCCATCCTTTCATGATACACATGAAGCAAATTTTCTGTCTATTACATTGACTTGAACATCTTTTCCAGATTAGCCACCTATGGCAACCAATTTGACAAAGACGTTATTTTTACTTTTTGTACCAATGAGTACAGTGCAGCCATGAACACTAATCCTACAGGTTTCAGAATTGGAAACAAATTCACAGATGGAATTTCGATCGTGATCGAATAAAACCGAGAACAGATACTTCTTTATTTTTTGAACCAAAATGTTATCCACGCGAATGTTTCTTATGTAACCATTTGTTTCTGCTACAATAATAACAGCAGCTTTTCTTAAATCTTCAACCGTATCAATGTTAGTTGTAATTACAGAATGTTAGTGTTAAAATGGTTTAAATGTTTTGAGCAAATCATTCTTGTTACAAATATAAGTATTGGCACCATCGTCTACCCAGCAGCTATTATCGCTAGCTTTTGTACTCATTACGAAACCATTTACAGTTACTACAGTAATATTTGCATTACTTATATTTTCTTTACTGCTCTACTTTGGAGATACCATAAGCGTTCCATTTTGCACAGTTACACCGTGTGGCATTCTTTTTATAGTAGTTACATAATCAACTTTTTGGTTTCCCACTAAACTTGTTCAAATTGTGACATTCTTTTAGACGTGTTCAACTATCTATAGAGCAATCAGAAACAAACACAAAAGGCAAGTCAGAACATTCGGCTCGGGTGGGTGATACTTTGCGATCACCTCCCGATGTATTCACAAAGATCTTGACAAAATTGTAGGTTTGTCCGTAGTTGATGTGGTGGACATACAACTACGCAACAGTGTGTGGGAGAAAAAGGATTTCCTCCAATACCGACAAGAAGAAGTCGATCAAGCTAACAAGATACGTATGCAGGATATAGTGGGAAAGCTGTGATTAAAAGATTGTCACAAGCTGCAAGAATTACACGAAGGAATGGATCTGGTTGTTGGAGGAATCAAAGACTTTAAATATAGAGGCAAACTTCGGTACATTTTACAATTCGAAAACCTAGACGGTCTTTATGTATCAAACTATTGGTTAGAAAACGAGATAGAAAACTTGGGTGTCAATTTAAATTTTAAGCTGCGAATAAAATTAGATAAAATTAAAACCACTGCAAACAAACATAAAGAAAGGACTGTCTTTTGTGTATAACTTTGTATTAAAATTAAGTTTAAATGACTCCATGCTTGGCATTAAATATTTTTAAATTTGTTATGTATAATGTTAGAATAAACATTTTATAATAGTATATAACATTGTTCTTTATTTATAAAAGGCTGTGACGTTACCCCAAAATAGCAGTCGCACAGAGAGGGGTGCGCATGGGCAGCGAGCATGGGCAGGGGTGCGTACGCGCAGGGGTGCGCATGGGCAGGGGTGTGCATGCGCAGGGGTGCTCATGGGCTGGGATGTGTCTGGGCGTACACGAGGGAAACGGATGTTAACAGTCACCAAGCATCCAATTCTTTATTTGGATGGTATTGAGTACTTGCCTGCGTATGTATCCGGAGTAAAAAATAAGATTTGTACACGTAGCTTATTAATAAAATTAGTTTATCGAGGGAAGATGACAAAAGGTACATCATTCCTAATAGTACAACAATCTACGCATGGGGGCATAAAGATATAAGATAGTTGTTTATATTTGTATGGATTTTGTAAATCTATTGTATATATTAGTTTTAAGATTCCATAATTTTTAAGTTCTTCTCCCACATTCCAAACCCTTCCTGCTTCTATCCTGGTTGCCAGAGTATACGTGTTATCTCCACGTGATATTCGCGGGACACTGCGGTTTTAGATTTCTCGGGAGATGGTTGGTTAAAGCATATGTCTTGGTTAGCGAAAAAAAGGGTTTTAAAGATGGGGTTAAATAAAGATGAGCAAAAATTAGTGATTTGGGTCTTTAAAACGCATAACTTTGTATGGGGTGGTCCTATTTAAAATTTATTTACAGATTTGGGGTCCCTAGAAAAATTTAATATTAGTTGATACCAAACAAAATATATTTATCTTAAAAAAGTGACTACCCCGCGTATAATAAATACAATATAACACTTGTCAACAAAAAAAGTTGTAGGGAAAATTAAAGACGTATTTAATGGGGGTCCAGTATTAGAATTTGTTGGTAGTAATGTTAAGTCCTACTGTATTGTAGGCGAGAAAGATACGATTAAAAAGATTAAAGCGGTCTCACGAATTGTAGTTAAGTAAAACCGAGGGTCTTACAACCTATAACGAGCATATACCTCCAAAAGGGGTAGGCATGCAACTACGCAGCAGTGCGCGGGAGAATAAGAATTCTCTCTAATAAGAAATTAAAGTTTCCTTGTACGTAGCACCAGTCATTGGGAAATGGTCTAAATGTGGAACCTATAAAGGCGATTATTACTTATGGTTTAGAAAAATAATAGTTTTCGTGGACTAAATTTTATTGCATTACAATAACTTTGGTGCTGAAACCCGGGAAGATCTGGTGATAAATATAAACGAGCTTTAACGTGAATATTCGGAATAACGGAACGTGAACGCGAATATTTAACAGACGGCTATACTATCGAGACTTCATGATGGAACAAGTAAAACGGACAATCTGTAGAACGCACTTTACTAAAACAGTTAATAATATAAATTCTATGCTAGAAAATAGTTTCAGTGTCGAAGACATTTATACAGCTATGTCAAAGTTAAAGCTTGCAAGTGACAATCTGAAAGAAATTGATAAGCAAATTGAACCTCTGCTTAGGAAAATCTAGAGGACGAGTTAATGAAAAGGTATGAATATGAAGAGATTGCTGTAACTGCAATGTCTAAGTTGGAATTTAGATTAAAACTCCCAGAAAGATCGCAGATCGAGGTTGACTCGAATTTAACGAATACGGTACCAGTAAGTAACCAAGCAAGTAGGCCGTTCTTTACGTCAGTGAAACTTCAACGTGTACAGTTAGCAAAGTATGATGGTACTGTAAAGGGCTGGCTTCCTTTCTGTAAACAATTCAGAAGAATGATCCACGACAATTAACAATTAACGAACGGAGAACGATTCAACTACCTGCGAATGAATGTCACGGGAAGGGCCTCTGAAGCAATTGAAGGATTTCCTCCATCTGGCGCATTCTATGAAGAAGCTTTGAATATATTAAAAGATCAATTTGGAAATGGGGAACGGCTAATTGAACAATATATTGATAGCATTATGGAAATCGAACCTGTAAAATCCAGAAATGACGTAAGCACTTTAAGGAAGAATTACAATTGTGATTACACTTCAGCTGTGCGTACTCTTGAAATCTTAGAAGTATCTAGTTCTCAGTATAACGTAATCGTAAAGTCGACTCTCATGAAGTAGTTGTCAACGGAATTGCGCTTAGGATTTTATCGACAAATGAAAATGAAATCATTCAATCATCTAGAAATTACTACGAATAATTTAGAAAGTTCATCATCAAGGTCAGAGGAAGATGCAGATCGCCAGGTAAAGGATTTGTTGCAGTTTCTTAAAAACGAACTCGAGTCGTTGGAACAAGCAGATGGTAAAGAAAAGATGTTCCTAACAGAGACGAGAACGCATTACAAAGGAACTGCGTCTAGTTTATTAGTCACCCCAATCAAACGTCTTGAATGCTATGCTTTCTGCAAGAAAAAACATAAAACCGAAATGTGTGACGCAGATGTACCTTTGGCGAGGAAGAGAGAAATTCTAAAGGCAGCAGGAAATTGTTACCGTTGTACGAGAAATAACCATAGTGCTAAATATTGTAAAAATAGATTCTTAAGATGTAAAGAATGCAAAGGTAGGCACGCAACAACAATGTCCGACCCAAACTTTAAGCCAGGTAAAGATAGACACAACGCTGAGACGACAGGTATTACAGTGAAATTAACGAAAGGCGAAAGTTCAATGAACACTTCGGCGGCGTCGGTGTCCAGTTTGATAACAAACATAAACAAAAATGTGCTATTGCAAACGGCTTGTGTTTATGCCTGTTGGCGCCATTAAGGTAATTTTATTAAAAGTAGAAATGCTAACATTTGTGTTTATTTATCTAGTTGATAGCTCGCATATGTTGAAAGTCAATGTACAAGTTTAGTTGCTATTCGGACTTTGCTTTGAAAGGTGTTGTTTCCAATATATAATATAAAACTTGTGTCGCTGTTCCAATATCAGCAGCCGTCTGTTGAATTCGTCCGCCGCCACCAATAGCTATATTGATGAAGGGTGCCCTTTTTGAATCTAGTAGAAGAGTGGTTTCCTGTTGAGCTTCTGCAGTCGATGCTGAATTGGTAAGTACTTTTGTCTTGCACTTGCTTTATTTATGTATTTGGAACTTCCGCTAAAATTATTTATTAAAATCAGTTTGTACTACCGCTTCACGCTCAAACATTGGTCCTATTCGAGTCGAATGTTCAGTTTTTATTTGTGATAAAAATAATTATTCTATGATAATATATGATACAATTTTGTTGAATTTCAACATCTGCGAGTCTTGTTGAGTTGTTGTTAAAACGCCTTAAATTTGCGATAAGTAAACTATTGAGATTAAACGTAATCTTTAAACTAATTTGTTTAGGTTTTGATATTTAATTAATAAAAGATTATACAATGAGTCATTTAGAGCTTAGTTCGTGTGTAACTAAAAGAGAGAAATATTTTGCTAGAATTCAAGCACTTTATGACGTAGGAAACAGATGCATTTTGTTATTAGAAAAGGAACAATCATACGCACCAGAATTAGATACTTTCATTTCGCGTTTCAATAGAATGCAAGAGGATTTAGATGCTTTTGAACGCATAAATGATAAAATAGGAATTTTAAATTTTAAGGTAGACGAAAGAGAACGCATTGACGTTAATCAACCTTCAGTAGCCTATGATGAACTTTACTTTAGTATAAAAACGCAAGCTCGTAAATTAAACGTTCAACGATCGACAATTGAAGGGCAAACCTCCGCCGCCACTTCGTCTAATTTAGTAAATATTGAATCTCAATCGGCAAAATTACCGAAAATAGAAATTGAACCGTTTGATGGGGTAAAAATCAGCGATTGGCCGAACTTCTACTCTCTCTTTACGTCACTGATTCATAAAAATAAATCACTTTCAAAGGTGGAAAAATTAACGTATTTAAGAAGCTTATTAAAACAACACGCATTATCACTTATTGAATCCTTATCAATATCAGATCAGAATTACGATATTGCAATGCAAACTTTAATAAAACGCTTTCAAAATAAACGTTTACTAGCTTCAAATTATTTAGATAAAATATTTTCGTTTCGTACCCTGTCTGAAGACTCCTCGAGATCATTAAATTCGTTTGTTGAAATATTTAGTACGAATTTAAACGCTTTAAAGGCACTGCAAATTCCTGATTTATTTGACTTTACTATTTTACACGCTGGTTTACGATCACTGTCGCCTACCTCACGCAAAGAATTTGAATTCAAATGTTCTGATATGGATATTCCTAAATGTAACGACTTGATCAAATTTGTAGAAGATAGGATTAAAGTTGTTGAATTAACGCATTCAAACTCCAGGTCCGCGCCTCCGCAATCATGTAAGCCTGTTCTTGCAATTACTAAATCAAATAAGGGACATTTTAGCAATCCACGCAATTCATTGTTGTCTATCGCTTCCAATAAATCTGATATTACAAGAGGACATCCTAGATGCCCCTTGGGCAATTCATCACATAAAATTTACGCATGTGAAAAGTTTAAAGAGTTTCCCATTTCTCAACGTTATGATGTTGTAAAGAAATTTGCATTATGTTTTAATTGTTTAGGTTTTCATAGATTGTCTGTATGTAGATCTCAGTCAAAATGTGTACATTGTGGAAATCCCAGGCATCATAGTTTATTGCACATGAGTAATGATAATAAAAATCGTTCCTCATTAAATACTATACGAGATTGCCAAAATAGTGTTTCACTGAAAGATGAGAATAATATAGTAGTGGCTGAATCAAATTCTGCACTGCAGACATTGTCCTGCTCTGTTACCGAAAATGTTTCGTTGAACAATTGTTCCATATTGTTAAGTACCGCTATTATTGGGATGTATGATGCAAGTGGTTATGTAATTCCTATTCGTGCCGTAATCGATAGTGGTTCCCAAGTTAGTCTGATTACCAATGCTTGTGTACAAAAACTAGGTTTGGTACGATACAGAAATCATATCGCGTTGAAGGGGGTGTCTAATATCGCTATTGAGAAAAATAGAGGTTTTGTTAGTTGTTCGATTACACCATTAAATAATTCAAATATCCAACTTTATACTAATGCTTTAATAGTTGATCAAATTTGTAGCGACCAACCTAATGTACCCTTAGTTTCAGATGTAAGGAATCGCTTTTCTGATATCAGTCTTGCTGATCCTTATTTCGATAAAAGGGCTCCTATTGATTGTTTATTGGGCGCTGATTTATATACTGAAATTATGGCAGACTCTCATTCTATTATTAAGGGACAACCAAGTGCTATTTCTACAATTTTTGGATGGGTTCTGTGTGGCAAAGTGCCTCAACCCCTCTCACTGTCACTTAGTAACAAATCTGATCATACTTCGCTTTTTTTATGTTGTGAATCGTTAAACACTTCTCTTCGCAAATTTTGGGAAGTTGAAGAGGTCAACCGCCCTCTGCCGGTTAATCCTGAAGATTCTATAATTGAATCGCAGTTTATAAAAATTGTTCACGTAATCCTTCAGGACGATATACTGTTAGTCTTCCTTTTCTTGAGGAAAATCCCATTCTACCTGATACTAGGATGTACGCTCAGAAACGCTTAATTAACTTGGAGAAACGCTTACAACGCCAACCCTCACTTTATATTGAATATCGCAATTTTATGGATCAATACATAAACTTAGGTCATATGAATATCGCTTCCTCACATTCTAATTATATTATTCCACATCACTGCGTAGAAAATCAGGCTAGTTTTACCACCAAAATAAGAACGGTTTTCGACGCGTCGTTTCGCCCAACCTTAAACAGTAAATCTCTTAATGATTTTCTTTTACCAGGTCCTAAATTGCAACGTGATATAACAGACATCATTTGCAATTTTCGACTTCACGCTGTAGTCGTTTGTTGTGATGTTCAACAAATGTACCGCCAAATATTAATCAACAAAGATCAACGTAAATTTCAACACATTTACTACCGCACTGAACCCGACGGTGACATTCAAGAATACGAATTAAATACGGTCACCTTCGGCGTGTCAACCGCACCCTATTTAGCGCAAAGGGTGCTTCATCAATTGGTTGAAGATGAAGGTCAACAATTTCCTTTAGCTTCAAAAGCAATAATGCAACAAACTTATGTGGATGATATCTGCGAAAGTGTAGATACCATTCAAGAAGCATTACAATTACAAACGCAGTTAATAGACATTTTTAAACTAGGAGGTTTTAGTTTACGAAAATGGATTAGCAATCATCAATCTGTTCTTGAGGGTGTACCCATTGATTATCGCAATCACGCTTTAATTTTAAATACAGAAGATAATTCTGTTAAGATCCTCGGTGTTCAATATGAACCACGCGAAGATTGTTTTTCGTATCGTATAAATTCGAATTCGAGTGTTATGACTAAAAGAAGTATGCTATCTGAAATTGCAAAATTTTATGACCCTTTAGGGTGGCTTACGCCAGTTATCTTTTACGCAAAATTACTAATTCAAAAGGTATGGTTATTAGGATTAAACTGGGATGAGCCGCTTCCAACTAAAATTCAAGAAGATTGGAAACAATTCGTTATTGGTTTACCCTTGTTAACTGAAATTAGAATTTCTCGTCATATCGATTTTAAGTTAGCACTTTCTCGTCAAGTGATCGGATTTTGTGATGGTTCGTCAAAGGGATATGGAGCGGTCTTATATATCCGCTGCGAATTTCAAAATTATATTAATATTTATTTGCTTAAAGCAAAAAGTCGTATAGCCCGCTTAAAACTTTAAGTATTCCTCGCTTGGAATTATCTGCTGCAGTTAAGTCGTCTATTAAACTCCGTCGAATGTTTTATAAAACAAATCGAACCATGCTCCATTCATTTATTTACGGATTCGTCAGTGGTACTTGCTTGGTTACGTACACCGCCTCATACCTTAAAAACTTTTGTGTCTAATAGAATTGTTGAATTTTTGGAAACTTCTCTGCCTACTTATTGGCATCATGTTTTAACACAAGACAATCCTAGTGATTGTGCAAGTAAGGGTTTACAACCCAAATTCTTATCGCAATTTACCCTCTGGTGGAAGGGCCCTCGTTTTTTGTATACGCCCTTTAGTACCTGGAACTTAAATTCTTGCAGTCCCCTACAAGATAATTTAGTACCAGAATTAAAGTCTGAAACGCTTATTGCCACCACCGCTAAAATATTGCCTCTATTAGAATTAATAAATAAATGTTCAAGTTTTAGTAAATTGCAAAGAAGTATTGCTTTTGTATCGAGATTTTGTTTTAATTCACGATGTAAAATATACAACTTCCACGACGTACTGGTCCGCTTTCTCCGATTGAATTACAAAATGCTAGGTATCTATGCATAAAAGAAGTACAGGCATTCTATTATTCTAATGAAATACACCAAGTAAAAACGAATCAGTTGTGTTCTCCTTCGTTACAAAAGTTAACTCCGTTTCTAGATAATCAAAACTTGCTCAGGGTGGGCGGTCGTCTTGTGAATACGACTCTCCCCTATGACGCCAAGCATCCCATATTAATTCCCAGAGATTCCCATCTGGCGGTCTTAATATGCGATTATACACACAAAATAACGTTGCACGGAGGTCCGCGTCTAATGCAATCTCTCATTCAATGTCAATATTGGATTCCCGGAATTCGTCAATTCATACGTCATCGTATTTATAAATGCATGCACTGTTATAGATTAAAGGCTCAAACCTGTGAACCGCAAATGGCAAATTTGCCAAAAGCTAGAGTTCAGCAATCGCGTCCGTTCTGGAATACGGGGATTGATTTTACTGGACCTTGGACAATCAAAGAAAGTCACAGAAGAAATGCTCCGCAATCAAAAGGTTATTTGGCCATATTCGTTTGTCTAGCTACCAAGGCGGTACATCTAGAATTCGTATCGGGTCTATCCACCCCTGCATTTCTTGCTGCCTTAGATAGGTTTGTTGCTCGCAGAGGTTTGTGCCACGAAATATTTTGTGATTGTGGCACTAATTTTAAGGGCGCGTCCAATTATTTCGCCGATATTTATAAAATGTTAAAAGACTCTAATACCGCTATCGCTGATCACGTTTCTACTATCAGAATTAAATGGAACTTTAACCCACCATCTGCTCCGCATTTTGGGGGGTTATGGGAATCGGGTGTCAAATCCGCTAAGCATCATTTGCACAGAGTCTTAGATCCTAAGATCCTTACTTTTGAAGAAATGACTACTATTATTACCCGCGTAGAGGCAATAATGAACAGTCGTCCGCTAGGTTCTATTTTATCAGATCCAAACGAAGGTACGGATTACCTCACTCCGGGTCATTTTTTAATTGGATCCCCTTTGTTAGCACCCCCAGAAATGGATTTTGAAAGGGTTTAATTAAGCGGTATGGATCACTACCATTTACTTCAATAAGCTACCCAGTCATTCTGGCGCAAATGGTCAAGCGAGTATTTACACACGCTAATGCCGCGACAAAAATGGTATGCAAATCAACCAAATATAAAGGTTGGTGATATTGTTCTATTAAAGGTTAGTGACACGCCCCCGTTGTCTTGGCCACTTGGCAAAATTCTTGAGATTTATCCTAGCAAGGATGGCAGAATTAGAGTTGCCCAAATTAAAACTAGCACAGGAGTTTATGTCAGACCTCTATGTAAAATGGCAACCCTACCGCTGTTAGATTCTGAATAACAATTTTTTATTCTTTTACTCAAAGTTAATTTACTTATTTTGTTTGGAGTAATTATATTATAGTTAAGTTAATTTGTGTTTTTTGCTTTTGTATTTTTTATCAAAACATTGTTTTGGGTGGGCGGTATGTTGGCGCCATTAAGGTAATTTTATTAAAAGTAGAAATGCTAACATTTGTATATAGTTTATTTATCTAGTTGATAGCTCGCATATGTTGAAAGTCAATGTACAAGTTTAGTTGCTATTCGGACTTTGCTTTGAAAGGTGTTGTTTCCAATATATAATATAAAACTTGTGTCGCTGTTCCAATATCAGCAGCCGTCTGTTGAATTCGTCCGCCGCCACCAATAGCTATATTGATGAAGGGTGCCCTTTTTGAATCTAGTAGAAGAGTGGTTTCCTGTTGAGCTTCTGCAGTCGATGCTGAATTGGTAAGTACTTTTGTCTTGCACTTGCTTTATTTATGTATTTGGAACTTCCGCTAAAATTATTTATTAAAATCAGTTTGTACTACCGCTTCACGCTCAAACAATGCCTTTGGCGAAAATTCAAAGAAGTTAATTAGATTAGTAATGGACAGCGGTAGTCAACTTTCATTTATTAAGGCGAATCTATCAAGGGTATTAAATTTACCTGTTGTTGGACAACTTAGGGTTCGTATTGCCGCGTTTGGAAATAGTTCATCAATTCCGTCTAAACTCTACAACTACGTTTTAGTTACTTTGAAGGGACAATATACAGATGAAATTTTAACGATTGAGGCTGTGGAAGTTCCAGAAATTTGCATGGATAATTTACATATACCTAAAGAAAGCGTGGTAAAGTATCAAAACCTGCAGCTTGCTGACAATATCTCTTTTAATATAGATCGAGCGTTAATTGTTGATGGAATTAATATACTTATAGGGGCGGACAATTACTGGGCAGTAGTGACAGGAAAGAATATTCGTTTTAACGAAGGTTTAGTAGCAGTGGACACGAAATTTGGTTATGCTATGCATGGTCCCATACCAGTTGATACTACAACAATAGGGGTATATCTGCAGACAGTGTTATATGCGACAGTAGCCGAGATCGAAAGTATGTGGGATTTGGAAACAATAGGTATAACCAAAGAAGCAAACGACGATAAGAGATTTTTCGATAATTTTTTGAAAAATAACGTTCGTAAATGTGATGATCGATATTTAGTGGCGTTACCGTGGAAAAATGAGAATGCAGTGATTGAAGATGATAATTTAATTAGTGCGCGAGTTCGTGCTCAGAGGCTAAAGTTTAAATTGACCAATATTAACAAAATATGTGAATATAACGCTGCTATCAAAGGAATGTTGGATAATAATTATGCAGAGTTAATTTCCTGCGGTGATGCTGAAACAACAAATGGGGATCGTGTTTACTACATGCCGCACAGGCCTGTTTTTAGAGAAGATAAACAAACAACGCGTTTGCGAGTGGTTTTCGATGCCTCTTCGCATGCCCCGGGACAAAAATTGTTGAATGACTTATTAGAAAAGGGGCTTAATTTAAGTCAAGATTTAATTAAGAATTTGCTTAATTTTCGTGTAGGCGAGATCGGAATTACGGCTGACATTGAGAAAGCATTTTTACAAATTTATTTACATTCCGACGATAAAGACGCACATCGATTCTTATGGTACAATAACGACAATGAACTGGAAACGTACCGTATGAATAGAGTAACATTCAGAGTTACATGTAGCCCGTTTCTTTTAAATTCAGTGATACGAACACATTTAATCAATAATCGTAAACAAAACCGTGAATTTATTGAAATCTTAGAAAGGGGATTTTATGTAGACGATCTAGTAGTTAGTGTAAACAATCGAAATGTTGCAGAACATTTAAACGACTTTTCAAGTAAGCTTTTTCAAAGAGCCTCTATGAATTTACGCAAATGGACGATTAACGATCTCGAAGTAAACAGCAAATTCAAAAGGTGTTAGGAAATAACTGGTCCAATCAAAACGATAAAATTAAAATCTATAAGGTAATGAGTTGGACAGATTCTCTGATCGCGTTGCATTGGATTAAAAGTGATGCGTCAAAGTGGACACCATATGTGGCTAGCCGTGTTAAAGAAATTCAGACCATATCAAAAGATATAACATGGAGACATTGTCCGGGTCGCGAGAACCCTGCGGACTTATTAACCCGCGGAATTAGTTCAAGTACTTTAATAAATTCCAAAACTTGGTTACACGGTCCTAGGTGGTTGCTAGAAAGTGAACAAACGTGGATAGATAATACGATAGAAAAACCTACGTCAACGATAGATATAGTGTCGAAAATGTCTTTACTAATTAACGACACTATAAAATGTAGCAATCAATTTATAGATTCCTCCAGATATAGTAATTTTGATCGTTTAGTGCGAATAACGGCGTATGTTTTACGATTTATAGAAAATTTAAAAACCAGAAATAATAAAGAAATGAACAGCTTAACCGTAAACGAATTTGAAAGGGCCGAAATATGTTTACTTAGGCAAGCGCAGCGGGAAGTTTATTATTTGGAGGTTAACAGTTTAAAAAAGGGTAACCACATTCAGCGGAAATCGAGTATTTCAACTTTAAGCCCTTTCTTAAATAAACATGAATTGCTGCGTTTGGGTGGACGTCTTCATAACTTAAGAGAAGATTTCGACCTCTAGCATCCCGTTATTCTATCGAAACATGCACACTTAAGTAAACTATTAATAATGAAGTTTCATAAAACTCTTCATCATAGTGGTGTAAATGCAACACTTCATGAATTACGTAAACGATTTTGGATTGTACGAAGACGGCAATTAATAAAGTCCGTTTTAGCAAGATGTGTTATCTGTAAACGACTTCGTGGAAAGTCAGGGTCGCATCCCTTCGCGCCATTACCTAGAGATCGAATACATTAAACAAAGCCCTTTGAAGTGACAAGTTTAGACTTCGCCGGACCGTTGTATTTTGAAGATAGTTATCACTCAAAGCCATGTTATGTGCTTTTATTTACCTGCGCTGTTATACGAGCACTTCATTTACAGATTTTTTTGAAAATGGATGTTGCGTCTACAGTCAGTGCATGTAAACGGTTCTTTGCCTGTAGAGGGATTCCTAAGGTCATTTACTCAGATAACGCTAAAACATTTAAAAGAATTTCACGTGAAATATCGACCTTAAACGAAGTGATGGCGAGTACAAAATTGATCGAGTTCGTAATCTGTCACCAAATTAAGTGGAAGTTTATAGTAGAGCGAGCGGCTTGGCATGGAGGATTTTACGAGCGACTTGTAAAAAGTGTAAAAGACGCCCATAGGGCTACGATAGGACGTTCTTTACTAAATTTAGATCAACTAAATACACTCATTACCGAGGTTGAAGCAACAACGCCCGCCCGTTCACATACCTAGGTAGTGAACCTATAGAATTAATCCCGTTAATCCCTTTGCATTTTTTATTGGGACCCGCTTTGGCTACTATTCCTTTTGTTGACCGTGTTATTAATGAAGATGAGCTTCGTAGGCTATGGAAGGAGAGAACAAACGTTATGGACTACTTTTGGAAAAGCTGGAGCGCAGAATATTTACAATTATTAAGAGGAGCTTATCACAACGTAAATGCGCGTGAGTGTGCGATTAAGCAAGGGGATGTCGTATTAATACATGGAAATGATAAGCGACGGTTATTGTGGAAATTAAGGTTGGTGAAAGAGGTGATAAACGGCCGTGATGGCAAAGTGCGTGCCTCTACGTTAAGATTGCGAATGGCACCGTAATTAGGCGCCCAAAACAATTATTGTATTTTTTTAGAAGTAAGAAGTGATGAGCTAAGTGGTGCCGCCGCGCCGGAGGATGTGTAAAATATTTCAGGCCTTCTACGTGCGTCGATAGACCTAAGGGTAGTAGAGGGAGTAACTAAGGGGTTACTGTAACTTGTTGTTGAGAGATATAGAAGAACGTAAGAAGCTTTCATGATGTGTAGTCGCTTAGCTTGATTTATATTTAAATAAACATTTCCTTAAACTTGGTGTTGTTTATTGCATTACACTTATAATCTAAACATTTCCTTAATTTAATGCGCTTCATTGAAGGTTGGTAAAATGATAAAATATTTCTTTCTCTTTGTTAGGTGTAAACGATACTTAAGGCACTGGAACCCTTTAGTAAATTGAATTTGCGAGAACGGCAGTGAAACCTTTTATTACTTACTTTCTTTATAAAGTACGCGAAAATATTGTTCGTTGTTTCCCACTATACCGGGTGATTTGTAACTTGAAACTTTCAAAAGAGAAATTGTCCATAATCAAAATTTAATCAATCCGCGTAAGAAATACAGTAGTGCTAAAATTACCCCCCTTTCCCGTCTTTGTAGATAAAGCAGGAAGAAACTTTAAATTCTTAAATAGCAAACCCTATTTTTTGTTGAAGGTTTAGATTCTATAGCTATAAATAGGTAGGATTTGTCTAAAACATTATTTCGATTTATGAATGATAGATGACCCTGTAATGGATCAAATTCCACTCCTACTTATAGCAAATTTTATTTCTTACATTTTCAGTTACACTAGGTGCTCAAAATGGTGGTCTGCAACTTCAATGCACTTGAAAATCCGCATTTCAAAGACTGTAAAACGAGAAATGCATGTGCTTGAATTTTGGTACAAGCATTTCTGATTCAACTCAACCATATTCCCACGTGCTACTGGTACTTAATTGTAAACTTAGTCTTTGAGGTAGTAACACAAAAGGAAAACGAATGTAGTAAGATCCGGTGATATAACTGGTCAGCTTACTGGACCTGGTCTACCAGTCTAGCGTTTATTGAAATCACAATCAAGTATTTCACGTCTTACTACCGAATAGTGTGCAGGACAACCATTATGTTCAAACCACATCTTCTGTAGCACATCTACGCTCAAGTCTTCAAGTAGTGTTGGCAGTTAATTTTCCAAAATGTCTCGGTACACTTGATTATTGAAGTTGTTTTTAAAAGTATGGGGACTATGAGTTTGTTGCCAATTATTCCACACGATACGTTGACAGTCCAAGAACGTTGATGTTCGACTTGACAAAGCCAGTGCAAATTTTCAACACCGTGCATATATATTTCCAATGTTCCACCAGAAGGTACTACATTGGCCAGGAGGCGAGTTTTTTGTTGCCTGGAAATTTAGAATTTTGCCGAACCTTTGCCGTTCCAGACAAGGTAGGGATCTTTAACGTGCGTGACAACACTCACACTCGGGACCTCAATTTAACCTCTCATCCGAACGAGGGCGTAATTTTTGTGAAAAATGCTCACCTGTCATTTTTCAAGCAGTCGGCCGTGTTGGGATTTGAACCTAGGACCTTGGGATCCGTAGTCTTACGCTTACTACATTGATCCACGGCGACGCCTAAATTTTCAACACCGCAGTAATGCATGTTGTATCGATCAACCGTTCTATGGTTAGTAAAAGATCTGGCGACTCCGTGTCTTAGTTGGTTCGTATGTTGACTACTAAGCCCAATGTCCCGGGTTTAATTCTCGAAACAGAATGCTTGAAAAATGTTAAGAGAGCGTTTTTCACAAAAATACACCCTTGTCCTGATGAGAGGTAAAATGTAGGTCCCGTATGTGTGTTTTGTCATGCACGCTAAGGATCCCTATTTGAGCGTGGGATAGCAAGGATTCGACAGAATTTAAAATTTCCAGGTAAAAAGACTCTCTATCTCGTCAATGTAGTTTCTTCGGATGGAACATTGGAAAATCAAATGTAGGGGTTAGTAAAAAACCTTATGCGGCTTCGTGGATTAGACAGGTTCGCGCATGACTGCTGATCGCGGGGATCCTGGTTCGATTCGCGACACGGATTGTTTAAAAAAATATTTGGAAAGCATTTTTCACAAAAATACTCTCTCATTCGGACGATGAGTAAAATGTAAGTACCGTGTGTGTGTTGTTACGCACGCTAAAGATTCCTACCTTGCCTGAAATAGCAAGGGTTCAGTAAAATTTTTAATTTACAGGTAAAAGAAACAGGAAATAACACAAACCTTAAATGAAAACATAATGAGACATTTTCATAAAAAGTGTTTTAAAATAAGAAATGACATTTTTAATATGAACTATGTCATGGGTTTGTGACTATAGTTTTTCATCTATCTCAGAACGCTTCTACTCATTTACCTGCCTTGTAATTTAAAAGAGATAGTTCAATAAAACGACGAAGTTAAAGTAACGTACAATGGTAATAATAAATTCAGTCATTACACGGTTTCAAAACATGCATAATAATTAAAACAAATTGTGGTTGTAGGTAGTTTGCAATTTAAACTTACATATGTTCGAGATATACTCACCCCAGGGAGATGTTCCTCCGGACATCGGCTTTATGCAACGCTGCTTGGATTACTAACAACAACCCTTCTTTACACCGCGAGTTAATATTTCCCGCAGATATAACCACTGCAATAATCGTTACACAAATTCCTAGGAAACAATTCACTGTTCGCAATAGTTTATACGCTTTATTCGGCGTATGCAATGTTTACTGCATAACCTTCTTCTTTGCGCATTATTAAGGTTGAAAATTGCGCTATTAAACGCACTAATAAATCTCAACCTGCAGGAGTCATACATCCGAGCTTTCGCGCGTACTGTCCCGTTCTCCCGTTCGTTTCTTACCACGTGCATCTGTTACCCTAAACCCTTTCCTACAATCTAAAGCCTATCAGTTCACACCACTACCTGAATACATTTCAACTTATACATATACGTTCATCTACAGGGTAGACCGCTACATCACCCCTGGCTTATTTTTTTCTTTCTTTTACAAATAAATATTAAAATCAACGTAACTTGCAGGTTACATTAAAACTATCCTCCATTCTCTGCCGCACTATCTTGAGTATGATGAAACCTACGGCTTTATTTACGATATTGTCGACTCCCATCGGTGAACCATTCAAATAATTTAAAAGTGCATAAGCATTTGGCCCTTTAATTTGCGAAAACCGTAACGGACCCCGTATACAGCAAGAAAAATTTTTTATTTCGTTATCTGTACAGGAGGAGACTGTCGGTGTACAAACCCAGACGCTATCATCCGACTCAAAATTGGGTAATTCTTTTTCCCACGACTATCCAGTAATGCATTTCTTACGCATTTAAGAATGGGTTAATAATAGTACCCATTATTCTGTAGGTACATATGAATTCATAATCCAACACCTTCAAGCAATCAGGAACATCCAGGTCGTGGATTGTGATCACAATCTAACAACTCTGAACAATCAGTACAAACCTTCATTTTTCATAATCTGCGAGGTATAATTTTCGTATCATGCAAAGAACGCTGTTGCAATTTGACAAATAAATTTTTGCTTGTCAGTGTTTGCGATATTAGTTAAAACCATTAGAAAATATCTGATAATGAAGATTTGTGTGGTCGTGGGAGAATTATAGTATTCTACTCGCAAGTTATGGCCATTACTCATTCGGATTACGCCGCTCGCCCTTACGGGCTCGCGGCGCAAACCTTCCAAATGAGTAATGTCTATCATAACTCGCTCGTTGAATAATGTACTATTAATATTTACCGTGTCATGGCGTAGCTTCGGCTTTTCAGCCGTACACTTTAACCTATCGTGAGCTACCATCAACATTTTGTCACGTCCAAGGGTTTGCGCGTCTGTTCTCGGAAATAAAATATCCCTTACTAGCGGATTACTATGAGTGATCTCATAATATAGTTCGCGAAGACTAAAACCAATGGAATTGTGAATGATTCGGTTTAAATATACCGCCCCTTTATCTACCACTACCGCCCATTTAGTGTGCATGTGGTGATCTGGCGAGCGGAGAATCCTACCTATTTCTTTTATCGCCATCTCTGTCATGCTGCCGTATGGGTAGTATAAAGATGTATGACCGACTTTCACACCAACGACTTTCAACGCCTTTCGCCATTGTTGACTGGAAAACTGACTACCGTTATCGCATAAGATAACTTTAGTCTTGCACACTTTCCCAAAATACCTTTCTACCAAAAAGCGATGTAAACTAGCGGTGTTTCCCCGTTTCAGCGAAAAAATTGTAGCTACTTTGAGTCTACCACTGCAAAAAATTGTGTCGCTCCGTATCGAGCCGAACGAGTGGTCTCATGAGTTCGACGCATACGTTTGAATCATCGACGACTACATTGTGATATTCACTCATATATTTTGCTAACTCCTTTGCCTACTGACATAATTCGCACCGAACTATTATTTTTTTATCCCATACTTCATACGTGAGAAATAATAATCCGGCTCAGCATTCGCATACATTTATAGTCCCCAAACGATCCTTTGTCCTCGTGCTCTTGTAGCATAAGCTGGCCAACTTGCATTTCTGGTATACACGATTCCAGATTTGTAGAATTTCCCGTGCTCTTCTGAAGAACAACCCTTCATAAAGCTGATACCAATCCGAGTATCGTTTCCGAACTTTTCCCTTCAGTAATTCGCTAATGACTTTTATATAAAATTCCTCGTTTTTTTGTTTTTTATCAATGTTTCTCATGTTCCTTTGTACCTTAATATATTATTCAGGCTGTATAATATTTACCCCCAGCTACCCGCTTACAGAATATTCCGTTTTAGCAACATCCTCTATGAGGTATCGGAACAATGCGTCCGCTACAACATTTGCTCTCTCCCTACAATACTCAACTTCGGTGGCATATTCTTAAAAATACATAACCCATTGTCTCAATCGCGAGTTTAACAGCCTACAAGACATGAAAAACGACAAAGATTTGTAGTGGGTAACCACGCTTAACTCCCGTCCTAACGCAAAAACTTGCCACTGCCGCAGGTAATGTAGCAAGGTCAACGTTTCTTTCTCCACCATACAGTACCGTATTTTGGGACCACGCAATGTCCAACTGGCAAAAGGTACTCCTCAATATCTTCAATGAACGCATCTGTTTGAATAAATATTGGGTGACCCGGGTGTGGGTGTTTAGGCAAAACTACCGAAAGAAACGCCGCTTTGATTGCGGCAAACGATCCTGATGCATGCCCTACCATTTACACTTCGCACCCTTCCCCAACAGTTTTAACGGCGCGATGGTCAGTTTCGAAAATCTTTTAATAAACCTACGGTGAGAATTGACCATTCCTAAAAACCCGCGCAAGTGACGCATGTTACGCGGTGCCCTAAGAATAGCACATTTTTTCTTGCAAATTTTGGTTTTTCTAGTTAAGAACATACAGAGTGTTCCTAAATATCATGTACATACGAAAGGGTGTGATTCTTTGGCAAATTTTATGACTAAAAATTTATATAAACATTGGTCCGCAAACGTTTCGTTTCCGATCTACAGGGTGTTGAAGTATCAAAATTTTTTGGATTTTGCATTATAGCTCCTGCAGTTTTTGATATACTAAGATCAAATTTGGAATATAGGTTACGCTGTAGGACTTACATCATTTGGCATGTCGAGTCGTTGTGAGAATCTATAGGGTGGTAGTTTATTGGGGTCATGTCTCCTTTTCTCTCCCTAAACTTTGTTGAGGTGCGTCGTAAACTGTGTGGTGTAAAAGTGTTTTAAATACTTGTTATTATCTCATAAAAAGGCCAAATTTTACGAATTCCGAAATGACAAGAATGCATTTCCTTTATAACCTTGCGAATGGAAATGCACGAGAAGCCAAAAGTTTGTACTTGGAGCGCTATCCATATTGAACGATACTTGTTCAACGAGTATTTTTGGATATTGTTAGGCGTCTTGTAGAAACTGGAACTCTTAATAAAAATACCCACGATGCAAGTAGACCACGTACTGTTAGAACACCGCATTTCCAAAAGGCTGTTCTAAATGAAATAGAAAAACATCCAGACACTAGCACAAGAAAAATCTGCGAACATTTAAATGTTAGTCAAAGTTGTGTGGCGTATCCTGCCTGATTCTCTACTATACCCTTACCACATTGAAAGGGTGCAAGCGATCCTTCTTCGAGATTTCCTTTGTGGACTAATTTCTGCCAGTGGTTCCTAAATAGGCTAGCACTAAACCCCCATTCTAATTGTAAAACCCTTTTTGCCGACGAAGCCAATTTTTCAAGGAATTCTGTTATAAATTTTCACAACAACCACATATGGGCTGAAGACAATCCACATGGAATGGTAGGCACGCATTTTCAAGTGCAGTTCTCATTAAATGTATGGTGTAGTATAATTGGGAATCATTTGATTGATTCTTTTTGCCTGGTCGACTTACTGGTCACTCGTATAGGTATTTTTTACAACATTGTTGGAGTTTCGTAATTATTTCTTATTCATAAAATCCTCTTCATTTTTTATAAAATTAATTACGTTCAAAAATGCTCTAGTCTTATTTCATTAGTTTATACCAATATTAAATTCCATTTAATTTCCTGTCCAACAGACAAAGATAACCTTGTGGCACGTGCAGTGCTGTTTATCGCTCACCTGCTTTTGTTCTGATAAACAAACCAGAGAGTCTGCTTCTAGCTTTTCTAAGTTACAGACGTATTCGCGTGGGCTGTAATTACCTTTATGCTAAAACGTTGCTCTATAAATTATTTCTAGTGTGCAAAATGAGTAATGAATTCGTTTCTATCGTAAAAGATACAGATTAACTTATAAACGAGGCGATCATTATTTGTAGTAATCTCTATACTCTCAACACAGGTGCGTGTTTTTCCGGATGTATGTAAATTTCTTACAAATCGTCAAAACATTATTGATCTTTCCGGTTATAATCGTAATTAATAACCATTTTCTTAATCTGGTATTCCAACAAGTTATCTCGTGCTTGTGTGGTATTAGCGCAATGACACTTTCCATTGGCGTAACATAATAAATACGTTAGTGAACTTGATACAACGGCATATGTACTTAAAAATATAATAGTGTGATTAAAGTGGTGCGTTTATACAAACTCGGATAATTCAGAAATTGAATATACTGCAAATTGTGCTTTTCGCTGTATTTCTAATTCTTATGGACGTTATAACATATGATCCTCTTACTACACGGTGTACGATTAATTGGTTAATTTATTCACTCAATAAGGTTCACCATATTGTCGTTGTGAGTTGTTATATTGTCAATAGTGTTCATATCCTACTATTCGGTCCTTCGCATTTCTTCCCATAGTGTCTCCCCCTCAACGATTACAGTTCACTGCTCCAGGAGGTGGAACTTCAGGGGTGCTTACTTCGCTCCACCTCCCCTGAGTTACCCGATCAAACATGAATTGCTTTTATTACTCGAAAGCTTACCATTTTTGATAAGAAATGAAATGTGGTATATGCACGATGGCGCTCCGGCACATGTTTATACTTTAGCGAGGGTGTATGAGAACAAGTGGATAAGACGGGGTGAACCTCAGTCATGGTCTCCTAGATCCCCTGACTTAAATAGCCTAGATTTTTTCTATGGGGACATCTTAAATCTCTATTGTATACAACACAAGTGAATGACGTTGATAATTTACGAAATCGAATTATAGCTGTATGAAATACCCCGCGAGTGTCGAAAGAGTACGGGCATCAATAAGAAGAAGAGCAGGCGCATGTATAAGGGCTGAAGGAGGTCACTCTCAACATTTGCTTTAACGTTATTTCCTAGTTATAGTTAGTATTTAGGTTTTTGAATCGTAAATTTTTTGTATTGTTAATACTTGCTAGGTCGTAGAAAATAGTTTCTTATTATTTTCCTAAATAACGATCACAGATACAAAAAAACTGCAAGAGGCCAAAAAATTTCTAAACAAAACAGAAAATTTATTTTGTGTTTTAAAATCTCAACGGCGGACCTCAAAAAAGTTTAGAAGGAGAAAAAGGGGGCATGGCCCCCGAAAAGCTGCCACTTTGTAGATTCTCACAACCATTCGACATGCCCAATGATGTAAGCCCTACAGCGTAACCAAAATTCCAAATCTTAATATCTTAATATCTCAAAAACTGCAGGAACTATAAAGAGAAAACCAAAACAATTTCGATACTCAACGCCATGTAGATCGGAAACGAAGCGTTTGCGGACCAATGTTCATATAAATTTTTGGTCATAAAAGTCGCCAAAGAATCACGCCCTTTCGTATGTACATGATATTTAGAAACACCCTGTATAAAGAATGAAATTTTATAAAAAATTTTAGCATCACCCCTAGCTTTACAGCAAAGAAAAATCTTGCAAAATGTAAATTGATATAGGGAAGAAGTTCCCGATTTTTTTCGAGGTGCATGTTGCATCTTAAAATTTAACAATCTTAAAAAAATTAAAAAGTTATGATTTTACAAGAATCAAAATCGGGGACAAGAACCGAAGCAGGAATGAAGACGTACATGAAATATTCCATACATAGTCGTTAACAGATGTCGCCTATTTATTAATATAAAAATTAGAACTGAAACCTCTACTAGGTTAAGTTGTTTTTGTATTGAGACGTGTCCGACTAACAATATACTGGCTAGAAACAATTATCTAAATAGGTCGGAACACTCGGTCCGGGTGGTTAATACTTTACGATCAACTCCCGATGTATTCTCAAAGGTCCGAGCAAAGTTGTTAATTTCCGTAGTTAAATGACCTTTAGAATCTTCCGGACTAGCTTGGGACTCTATCTCCCTCGGTTATTTGAAAAGACTATCAGGGGGGTTCCTATTCTACGGACATTTTACGGCACCACTACTTTCTTAATTTATTTTACAAGACAACACTATAGCGCGAAAGTAGAAACTCTATGGTGTATAACGATTCTTAAGGAATTTACAATTAAAGTTGCTTTATCCTGGTTTTCAATTTAATTAATTATAAATACATACTATTACTTTTAACACGACAGGTGGTAGTTAAGCAAACAATTCTTATAATCATTTAACTGATATCCCTAATCAACTTATATTATCTGTGAAGCGGTCTATACGACCATAACTACATAGTTTAAACTCCTCCTTTTATGTTAATTTATATGTCCATAAACCTGAGTAAATAAATTTTAAGTCAACTCAAAGCATCTATTTTTCTGAGAGGAGTTATATACATAAAATCAAATGAAGGATATTTCTCTTTAACTACTACTCTGTCTAATTTTAAATTTAAATCCTTACTTTATAACAAAAAAATATTTTAGGTTATTGAAGGTGATCAGATCTGAGGCCCTGCGACTTACATTTATGACCACAAGGTCATTATATATTGCAATTATTAAAATTTCATTGTAGGTGAACATTCATTTTTTAATATGAAAGTTTCAAAAATCAAATTTATTTATATTTGGTTCTTAAACCAACTTTTTAAATAGCATTACACAAGATCTTCTACTAATTAATATGCAATAAAGATTTTGGACCAATAAAAATTAAACAAAATGCATGTAATATCCCAACAGTACGAATTTCAATAGAAGTGTTTTTATACGACTTACCGTACATTACAGGCGTGGTCACCTGGCTTTTCCATGACATAATAGATCGAATACATGGACGAAATCCTATACGAAGCCTCCCGCCTGCATCGTTGTTTATGACATTGAAACGTGTCGTAACTTTAATTTCTTGAGTTCAAGGGTCAGCGTCGGTAGTTAAATACATCCTGGATAAGAAAAAAGTATTGCTGCTTTTCACAGTGCCATCCTATTTAAGGATAATAAAAACTGCATATGGTTGGATTAATTTTTGCTATAGTGAAATTTATATTTAAACGTGGTTACATAGTTGCTTAGTTGCGCTACAAATAAATAATATTTTATTAAATTTTACGTATAGAAATTATACGAACCATTGGATAAGTGGCTTCTATTAATTATACCGGTGAATCAGGAGGATCGCTAGACGTAGACTTGCGGCGAGTGCGCTTAACAAATACATGTTTGCGGCTGATATCTGGACTACAAGCGGTGGATTTTCCATGTAGCCGGCAGTGCTCAATCCAACAACAACCTGTGGCATGTTACAAACCGGTAGATGCGCATTGAACCTATGACTTTATTTACTTTGTTACAATAAATTTCTATTTCTGATCTGTAGAACGTATCGAGATTTATCTTATGAATTTTATACAAGATTAGGGCGTTGAGTAAAATTTTATAATGCGAAATAATTTATCGGTAGGACAAAATGTAAACTAATAATAATCAATTCCGTGCAATATTGTTTCACTAATGGCTGTAGACAATTAAACTGTTTCACAGCCTCTCACCAAAAGAAAAAAACTTGAGATATAAAATATTTATCAAAACCGAAAAGTTTTTTTTGAACTTTATTTATAATCTTAAACCCATAGAAACAAACTAATTCACTAATGTTAGACCTATTGTAACGTACTTTTTTTCTTGTTACGCTTCGTTCTTTAATATAGAATAAATCAGCAATAAAATAAAATATATAATTTATAACTTTCCGTTCGGTAACAAATTAATACATAAAATTAATAATAACATATAGACTCCTTTACCTTTATGGTCTAAGATTCGTTACTAAGCTTCGTCGAGTTGTCAATTTGTCACTTCTTTATCAGCGTTCGAACGGGTAAGCTGCTGGGCAGGATAGTGAAGTCAAAATGGTCGTGTCTAAACACGTGGCCTCTAACAGAGTAAGAAAAAAGATGAATAATTGATTGATTCTTGGTGTCTGGAGGTCGAACCTAGCAGCTGTAGCGTGAGGATGTTTTTCTATAAGTTCCACCTAGAGCGGTTCAGTTGATCCCTGCAGGCCTAAGGAGATGGAAGCCCCTCTTACATCATTAATACACTTGGTATAAATTAATTAAAGAAATTATATTAAGATTTTTCCTCATAGTGCAATATCATAGAAGGCAATTTCATATATGTTTCGTATAATTCAACTATACAAATAAATAATATCGAATAAGCAAATCTGGGATCTAGAAATTTTGTTGGAGTATTAAATTTAATCAAGCAAAAGTTAGTTTCGTTAAATAATGGTTGTATTCAGAAGAACTTTGATAATCGATGGTTATGGAAATTTCCGACAGCTGAGGTCAAGGTCTTATTTCTTTCGTTCAGAGCAGTATCACAACACGTGAGTGTTCCTTGGAATATTAATTAAGTTGCAATAAGAAAATAGAACATTAAAAATTTTGTAACGTAAAAAGCTTTTAAGGAAACAGCGAATTAAATAACAAATCTATTGTTTGTCAGAAAGTTTGCACATGCACACAAAGTGTACATTTAAAAAGTTGTGAATGACATTTTATGTCAGATATAAAAAACATAGATTCAGTTGTCCTATTTAGATCTCACATGTCGTCTTACGTTAATTTAAAGTATGTTTAAATATTTTGAGGTCATGAACTTTTATTTTTTATCGACATGTGGAATTCGCGTATTAACTGTTAAGTAAAAGTAACTTAGGGTAACTACATACTATTTTATCAGCGCTTAGGTAATTAAATTTCATTGTGAAGGTTGAAGAAGTACAGTATTGCCCGAAATAAACAGTACTGAAACTAAGTTGGCGGTGTTTTTATGCGTGCGCTGTCACACTCAAGTTAGCTAGTATAGACCTGTCAAGTAAACCTCAAACAAGTAATTAGTAGGGCCTAATTGTTAAAAATGGTGTTAAGTACAGAGGAGAAAGTGTTTCTGGTAGAGTATTATTTTCGTTCATACGGAATCGGCCGACGTAATGGTGCAAGTTTGCTATACGTGTCTGATCAATTCACACAAAGGTTTAATAAACGTTCTCCAAGTAATGCTGTAATTTTGAAGGTTATTGAAAAGTTTAGAAATACAGGTAGTGTATTGTGCCAACGAAAAGGAAACTCGGGGCGTCCCAGGACAGTTAACAACAACAATAACCATGAACGTGTTTTGAGCAAATCTTAGAAAATCCGAAAGTCAGCCAGGCAAGGACAGCGTTACAACTTGATTTAAAAAGAACTTCCTTTCAAAGAATCCTGAAGGAGCTGGGTACATTTTCGTATGTGATTCAGGTACATCAACAACTACATACATCCTCGGGATTATCGCAGTAGAGTGGAATATTGCGCCAGAATTCTCGCGTTACAGTATGAAAATCCTGAATTTTTGAAAAATGTTTGGTTTTCAGACGAAGCACATTTTCACTTGTCAGGCTATGTGAATCGTCGCACAAATCGATTTCTGGGCTTTGCCAGACCCGATGAGGTTCAAGAGGTTCCTTTAAATAGTGAAAAAGTGAGTGTCTGGTGTGCTGTTTCCGGACACGGAATCATTGGTCCGTACTTTATCGAAGAGAATGGTAGGCAAGTCACACTTAATCAACAGAGGTACAGACAAATTTTAACACGATTTATCCCTGATCTACGTCAATTCTGTTGTGCACGTAACTTGGCATTTCGAAACCAATTTTTTCAGCAGGACGGGGCAACTTGCCATACTGCTGCCGCAATTCGTCAATTTCTTCAAGAACATTTTCCAAGCAAATTCATATCACGATTTACTGACTTCCCTTATCCTTCACATTCTCCAGACCTCACACCTCCAGACGCATACATTTGGGGCATGGCTAAAAGTGCCGTTTTCAAACGGGCACCACAAACCATCGATGAATTAAAGGATGCCGTTAGAGTCTTCTTCGCAGCCCTGAGACAACCCTTATTCAATAACATGACCAGAAACTTAGGACATCGTTATGAAGTCTGTCTCGAACGAGGAGGTGCACATTTAGAACATATAATAAAGTGTCAATAATATGTATTTTTTAAATATAAAAAACAATTACAATTTCAGTACTGTTTATTTCGGGCAATACTGTACTTCTATGGCTTAGACAGAATATTATGTAATATGAATAATTTAGAAAATCTCAATTCAGTACATTTAAATTTTGTAGAAAGATCCATTCAGAGATCTTTATATTATCGAATACAATTCTTTACTAGTATATTTCTGTTCCATAAAAATTATTAAGTGAAAATTTTATAGAGATACGAATTAAAATATTATAGTAACATGAATCCAGAAATTTATTCAAATAGAATCTATTTTGTTTTTGAATGACTTTTTATTATTTAAAATTCAGGTAAAAATTACAAGTCATCCCTGATTAGAAATTGTGTGTAATGAAAACAAATTCCCTGGGTGTATATTTTAGAAACCTAAATTCTATTATTTTATTTTTGGCAGATATTTTTGAGGACACAAATGGTGTCCATGTTGTACCTTTGTTTGTTCACAGGTCAAGCCGAGACATCTGTATGACATCTGGTGTTTGAGGTTTTGGTAAGTGTGTTTAAAAGAGTGAAATTCAGGTTTTATGACTATGTTAGTGGTGTTGACATAAGTTTTCCGCATTCCCCTAATACAAGCACAGTTAAATTTTGGTAATTGTATTGAAAAATACGGTGGCGCTCATTAAATATATTTTTGGTCTTTTGACAACCCATGACCCAAGCTCATGATCTACCCAGAGCTAACACTCGACTAGCCGTTTATGTCTTAAGAGTTTTTCTTTTTCTTAAGCCATTTTCCATCCAACTTTACCTGGTGCTTGCATTAATAATAAGAAATTCTCGACCTTGTGATATCAGGTTAGGGTTTAGAAAATTTAAAGGTGTAATTTATTAGCTGATAGTCACGAGGATAATTAAACTTAATAAAAAAAAAACAAGTTAAAAGATAAAAATTATATTTATTACACTATTATTAATTGCAACACATTGTTAAGGGATGGAAACTTTGGAGTGAGTGAGTAACTTACGCGTACCAAACGCAAAAAAATAAATTTGGGGACAATGTAGAAAAGTCAAATCGGGTATAGTCGAAATCGGGTGAACTCATTTTTGAGGGGTCCAGTACTCCAAAACAAGTCCCATTCACAACAATTTATTATCATATGAACGTATTTCTGTTTACTTGATACTACAAGCATACTAACTGCTAAGGTTTGAAACTCGCCAATACCTACTACTTATCATAAGCTTCGTTATAAAAACACACCTTCTACTATAACACAAAAAAACTAAATCTCTAACAAATATACAATGCATGCTTCGGACTCACCAAATTGCCTTCTTTAACTAACTTAATTAACCTAACTTAGACGACTTTGTGTCTAGATTGAAACAATTTTTATGATACGAACTCAAATTTATATACAACTACACTATTTAATATTAAGGTGATCCTCAAAAGATCTTTTCTCGCACCTACACTAGTAACCTTCTACTAGGATAATATATATATATATATATATATATATATATTGCTGTGCTAAGGGGTTGTTTAAGGGTGTGTTTTAGAGCAAAGGTCGTGCAGGAATTAAAAATCATAATAGGAAGCAGAAAACTGCATTTATTTAAAAGAAAATTGAGAAATGGAGATAGTTTGTAAATAGTAAGTAGTCAACACCCTGTATATAAAGTATAAATAGTTTTAAGCGACGCAAATAGACACATCTTAGGACAATAAAACGCATAGTCAGCGTAGAAATAAGCAATACATGCATTAAGTGGATAACAAATTTTTAACACCCTGTAGATAGAGTTTTAGTTAATTTAAGTAATGCAAATTACGATATTTTTCAGTGGAAGCACGCGTATTTATAAGTAAACATAACAAATGTAATTAAACACGCATTCAAAAGAATTCCAAACAGTTATGATAATATGGAGATAAGAAATAAAGCTTCAAGAAGCATAGTGTAAATGCGTACAAACAATTAACCATTTTGATAAGTAAAGGTGATTAAAAATTGCGTAAATAACAAGCATATATAAAAATTGAAAGTCGAATTGCATCAGTTGTTTGTGTAGAACATGGAAAAGCGATTATATTTCCCAAAACACCGCATGTCTGATAACGAGGCAGCTGCGAGCAAGCCACAATTACTTGAAGGCAGAGAATGTTACATCACAAACTACTTTAAATGCAAAGACTTGATTGGTTAAAATTAGCGACGGGCTTGTAAGCCATGCTTACTGACGAAGTAGGAGATCCATCATATATTAGCAGCGACAGTGATAACGAACTCAGTTTTTAACTCAACAAAAGCCGAGGTGGGCTACTTTGAAACTAAGTGTAACACGTAAGAATAATTTGAAAGTGAAAATTGTTTAAGTGCGACGAAGATGAAAATTACGATTGCCGATTAAACGTAAGTAGATTTTGGGGAATTTATTTAAACTAAAACATAATAATAACAAGGCTTCGAGTCCGGGGAGATTAAATAAACTTCAAGTCCGGGGAGAACAAATGATATACTGAGTCCGTAGAGAATAAATGTAATTCTAAGTCTGGTGAGAAGAATTAATAAGTCTAAATGAGACGACAATAATTTGGGTTGCATTAGTCTAAGTTTAATAATAGTAGTCCAGAGGGTGATGACAATAATTTAAATGCAATGGTTCAAGCGTGTGGATAGACAATATTTCGAATGGGTATATAATAATTCTGAAATGGGGGAGAATAATTTTGATCCAAATGAATGGTATAATGCATGGAAAATATTAGCTGATAATGGATGCATCGATTGCGAGAAGGAAATAACGAAGAAAATAGACCAGGTTAGATTTTTAGTTTTAAAACATTATTTTATTTGAATTTAAATATTGAATATTGAATTTGCTCAATTGTAACGGAGTCAACAACGAACTTGCATACGTATAACGCGCGTTATATGATAAAGGGGTTTTGAACGTTCCAGGCTTCTTTTTATAAAAACAATAGGTTTTTTGGTGACTTTAGATTGATTGAATAGCATATGATTTTTAAGATAAATGAGACTTACAACATTAATTAATTGAAAAGCGTATTTTAAATAACTTCAAAAACCTGTACATAATATTTGTTTCATTATATGGAATTGAATTAACGTCATTTTATAATTCAAAATAAACTCTAGTCGAGGTCAAACAATAAAATTTATGGGAGTGTAATTTGATAATTTAAAAAGAGAGGAGGTGTCAAGTAGAATACGCCATTGATATCAAAGAAGGCGTTATCATACCAAGTTTTGTTATTGGTCGACACAAGGTCGATACACGATAAAATCCTGTCCAGTTCCTGGAAGGGAGTTCATAGCTAATCATTTGACGGCCCAACGTCGGGGCTCGATAATTCCAGTTCCTGTTTATGCATAGCAATATATATATATATATATATATATATATATACATATGTGTGTCCAAATTTCGAGTCTCTACATTGTGATTTCAGTTATTATAAGAGATAGAAATTGGGTTAAATGGGGAAAGATTTGGAGGAATCCAGGCCAGTTTTGTATCCGTTTACAAAATTGGTGTAAGTTGTCTGGTTTTGTAGATATTCGAAGAAAACTAAAAATGACGGATTTTGTTTTTAATAATAAAACATGAATCATAAGTCGCACCATCACAAGACTTGCACATTATTAAGACACTTTTCTAAAAGGAATATTTTAGCATGAACAGAATCATTCGACTCTCTTTTGTTTTCGAGGAAACACCCACAACTTTTGTTTTTCTTATGGCCGCCATTTTGAATATTAGGTGAATGTTATGCGCCTTAAAATTACCTTTTCAACGATATGCCACATATCTATAAAAAATGCAAAAACTATCCTAAATTTTAAAAATAACTAAATTTGTATGTTCTATAACGTTTGGTAATCCCAATAGGGCAAAAATTTGATTTCTACTTTCCAAACAGTAGTAGTAGTAGTAGTACCACATACATTTTGTTAAGTAGAACTCGTAAAGTATTGGATATAAATCTTAAAATTAACTTAAACATAAAACTGTAGCCTATCTTATCTAATTTAGGGAACAAAATTAAATGTGACCGAAACAGCAAACTATCATCTAAATTTCTTCCCGTAGATGCTGAAAATGCTGTCCGTTTGCATCACGGCACATTCGATAATTAATTAAAACTTTCCGTACAACTCTGCTTAACGTGCGCCTATTTATAGAGTTAAGAATGTCACGGACTCTTTCCTGCATTACGTTTATATTATGAGGCGGTTCAAACTCATATACCTCATTTTTAGCAAAACCCCATAAATAAAAATCAAGTGGTGTAAGATCTGGTGATCTTGCCGGCCACATAATTGGTCCACTATTGCATATAATATTTTGGCCAAAATGTTCAGCTAAAAGGGCGCTAACTTCTCGGGAATTGTGAGCTGGACAACCATCTTGCTGAAACCATAGTTTTCGAAAATCATCATCATTTGGTACAAGTCCTCTAATAGCCGGAATTATTTGGTCTCTTAACAATTCCGCATATCTGGCGCCATTGAGGTTATTGACAAAATAAAAGGCTCCAATCAAATTATTACCTATAAAAGTGTTAATTACATTGGTTAATTTACTAAAATATTTATATCATAATTAACTACCTAAGATACCACACCAAACGTTAAATCCATATCTCGTTTGAAATTTGCGTTGCGCCGTCAGATTATGATTTTCAGTGCTCCAGTGATGCGTGTTATGTTTATTGAACACCCCGCAATTGGTAAACCGCGTTTCGTCTGTCCATATTATCATTTCTGGAAAGTGCGGTTCTTCCTCGCATTTTTGGATGTACCAATTACAAAAACGCATTCGTCTGGCGAAATCTTCTTTTTTGAGGCCTTGGACAATAGTAGGTTTATAAGGATGAAACTTTTCCTTTTTTAAAATATTATGAACAGTTGATTTTGGAATATTAAGTTCACGGCTTACAGATCTTACGGATGTGGATGGATTTCGTGTTACCGCCTCAGTAATGCTTAGAACACGTTCCCTATTGTTTAAGTCGTATTGTTCCCTAGTCTGTTCAAAAGCACCATAATTCAGTAAATTCATTACAATTTTTCTGAAGTATGTTTTATGCGGTTGTCGTCTTTCTGGATACAATTCCAAATATCTGGCGGATGCCGTATCAGCGTTTCGAAACGATTGTAAATAAGTATTTTGCATATCAAACTTTTCCTCATTCGAAAACTTGTAGACATGTGCCATTTTTTAAATTAAAAATGCAGCATCACCGGCACCAAAACTTACAACACAAACAAGTTTATCTAAATTTTAGAATTTGTTTGACATATAACTGTAATTCAATTGTTTGGTTTTGTCACATACCACCGCCTACTATTATAAAACGATATCATTTTAACTCTAGTACCACCATAATTAATAATTTCTGACAAATGCTGTTTGTGTACATTATAAAATGTGTATTGTACTTTTCATAAAGTAGAAATCAAATTTTTGCCCTGTTGGGATTACCAAACGTTATAGAACATACAAATTTAGTTATTTTTAAAATTTAGGATAGTTTTGCATTTTTTTATAGACATGTGGCATATTTTTGAAAAGGTAATTTTAAGGCGCATAATATTCACTTAATATTCAAAATGGCGGCCATAAGAAAAACAAAAGGTGGGCGTTTCCTCGAAAACAAAAGACAGTCGAATGATTCTGTTTATGCTAAAATACTCCTTTTAGAAAAGTGTCTTAATAATGTGCAAGTCTTGTGATGGTGCCACTTATGATTCATGTTTTATTATCAAAAACCAAAAACCGCCATTTTTAGTTTTCTTCGAATATCTCCAAAACCAGACAACTTACACCAATTTTGTAAACGGATACAAAACTGGCCTGGATTCCTCCAAATCTTTCCCCATTTAACCCAATTTCTATCTCTTATAATAACCGAAATCACAATGTAGAGACTCGAAATTTGGACACACTGTATATATATATATATATATATATATATATATATAATTTTCTATAGATATCGGGGAAGCAGTCAAACTTGTCAAATTAATTAAACACTCTTTTAATTATTCGAGCTTTCGATAAATTTATTATCTTCTTCAGGAATCTAATAAATGCATATGAAAATAAATGTGTGCTGCTACTTAATACTACTTACGTTTATATGAGTTTATAAATACATAAAACTATGGAAGTTAGGCATTACTTCATTAAAGATTAAGAATAAACATGTCAAAGTGACAGACGTGACAAACGTCTGTCACTTTTGACATGTTTATTCTTAATCTTCTAACGGCAAAAACATAACTTTACGAAACATTCTATTATCACTATACTTCCTCAATACCGAGATCGTTTGCATGGCATGGCTTTAGATCTTTGACGTGCCAACGACCAGCATTAAAACCATCATCATTCACCAACTCATAAACTAATTTTGAAATTTTATTTTTGACTGTGCATAACACGAGTTTTGGAGCTAACTTCGCAGAAAATCCATTTCCAGTGTATGAGAGCACTTTATTAGCTTTCCATACTTAGTCTCCAACAGCAAATGATACTTCTCTCTTCCTTAAATTATAATGTCGCCTAGAGCGTTCATATGCTTGATGTAATTTCAAGCGAACTTCCTTAAAGAGCTTAAATAAACCACTACGATCACCGATATATGACGGACGGTCACCAGGGATGATATCAATATCGTCTTGCGGGTCTAAATTGCAGCCATAGTATTTACCATTAATGGGGACATGTCGTCCAAAGACTAAAAAGTTAGGGGTATAACCTGTAACTTCATGTTTCGACGAGTTTATTGCATACTATATTTTCGATAGTTCTGCATCCCAGGTATCGTGAGTACATATGTATGAACGGATTGCAGTACCAACAGTTCTATTGTTACCTTGTACATAATTACATTGAGGTGAATATAACGTGGTATAACAAATCTTTTGTATTTCATAATTTGAACATAATGTCTTAAGAGTATTACTTACTAATTGAGGGCCATTGTCACAAATAATATATCGAGGGACACCATAAACAAGAAAAACGTTAGTTTCAATAACTTTACATATTGCGGGTGTCTTCGCACTACGTAACGAGAATAACATTACATTTGAATTTCCAATGCTCCACCCGAAGGTACTACATTGGCCAGGAAGCGAGTTTTTTTTTTTACCTGGAAAATTTTGAATTTTGCCGAACCCTTGCTGTTCCAAGCAAGGTAGGGATCTTTAACGTGCGTGACAACACTCACACACGGGACCTCCATTTTACCTCTCATCCGAACGAGGGTGTATTTTTGTGAAAAATGCTCGCCTAACATTTTTCAAGCGGACCGTGTCGGGATTCGAACCCGGGACCTTGGGCGTAGTAGTCACACACATACCACTACGCCACGGAGCCGCCTATCGAGAATAACAACGTAAACTTGAAGAACCAATCTCTTATCACTAATAGAAATTTATGACCTGATTTCGACCTGGGAAAAGAACCCATGAGGTCGAGAGCTATTACCTGAAATGGAAAATTGACCTGCTTTTCATTTCCCATTAGTTCTAGCGGTTTAGCGTTGGATGCCTTCTGGGCACCACAGACTAAACACCTCCTACAGAACATCACTATATCGCTCTGCATTTTTGGCCAGTAAAAATACTCCTGAATTCTATTCATAGTTTTAAAGATTTCGAAATGAGTTGCTACCGGAGAGTCATGAAACGAACGAATAATTTCCTCGCTTTGTGATTTTGGCACTAGTTTTTTTTCCATTCTACTACATTCAAAGTTAACGACATTTTAGATAGAAAGAATTTATAAACCAAACCGTTTTCTACCTTCCATCGTGGGTATCCTAAAGGCGAAGCTAAGATTTTTGATCTTAAAGATGTATACCACTTATCTAATTTTTAACTTTTATATCTATTATATCAACAGTTGGATCTATCTCGTTATTAGAACGGCTAAGACAATCGGGGACAACATTAAACTTGCCTTTGCGGTGTACTAGTTCGAAAGAGTGCTGTCTAAGTCGTACGGCCCATCTCGCTGTTTGCCTGTGGGGTTCTGTATTTTAGTAAGCCATAACAATGAATAATGGTCGGTAACCACGGTAAAACGTGTATCTTCTATCCAAGGTTGAAACTTTTCAATTGCGAAAATAACAGCTAAACACTCTTTTTCAGTAACAGAATAATTTCTTTCTGTTCGAGAGAGGGATTTACTGGCATAAGAGATTACATGTTCCATTCCATCTATAATTTGTACCAAAACAGCTCCTAGCCCTGTGTCACTAGCATCGCATTTTACCGTAAATGGTAAAGAATAATCTGGTTGAGACAGCAAGGGGGCAGAGACTAATGCTTGCTTCAACAACATAAAAGACGACTCTACACATGCCTATAAACCTTTTAACTTTAGTGGTAGTTGTAGGACGGAGAAAGTTTACCATAGATGAAACCTTCTAGGGGTCAGTTTGAAGAGAGTTAAAACCTACGATGTAACCTAAGAATTTCAGTGACTTCTTAAAGAATTGACATTTTTCCAAATTTATGGTTAAGTTCGCGTCTCTTAACCGTTCCTTTACTTCATGGAGGAGCCTTAGATGTTCTTCAAATGTCAGGGAGCATAAAATCATATCATCGAGATAACAAAATACAGAGGGTTCAAAACGTGGACCAAAAATTGTGTCTACCAGTCGTTGTAGTGTTTGGGCAGAATTTCTAAGTCCGAATAGAACAACAACAAATTTATATTGGCCTCGGCCAATGATACTAAACGCAGTCTTATCTTGAGTTTTTTCTGTGAGGGGAATTTGCCAAAACGATTTCCGAAGATCTAGACAGCAGATGTATTTCGCACCTCTTAGCATGTTCAGAATCCTGTCGACGTTTGGCAACAAATAGCTGTCATGTTTAGTGACCTCGTTTAACGCGAGACCGTCAAAACAAAACCTATACTCATCGCTGTTTTTCTTTTTCACTAACAGTACTGGGGAAGACCAGGGGCTTTGACAGGCTTTCACAACACCTAAACGTAGCATATCATCTAGTTCTTTGTTTAATATTTTGCTCATGTGGGATGACATTGCATAGGGTCTTTTGCGGATGGGGACTGCATCACCTGTATCTATGTCCATCTGCATTTTGTCTGTGCGACCTAAACTATCTTCATGACTGATTTCGTCGAACGCCTTTATAGCTCGTTGTGCAAGAGGTCTTAGGTAATACTACATAAATGGTCTGACTGAACTATAGGACTTACTTGTCTATTAGTATACGAAACATGGTTTGCCAGGTCGTCATAGATGTGCCACTTATCGTTTTTAAAGTCGGAAACTACCCTAAAAAGTTTTGTAAAATCGCTCCCAAAGATGAAATAATGCGGAAGAGAAGGAACAACTAAAACGTTGAGCATGTGACAATGCTTGCTAACTTGAATTGGTAAATCAATTGACCCAACTACATCTTTAACCGAACCATCAGCCGTAGATACTCCTTTACTTCCTGAACGAAAAACTTTTATATTTAGCTCTTTTAACAACGGTAACGCTAATGAACCTACTACAGTCGTGGTACATCCTGAATCTAACAATCCACAAATCTTTCTTTCAAACAATAAAACTGTAGTGTATGGACGGTTATCTCGGGGTTTCTTCTCGAACAATTCATCGGTCTTGTCCTCACCAGGAGATAAATAAAAATTTTTTACTGTGATCAACCATTTTCTCCAATCTTCCTCACAAAATAATTTATCTTTACGATTCGGTCTGTTAGTCTTTAATGAAAAGACATGATGCCGGCTATAATACATCTGTCTTGTTACCTGTTTTTTGTACACCTAACGCAATTCGGACGAATAATACCTTTTACTCCACAACCATAACAAAATAATATTTTTGGGGCTTTACACGTGCTAAATTTATGTCCATAACGCGAACAATTCCAACAGATATCTTTACTTTTCGTCGCATGAGATATTATTAAACTCCTATTGTTCAAATAATGTGCTATATTTTGTTGTGTTTTAACTTGGGGTGTGAAGCTATTATTTCTATAAGTATGTGGAGTGAATTTTTCATTCTTATTGAGCGAATTATTAGTAAGAGATGGGGGTTTAACAGAAAATTTTTCTGAAAGTTATTTGATGATTTAAAAACTAAATTCTTCTTCGTTGGAGATGCTTCTTCTAGTTTTTTGCATAATTTAACTAAAGTTTATATGTCGGTAATGTCTGACAAAAAAATTCTACTGCCGAGTTATGTAAGTCTTCCTGACTTATTTTGCGTGCTATGGATAGTTCGTTTATCCTTTCTAAGAATGAATATAATTGACCGGGCTAACCTGAAAATTTAACTCCCCACGTATCAAAAAATAAGGGTTGTGGTATATACGTTATAGTTTGTAAAGGTGGATTAATAACCGTAGAAGAGGCTAACGCTTTTCTCCCTACTCCTTCATATCTCTAATCAACTTATATTATCTCTGAAGCGGTCTATACGACCATAACTACATAGTTTAAACTCCTCCTTTTATGTTAATTTATATGTCCATAAAAATGAGTAAATAAATTTTAAGTCAACTCAAAGCATCTATTTTTCTGAAAGGATTTATATACATAAAATCAAATGAAGGATATTTCTCTTTAACTACTCTGTCTAATTTTAAATTTAAATTCTTACTTCATAACAAAAACATTTTAGGTTATCGAAGGTGGTCAGATCTGAGGCCCTGCGACTTACATTTATGACCACAAGGTCATTATATATTGCAAATATTAAAATTTCATTGTAGGTGAACATTCATTTCTTAATATGAAAGTTTCAAAAATCAAATTCATTTATACTTGGCTCTTAAACCAACTTTTTAAATGGCATTACACAAGATCTTCTACTAATTAATATTCAATAAAGATTTTAAACCAATAAAAATTAAACAAAATGCATGTAATATCCCAACAGTACGAATTTCAATAGAAATGTTTTTATACGACTTACCGTACATTACACGCGTGGTCACCTGGCTTTTCCATGACGTAATAGATCGAATATATGGACGAAATCTTATACAGAGCCTCCCACCTGCATCGTTGTTTATGACATTGGAACGTGTCGTAACTTTAATTTCTTGAGTTCAAGGGTCAGCGTCGGTAGTTAAATACATCCTGGATAAGAAAAAAGTATTGCTGCTTTTCACAGTGCCATCATATGTAAGGATAATAAAAACTGCATATGGTTGAATTAATTTTTGCTTTAGTGGAATTTATATTTAAACGTGGTTACATAGTTGCTTAGTTGCGCTACAAATAAATAATATTTTATTAAATTTTACGTATAGAAATTATACGAACCATTGGATAAGTGGCTTCTAGGAGAATTGCTAGACGTAGACTTGCGGCCAGTGCGCATAACAAATACATGTTTGCGGCTGATATTTCGACTACAAGCGGTGGATTTTCCATGCAGCTGGCAGTGCTCAATCGAACAACAACCTGTGGCATGTTACAAACCGGTAGATGCGCATTGAACCTATGACTTTATTTACTTTGTTACAATAAATTTCTATTACTGATCTGTAGAACGTATCGAGCTTTATCTTATGAATTTTATACAAGATTAGGGCGTTGAGTAAAATTTTATAACACAAAATAATTTATTGGTAGGACAAATGTAAACTAAAAATAATCGATCCCGTGCAATATTGTTTCACTAAGGACTGTAGACAATTAAACTGTTTCAGAACTACAATACATTTGAATAGCGAAATTTGCTTAAACTTAGTTAGTTTTTAAATATTAACATAAAAGTATTAGAAGAAAGGTTTATTTTTATGCTGTTCATTCAAGAAAGATTGCAGCAGTAATTAAAAGTTCACTGACTCTTTTTCTCAATAACAGTGTTTTTTCCTTCTATCACTGAAATTAATTTATTCTTAATCATACATCATTTTGTAATCAAGTGAATATATTAGCCAATGCACCAAATAAACTAAACAACAACATTGTTTTATTTTCTAAATATTTGTACTAATGGCATGTGTTAGAATTTAGCACGGTCACCTCCAAAACCTTTAACTCCAAACCAGTTATTCTATAAACGGAACCATTAGCAGGAGCTTCAAGAATTTCGTCAAAAAAAGTAGTTCGAGCGGTCGTTAAATATAACTCATCCAAGTTTCTTCCTCCAAATGCTACAGAAGTTACCTGAAATAAAGATATTGCTAATGTATTTCGTATCTTAAAGTCTATAAACTATTTCCAAAATAATAATTTAGTATAGACGAAGTTTCCACAACACAGTTAGTTGTGTAGTACATAATATTTTTTTTATTGTCGTCATGAGTTTTCTATTCGATCATTTCTTAGTTGTACAGTAAACATTTCATCGGCTGAACTTTGTAGTTAGAAATGAGAATTTATCACACTCTTTTTTAACTAAGAGAACTATAAAATTGCCGCTTAAACATTCACATGTCTGATTGAATTCTGAGCAGGATAATTTACTATCAAGCATGCCTTTTTGACATAGGTTTTGACGTTCATTGTAGTCGTGGCAGCTGAGTAACTCAGTTTATGCTTATGATTATCTATCGTATTCTCATACATGTTAGTGATTATAAAACAGTTCTTATCCGAACAAATTACTAACTGTTTATTTGATAAAAATTTTGCCTAGATATGAACGTAACACCAACTAATAGTAGTTCACTCCCACCACTCTCCCATAAAATCTGTATGTTTAGGCCCAAAATAAACATTACTGATATGTGCCTAAAAATAGAGGGGCTATTAGATATGATATATCCAGGAATTGTAAAAGAATTGAAGTAGAAGGTGGTATCAAGAACTCTAGATTGAAATCTCTTGCTAAATACTTTGTGAAAAAAGTAATAGAACGGTTGTAGAGCAAAGAATACATTCAATCTAGAGAAATTAATTATCAACACTGGGCGAAATCGTAAAAACGTCAAAAAAAAAGACAATGGCTGGCATCTAAAAATATTGAGTTTGATTCCAGTATGGTACGGTCTGAATTAAGTTAATAAGAATTTAAAGAAATCGCTACGAAATGCATGAGATGGATCAAATGCCAAAAGCTCAGAACAAGACTGTACTTGATTGTCACAATATCATTGCAAACTAAGTCCAACAGAATTCGTATGGGCAGAAATAAAGAATGACACAAGATAGGGTTTTGGGCCTTTGGGAGCTTCTTTTTAAAACATTTATTTCCCAAAAAACTTTTCTCTCGTTTAAATTCTAGTTATATAATTACAAAAATGACGTATTTTTGTTACAATCAACTTATACGTTTATATTCACTAAACTAATTGAAATTGACAAATTACTTGAAGTTAATAATCAATAATTAATAATTAAAAATTATGGTGAGTAGTTAGAACCACCAACAATGTTAAAGTTATGAAGTTCGAAACTGACTGGCCATCAGGGGCTCCTCAGGGTATTTATGTAATCTCGGCTCTCACTCATCTTGTCGGAAATGCAGATCTCACCGTCCGCTATTTCTTGATAACATACAATGTCTTACTTCTTCAGGTTGCGTCTGGAATACAAAGTAGTCGCTTCCGTTCTCAAGTTTGATATGAACTTTTGTTAACCTTTTATATTATTCCCTTTAATTATACAATGTAACATTCTATCTTTTAAGACATAATAATTGCATTTAAATTTATATACATATTAATTGAGGGGTATGTGACTCACGGAGTCTAAAAGTCAAACATTTTAGGTGTGTGACGCCAAAATCTTTTTATTAGAAGCTCTGCGAAATATATTACATTATTGAAAACGGCAATTGCAACCTGTATAAAATCCTTGACCAATTTAATCATTATATTCCATTCCTGCTCTCCTTATATAATTTTGGCGACTACGTGGTGTAATTGGTATGCGTGTGACTAAGCCCTAGGTCCCGGATTCGAATAGCGACACGGTTCGCTTGAAAAACGGTAGGTGAGCATTTTTTATAAAAATACAACCTCGTTCGGATGTGAGTGTTGTCACACGTTAATGATTCCTACCTTGCTTGGAACACCAAGGATTCGGCAAAATTCAAAATGTCCAGTTAAAAAAACCTTGCTTTCTGACTAATGTTGTACTTTCGGTACTAGTGTCATCACATGAAGCCCAACGAAGCTGAGATTGAAGATCGCCATCACTCGTACCATCGATTTTTTTGTGCAGAGTTGATTCACTGTTTGGGTTTCACTAATTTCACCCGACGTGACCATGGTCTTGCCGCGTATGCGATTATGGACACCATCGTCTTGTTGATGTATAATTTGACGCAATTGAGTGAAATTCTATAATCCCTCTAAGCTAAGCTGGCGATACTTTGCATTATATTCTTTGCTTTAGACAGGTTGTTTTAATGTGTTGTTCGTAATTCTGTTTTTCATCCAGAATTACGCCAAGATATTTTGTGTTGGGTGATCTTTTAGCGTTTCGATTGTTCAGGTTTCTGATGGAATCTCTCGAGAGTGTGCTCTTCATTATCATGTAGGTTGTTTTTGATGTTGTAATGTTCATTTTATTGGTCGTGCACCAGTCATTTATTTTACTTATTAATATTGTCTGCTCTCGAGTCTCCCTCGGCCATGACCATGACGTCATCCGCGTATGCTACGACTGACATCGTCTCAGCCATGATCTAAAGACTACTCAAGAGTTCATCCACGAATATATTCCAAAATAGGGTGCCACAGACACACCCCTTAGGCAACCTTTTGTAATAGTTTCTGGTTCTTGCATTGTTAGGTATCTGTTCTAGGAGTAATTTATGAAGGTGTGGTGTAATTGCTCGGAGCAGTTTAGCTCTTCAAGCCTTTGAAATAAGTCTGGCTACCACATGTTGCTAAAGGGCCCTTCTATGTCTACCAATACTGCCACGACGTACTTACTTTCCGAACTTTTCGATGTCTCTACCACGTAGTTGATAGCGTGTTCGGTTGACCTTCCGTCTGTACACCCATACTGGTATTTGTTCATGTTCTGCGTTTTTAGGTGGTTCAGCATTTTATTGTTCATATATCTTAAGTTTGCTCTTTCCCAGTTGGACACTTTGCCTGTTTTAGGCACTCGTTGTATAGCACATGCAGGGTTGAGACTAATTTGGTATATAGTGAGTTTATCACGCCGGCCTGGATGTTGTCTGGTCTGGAGTCTTTTTTGTTTCCGCATCTGTTTATCGTACAGAGCACTTCCGCCTTTATGAACGGGGCTAGGTCTTCCTCTTGGCGATTGGATAGTTTGTTTCAATTCCATTTTGTTTAATCATTCCTTCCATTCTTTCCCGTTGTTCTTTGTGTCATCTCCTGGTGTATCGTCTGGTACAAGTTTTTGAATCAGAAGACTTGCGGTCTAAAGCCAGTCTGTTGTTATTTTCTCACTCCGTTCATAGTGTAAAGAAAATGGTTGGTGGTTTGATCTTTTCTCTTATTGTTTTATATGGCATACCCCAGGCGTCTCTCTGTAGGTGCCTTTCTACGAATGCCCACCATGTTTATTGTTCTAGCTGGTGTAGTTTTTTTTCGCAAGTTTCTTTTATCTCCCGATAACAGGCTAGACAAAATCGTCTCTCGTTCTGTGTAAAAGACTGTAAGTAGATCTTTCTGGTCTTTCTAGTTTTTCGTGATTGGGTGAAACCAAAAAATAATTGTTGTGGGGAGCAGTTCAAGTAAGCTTTGAACCAAGTCATGACCACGCCATTTGAGCACTCGATGCGAGATAGCGACGGTTTTAAGAGACGGTAATTGGATTTGTGGAGAGCAAGTCGACTATTAACGCGTTAGGGTTCGTTTTTGGAGAGATCAAACAAGCGAGGGATGACAAGAAATATATTGTGGTTGCTCTGGATTTTTCGAGAGTATTTGGTGCTACCAGGTGGCCAATTATCGTTTGACAGTTGAAGCGCAAGGACTGTCCGCAAAACCTGACGTTATTGGTCAAAAGTTTCATGTCGGGGAGATTGGCACAGATCAACTTCCGGGAAAAACTGTATCGCGAGTAGTGGAAACGGTATGCCCTCATGAATCATGCTAGGGTTCCACATCCTAGTAGTTGCTGTACAAGTGCATCTTTATGGTCAAATTGTGCAAAGGATGCATTATTGTGGGATATGTGGATGACAAGCTGTTATTATTAGGCCGAGATTAATAACAGAGATAGGAACGAAACCGAAGGAGTCGTCGAGCTGGTTGCCAAAAGGATCGCGGAGGTCAAGTTAAAATTCAACACTTTGAAGTCAAAACTGAGACAGCATCCCCTTAGGCTAGAGCTTGAAGGGGAGAAGATCCAGATCAAGGAAGCCATCACATACCTCGGCGTCAAGTTATATAACAAATAGAATTTGAAGGCACACGGGCAGTATATCAAAAGCAAGAGCTGCGAGACATTTAATAGAAAGCTGCAAATCTTTAAAGACAGTGTACGCGGGAGCTATTAAATCGGCGATGATGTATGTGGCATCTGAGAGGGCGGATGGTTTAGAGGTCAGGGGAACCCGGCAATTAGCGAGCGTCCAGAGCGTAACAGCGGTTAAGACAGTAAGTTCGTACAGGACTACTTCCACGGAGGCGGTGTTAGTTACTTGTAGGATTTTTCGTATCGAGCAGTTATCAAGGAAATTCGCGGTCGTTGACCTACTGAAATGGGAAAAGGACAAAATATGGTTGAAGATCTCGAACTTGAAACTAGGGATGTCGCGAGGGATATTTATGCTTCGCTACTTAGGCATTTGGCTACCGTAAACGGTATCGCGTTTGTCAAAGGCGATGAAGACTCAGCGGGGTTCAAGATTTATTCGTATTGCTCACGAATAGATGATGGGCAGGAAAGGAAAGCGTTCGTTGTCTACAAGAAGGAGAGGAGGTGTTTTGATTCCGTACTAAACGTGCGGTTTGAAGAACAAACTCCGAGTGCGAGTTTTATAGCTATTAAGAAAGCCATAGAGTATGTCATCAACAACTCGGGTACAAGTGGATACTCTATCATTCGTGAGAGCGAAACAGCTCTGACTGCACTGAAAAATTTGAATATCGTGACAGGTCTTCAAGAGGACGTCTGAAGGATAGTGAGCACAGCACTCGAGATTTGAAATTCTGTGTCAAGTCGCACGACCAATTTATACCGAGCATAGAAACAAGAGATAAGATAGAGGTGAAGTTAGATCAAAAAATCGTGTAGCTAGTAACCAGGCATGGGGTATTGAAGGCCTACCTGTTTGACTACGCGATCGAGATGATTAACAGAGGGTTGTCGGACAGACAACTAGCTGTCGAGGGTCTAGAATGGTTCGAAAGCATAAAAGAAGTTCAGGAGTGGCTAATCAAAAGGCAATTTGAGTGGTGTTGATGGAGTTTGCCGGAAGGGTTGCGATACTGGACACCGAGAACGGGACGTAAAGCAGCATTGACTTGTTTGAAATAGTACAAAGATGGTGGACGGTTTGAAAATAGGAGCAGGAGGTAGACTCGAAGATGTGGCATAAATTTGTTTTGTGGCTCGACATAACTTAATTTTAAAATAATATAAAAAAAGTACTAAAAACCAAAATGTAAATATTTAAAGATGCACTTTCACAATAAATCAATGACTGCTTTAGTTAAACACTCGGACCGAAACCAGTAATTAATCAGATTTTAAACAGGAGAGTGAAACCACGTGCCCCCCGTGACAGTTATCACCCAGGACATTTAATGCATACACCACTAGTAGTTTAGCAGTGCATGCCCACCTCCCCTTAGCAGTAAGAAATTTTTTATGTAGGCAGTCGACTAGATCATCGGATCCTGGAGAAATTTATATTCGAGAAATTGATAAATAGTGTGGTGGCTGTACTCACATAAGCATTGATTATACTAAAAAATTAACTTTGCAGCCAAGTTTGAACGAGCACCTTATAGCGTATTGGCGCTAGTACATACAATGCTTATGCCAAAGCACCTGATAATTTAAGTAATGCCTCTGCTGTTCCATATACTCTAAATGCTCCAATGCTTTACTTAGATATTTATATTTTTATACCTGTATTGTACATTTATATATTTGACTGTTATGTCGCTTGACTTGTTTTGTTTGGCGTTTTATTTATTTGGATCGTAGTATCTACAGAAAGAAAGATTTAAATTAAAATAAATCAGTTAGGCAACGATAGGAAACGTAAGAACGAATTTAGAAAAAAGTTCGAATAAATTACTTAAACTAGGGCGGATGCTATCGTTAAATTTATAGAGTAACAACAAATAGTTGAATTTGCTATTAATAAATTTGACGTATGCTTAGAAATTCGAATTTATTTGTAAATAATAATTTAACTAGATTTGTATTGTATTAAGTCGACCTTTCGCGTCGCAGCAGTAAGCAGACACACTTCAAAATCAACGCTATGGGAACCATTAGTAAAACTCTAGCTTTAGTCTTAGTCTATAATTTTTATTTATCGATTAATTAGTTTTGAAGTCCGATTTACTTGAGTCACGTATAAATCCAATGTAGTACCTTTGGGTGGGGTGCTAGAGATGTCACCGCAAGTAACGGCTGTTACTCACATATACTGTCATCAGATTTCTTGTTAGCAATTAAACTAAACGGACGTGTTTCACAGAGCTCTTGAGCAGTTACAAGTAAGTTATATGTATGAATTTTTATTTTTTTGCTTTGGAGCTTTGATTTTAATTCTTTGTTTTAATAGTACTGTACGGGATTACTTTTCTGAACGCGGACAAAGAAATAAAGTCATAAAACAAAATTTTATTCGAATAAATAATACATCAGACGTGTTAAAACTTAAATAAATTTATTATATAAAACTTTTTTGCGTCAAACCAAAAGACGAATAACTTAGTAGACGTAATAAATAATTTTAAAGCTGTGTCAAAGGTTTTTGTAATAAACTTGTATCCTTTATTGCTAGAAACCGTCTAAAAACTTGTTAAAACTCGAAAATAAATTAAAAAATTTTGTACAGTTTGTTTGTAATAAACAAAGAATTTTTATACTAAAACAAAATCCCTTTTTGGATTAAATAAATAGCATAAAATTAGCAATCCCTGTTTTAAAATTAAATAAAATATTGTAACTTACAAGTACTTGTGCACTTAAACATTCCTCAATCGACCGGGCGGTCGAACAAGCAAACATTCAGTTGATGTCCGGTGCCATATTACGTACAAATAATTTAATTTGAACGAACCAACCAGACTATAGGATTTTACAAATTACAACTCTTGAAACATGAACATACAATAAATAAACAAACAGGGTTGCATACTGTTTATTTTAAAAATAATCGAGGCATTTTTATTGAGAGATATAGATTTGTTTAATATTGTCACTGTTATTCAAGAAGATATTTCGTAGTTTTTAAATTTGAGTCGTTTGAGCGTCGCGATGGTTACAAATCGTTTATGAAACCTAGCATAGAGACTCGAGTCTCTTGTTGGTTATTGGTTCCTGTTGCTCTTGCGAAGGCTGACAAGTTGAAAGAAACCTGGTGGTTCATCAAGATGGGGACAAGTGCCGAGAAAAAGGAGCGGTGGGAGGACAGAGTTCGTCAAATCAGAGGCCGAAAGCGCAGTCGGAAATACACTTAAGCTCATGGTGAACGACGTGATGTTGAAAACCCGGAAGGAGGTTGTTATGTTCGAGACGGGGTATGCACAAGCGGCGGTTTCGTCGAAGGAGTTGGGGCATAACGACAATGCTGTCGAACGAGAATAAGCCTCAACATCCAGATAACAACGAATGGTGTTGTCTAACAACAATGGAAGCATTACGGCTAGCAACTTAAATAAGCTTTTGGAGCAGATGTTGTTTCTAGAGAGGTAGGAGAAATTGGGGTCGCGGATTTGGGTAAGGTTGCAGTAGAACAAAGGAAGGTGGCGTTTTGGTTCTGAGGGTGGCATCATACGCCGCTACTGCTGTGAGTGCGACATCGGCGTTTGTAACCGCTATTTGTTGACGCAAAGGGGGCTCGCCGAGGTGGTATTGCGGTTGAGTGTATTGGGTGCGAGGACGCGATAAAGTTGCAGTCAAAGGCTGGGGGCGACTGCGAGAAGCAGACGACAAAGGCGATTCAGAAGAGGCGAAGGCGAATCGTTTTCGCTGGAATCGAGAGGATGATGAAGGGCAATGAGTTAAACCGGATGGTCGCCCTTTTAACAAGTTGAAGCTGGAAGACCACCCGAGGGAGAAGTTCCAGCTTCGCAGAAACGATTCTAGGGATCCCTTCGCCAACGTTGTCTTCGAATTGACGCCCACTTCGAAAACGCATCCTAATGAAAACCGATAACCTCAGATGGCGAAAAGTTTGAGCACTGGATCATTTCCCAGTAACCCAGTGCTACCGCTTTCAAGTGTACGGCCATCGATCGATAGAGTGCAGGGAGAAGTCACAGTGGTAATTAGCTGTGACGAACGACAGAGTCAGCGGTGGTGAGAAGGCCTTGACAAAAAATATTGACTATGAATTGCAAAGACCAAATAAAATCTCAAAGAAGTAATAAGCTTAAACTCGCACAATTAAATCTCGGCAAGGGCAAAGGCGCCACAAATAACTTCCTAAACGAAGAACAAAATCGACATCAGGCTTGTACTGGATCCGCACCTGTATAGCTATAAGTATTGCGGAATTTTGGAAAGGGGTTACTGTGTTAAACACAAATAGCGAATCATTGTGCAGCGGTATAGTATTAAATAAATTTGGAGTTTTTATAGTTAAACCCCTTTAACTCGATTTAATAACTGCGTAAAACTTGCAAATATTCTGTAAAATTTATTGTAGTGTCCGTATAATAACATAAGAACTTTTAAATCAAAACGTAATACCTTTTTAATTAAATAAATGTCATAAAAATAGCAATTTCTTCATTACAATTAAATAAAATATTATAACTTTCAAGTGTACGTGCACTTAAAATTCCTTAAATTAAGCTCTATGTGTGAAACTTTGTGCAGCAGTATCATTATGTACCAGACTATCGAGCAATCAAAAATTCAGGTGTTTTCCAATGCCACATTCCATTAGCGCCAATTTGTCCATTAGAATAATTCAGATTTGATGAAACAACCACAGTAGAAGATTTTAAATATTTAAACCCTTGAAGTAGATTCGCCAATTTGAATTTAAATTTAAATTCGGAGTGCAAATTTATTATAGGTGAATAAAAACTAGGTTTGTCGACGGTTCGTTTTATAACTAATTGAGGAATTTTGATTGAGTTATTACGGTTCTATGTATTTGCGTTGCTGTTAATCGAGAAGTTGTTTAGTGGTTTTTAGCTTTCCGTCATTTAAGCAACGTGACGATTGCTAGTCCTTCATGATTATGCTTAGCATATAGTGTTGTGTTTCTTGTTGGTTTTTTTGTTTTTGTTGGGTATTGGTTCCTGTTCCTCTTGTAAATGTACTGAGTTACGAGAATTATTGTGGTCCATTAAAACGACGAGCTGCTGCCGAGGAAGAAGAGAAGAGAAAGATCGGAGTCCGTTAAGTCGGAAGGCAAAGGCGCTATTGGCAAGAGGTTAGAAATTATGTTAAAGGATGTGATGTTGGAAGCTCAGGAAGAGGTTGTAATCTCGGATACAGCACCTGCGCCTACGGGCGTCAAATGGGAGGAGTCGGGGACCCTTGTGGATGTTGTTGCGCCGAAATTGCCTGTAAGGTATGGTTCGGGCGATAAAATTGTGCGTTGGGAATAACCCAGTGCTACCGTAGTTACAAGTACGGTCATCGATCGATAGAGTGCCGGAAAAAGGTATAATCGTGTGGTAACTGTGCCGAGGTCGAGTAGGAATTCAAGAATTGCCGGAAGGCAGTCCCTTCCTGTGTGATGTATGCAAGGGCCAAAGACAGAATGAATGGCGGTGCGAATGTAGATCCGCGCTACGACTTCAAGTCGAGTAATTGTCCGACGATGCTACGTCTGAAGTACATTATCACACTTAACATCGACTATGGATTCTGACACCCAAACGAAATCCGAAAGAAGATTAAATTCGCACAATTAAAACTCGGTAAAGGCAAACGGGCCACAAATAACTTTGTATGTAATAAGCGAGTACCTTTGGCCGGTCTACTACGTCTACTACGACGCGAGAATTTTCACACCGAAGACTTAATAAAACTAATCGAAAGCGTAATCCGTATCATAGGTAGAAATAGAAAATAAACGTCGTATGAGATTTCAATAAAAAGTCGCCGTTATGGTGCACGCAGATTCAAGACAACAGGCGCTCGCAAGTCGCCAAACCTGCGATAGATTGGGATTTTAGCGGGATCAATACTAACAGTTTCGCAGGCGATGTTTGAAGTCGTTTCTAATTAGGAGTTGGGATCAGGCGAGTCGCGCTCTCCGAGCAAATATTAATAACGGGGGGGTTTGAGACCAACGTATGCCTAAGCGAGGAAATAACTATCTTCCTGCGGTTAGTATCTCCGCTCTCGAGAATGAATTAGTAAACTACCGAGAGGCCACTCAAACAGAAATACTCATGCAAAAAATTAAACGACGCCGCGGTAAACGCGTCAGCGTACTCAATACCGCGAAAGCAATCGCTTAAACTTATCGTACCTTAGTAGATCCGGAAGCTAACCACCAAGGCGCAGAAACGCGCAACCTAATATGCCGCTATCATGCGCCGCTGGAGAAATAAGGAAACAGGAAATTCTAGTATAACCGAAGTAATCGATAATAGAAAAAATTAATTGAAAAACTCGAACGAATAAATTCAAAAGATTCTGTGTGTGCAACTCTAACGAAGAAACTTGTGGAACTGAATATCGCGTAATAAGAGGAAAGCAGCAAAGTATCGCGTTACGCAATATAAGAAAAATAAATGCCGGACATACGGATAGCTTCAAGACCACGGTGGAATATTTACTGAAGAAATTTTCCCCATCGGACGATCCAGATGAGAATGTGCCGCTGCACAATATGATACGTCGGGGAGCTACAGTGTCGCAAGGGACAGGTTAGAGGGAATGTACCCTAAGAAAGCACAGCGGTATGATGCAGTTACTTCAGACAAAGCTCCATAGGTATGCTAGTGGAGCTCACGTGCTTTTGCCGGGATGTTTAATCTATGCTTGCATAAGAGCGTGTTTTCGCGTTGCTGGAAAGTCCAGAATATAAAGGTTATCCTTAAATCTAGACAGACAGACGCATCAGACCCGGGCAGATATCGTCCAATTATTCTGCTACCGGTAATAGAAAAAGTTTTGGTGCGTGTCATGACCACGCGGGTTGAACACTCGGTGTGCGATAGCGACGGTATCAGTCGCCTACAATTCGGATTAGCGGTGGGTAGGCCGACTATCGACGTGCTAGGATTTGTTTTCTGAGAAACTAAGCAAGCAAGGGAAGCAAAGCAGCATTGTATCGTCGTGGCTTTAGACATTTCAGGATCAGGTGTGACTGGCACAGGTCAAAATTCCGCGTGAAGTTGTGTCGTGAGCAGAAGAACGAGATTCCCGCAAGGGTCATTCTCTGGCCCCACGTTTTCGAAGTTGTTGTATGGGAGCATTTTTAGGGTGGAATTGCTTAAAGAATGTATAATTATTGGATTCGAGTATGATACGCTGTTAATAATCAGATCGAGAATGTTAATGGAGATGCGGACAAAACTGAAAGTGGCATGAATCAGGTTGCACCATTGATTGCAAAAGGTCAAGTTGAAATTTAATACGTCGAAAACGGAGACCCTTTATTTCAGAACAAAACCGGAACGGCGTCTCTATAGGTTGGGGTTAAGAGCAAATAAGGACTCATTCATAACATTCATAACATACCTCGACGTCAAGTTAGATGAAGAATTGAATTGAAAAACGCACGTGTCAGCCAGGATAGCGAAGTATCGAACACAAGGTATACTGGCAATTTAGATGCGAATCCTTAAAGACGGTCTACGCAGGAGCAATCGAACTGGGGATGTTGAATGCCAAATCTGTTTGAGCGGAGGGTTGCAAAGTTAGAGAAGTCCGGCAATTGACGAGCGTTCAGTGCATAACAGCGGTCAATGCGGTGAGAGTGTACAGGACCATTTCTGCGGAGGTAGTTTTCGTGAATGGCAGGATTATCCCAACCGAATTCATCGTCAAGAAGTTTAGAGATCAGAAACTCTTACATATTTAAGTCAACCTTTAACCCAAGTATATATTATTTACTAAAGTTTCCAATCACATTTGTTAATTTTGAATCAGATTTTGCGTTATTATATGTGACTTATAGATCTTGTCCTGGTAGGTTGAGTAGTTAATAAATTATATATTATATTAAAAATTATTTTGATTGAATAGAGATTATGTAATTGTTATTATGGAATAATTTTCTAAAAATTTTAAAATTTCTTTGGTGGACTCTTATTAATTCTATTTCTAAATCCTAGTATAAAGTTTAAGTGAATGATATGAATAATAAATCTTAATAATATTTTTCATATATTCTTCGTATTATTAGTGTCTAAAAAAATGGGTTGAATTATTATTTGTTGTTCTTTTGTAAGTTTTAACGAAAATTGAAATCTTTAAAAATGTTTCATATTTCATTAACTTTGTCATTTAGAAGAGCTGTCGCCATATTTTCAACAACCTTTTTTTAAAAGGGTAAATGCAAACCAAAGGTTTCTTTAATTATATTATCCGATATTGATTTTCCTACTAATTCTACAATAATAAATACTGCAATGTAGTTATGCCAGAGAAATAATTTGGAAAAAGTAAAACTACACCAGTTTGCACATTTCTTATGTATGATAAGATTTGTAGATTCAGCAATAATGAAATTTAAATACAAATAAGGAATAACTGGTTACTAGTTTTCAAATTCTTTAAATAAGGAGATATTACAGATACCTCATTAAAAAAATAACATTCCCTAAAAGTCTAAAACCCTTATGGAATCTATAAATCCCAAGTTCAGAACTGGAATATTTATTTAAATAAGTATTTTACTTAAAGAGCGAAGTAAAACCTGATTCCCGTACTTTTTATTTTCAAAAACTAGATCGGCACAGAAACCTATATTTTAATAGGATTCCTTTTGCTGTTGGGTTTAGAGCATTCAGAATACATGTTTTTCAATTTGTCAAATTGGCTGCTACTGGTGTCACATACAAATAGTATTTTTTTTGCAAAGCCACCTCGTAAAATTGACAGGTATGAAAGCCGGCGACTTTAGAGGCATTGAATGCAGTACGTTTTCACAACTAACAACAATCACGTTATTGAATAATTTACGCAGATTTTTCTTTCAGTTGCAAGACGAAGTCGTTCAGATATCTTCACGTGATTGCGTGCTGCAATTCACTGTGTGTTTCACAAAAAATGCAAATTCCATCCACCTTCGTGTATGTAATTTCATAAAATATATTGTAACAATAACTCCGAACAATCTAGAATTCAAAGAGATAAAACTACTAAATGAACAATGGATTGATTGATTGACAGCTATGAGTGTAATATGTAATGTTAGACTAGAAAGATTTAGTAATTTCTGGTATAATGTGGAAGCTTTATAATTGGATATATAAACTGTACGATTCGATAGCTAAGGTAGTTTGGATATTGATCCAGACGTGATATGGAACAAATTGCACAATCTATTGTTAGAATAAATACGTCTAATGTCTGTTATAATATCCCGCGAACGTATTAAGCGACACTGCTACAGTTGACAACACTGATACGGTCCACGTTTTACAATATTACACAATAATTAATATTATAACATAATTACGTGGCAAATTGTATCAAAAACCAAACACGTTTACAATGATACAATTTGCACTTTAAAATGTAAATAAAGCAAAGTACTCACTTAAAACGCGCCTTGCAGTTAATCTCAGGGCATCTCGTTGTTGTTTTAGGGTGGGTTGGGTCACGTCATTGTTGATTCAAATTTATTCATCCCTCCTCCTTTGTCGTCCGAAGGTAAGGCGAAGGGATAAAGGTAAAGGTACTTGAAGATACAGGTAAAAGAGAACCTACATCCTAAAAAGAGGAAAGAAAAAAAACACGACACGGGTAAACCTTACCGTTCGACGTCTCATGGCTAATAATAATGTCGTGTGGCAAACCGCGCACTTTCCCATCACTCCGCGTCTGCGCAATCTTTTGCGCCGATGCAACTGTTCGGGATGGCGGAAATTTAACAAGTTTATTTTAAAATAATGGCGGGAATTTAGTCACATATTTAAAAATGTACAATGCCAATTTTGGCATGTATCAATCGCGACAAATCCATAAAAAAAGAAAATTAAAAAAGAAAATGACTGTTAGCATGGTAAAAACTTAAAATCTAAAGCCTAACTACTTACATATACCCTAACTTACATTCTAGAAAATGTTTATTTTAGGCGCCACCTGGTTTTTTCAACCGAAAACGCGTCTTACGAATAACCAGGAAACGAAATGTGTAGCCCCATTGTTTTTGAACTACATCTATAAATGCACACACGAGTCTTTAATGTGGCGCAGTTATAATCGACAGCACAAATTTGTCGGAGAGCAAGAAACACTACTATAACTAAAACAAATGCGACAAGTCACCTCATATATATATATATATTGCTGTGATCCTCCGTCAAATCCGGGAACTACGCTTTTCGAATCGAGCCCCACAGATTGGGCGTTAAGAATGCTGTGAAACCTCTTAAATTAACTGGTCCGTTGACTTTCTTCTGTTACTCACCTCTTTACTCTTTTCCGCCTCGGCTGCTCACCTAGTTAAACCTTCATCCTCTTTCATAAAAAAAAAACAAACACATTCCTACCACAAACATCAACGTTAACTCTATTTACATTAATATTCACAATACATTAAAATTTCAAAATTAAAATTCAGCATAAATTTTAATATCAGAGAATTTCAAAATTAAATTTATTTTTTCATTTTAAAGTGCATCCAGAATTAAAGTCCTTGTAGGATGCCTACTAATTACTATAACAATATATGCAGACCTGAGTCTGAGTACAAAGGGAGCATCTACCACCCCTTTACGTTAATTAACCAGGTTCGTCTAATTGAGCTCAAAGACATACCCAAATTTTCATCATAATCCAGAACATCAATACTAAATACCCCTTTCTACTTAAACAAGCAAATTTCACCTTAAAATTAAAATATTATTGTTAGTACAATTTCACTACTGTCCATATTAAATAAATCAATTATAAAGTTATTCAACACACACCAAAATATCAAAGTTCGAACAAAATAGTATAATTTACCTGAAGGTTACTGCACTCGTAGCTTCAATGTACATCGTCCCTTTGTTAATTACACCATTCCAACTGGGTTATATTTACGGCTTCTGATTCTCAACGCTTTTAAAATTTTCTCCATCACCATTTATTTAAACTTGTTTCAGGGCTCTTCCGGAACTCATCTGTGTATATCTGAACCTTGTTTTGTGGATCCAGACACGTTTATGCACCATTTAGGTATTAATACCCCCGAAAAATAACAAAGAAATTCATACTTCTTTCACCAATATACGCCAAAACTGCCTACTTTTGTGTATTCATTTGTCGTTGTAAATTTTACTCATTGGTACGGTAATACTAAACTTTATTACCTTGTATCTTCTTTTCTAAGTGCACTAAAGTACATTCATTGTAGCACGTAAAGAACAAGCTGTTTTAAATCACAAAATATTCGAGCAAACTGTTTAAATTATTTAATATTAAAACCGGAAAACTAAAAAGCACTGTTTAACGCGTTGAATCAAGTCGAAGATCTAAGAGAGCTTGTTCATATTCCCCTGGGTATATATAGAGGTTAGCCTGTCTGTCGGTCGAGTCCTCAAAACGGACAATTCTAAAGAATTTCGCCTGCTATGTTCCCATTCCGCAGCCCGGCATGCGATTTTTACGAAATTTGCACTCGCCCCAGTTAAATCTCAGAAATTTCGACACGGCTTGCAACGTCTGGAAATAACTAATTGACTTTTATACAGAAATGTTATTTTTACCTCTCAAATTTTGCCTTTTACTTTCAACCAATCGCAACCCCATGACGTTGCTCTACTCACGCCTTTTTTACTATATGTGTCTTGGTCTTGCGCATATTATCTGTCTCTATCTACCCTGTTCTTATTAGTGCAAATTGATATTCTTTATTATCGATTATTTCAGTCCATGTGGACTATCTGGGTTAAATAACCCCGTATCGCGCCTTCCCGTGAATATTAAGCCACGGTTTCTCCAAGATTCTTTGTAACCATTTGTTATCTGCAAATTTTACGCGGAACAAGCTTTTTTAAAAATGCGCAGGTGTTCTGTATTTCGTGCTAAAGCATCCGACCGTTTCCAATATCCGTAGAATCGACATGTTTATTTAAACAAATTAAACTGAAATTGCCTTTTAAAAATACGCAGGTGTGTTCAAACGTAACATTTTAAATACCCTTCTACGATTTGCATTTTATTGGGTTTTTACAAGTTTTTATAGATATTATCTCTTACTAACGGTTCAATTAACTCCAATTAAAATAATACCCTTTAATTTTTAGTGAATCCTAATTAAATATTCAATTATTATCTGTACGTTTTGTTTACTACCGGTTACTTAAAATAGAGTTAATTAATATAAATTTTGCACATAATTTCTCTTTGTTTCTTTCCTAGGAATAATTAAATTACATGTAGAGTTTTCTAATACTGCTTCCTTTTATATAAAGCGTCTTATCAATAATTTAAATCTCTTATTTTTAATGAAACGAATGAATTTTTATGCTTCACGGTTTTATAATAAAGCGTATTATCTAATAAAATTCCTTATACACGGTGATTAAAATTATTTGATGTGATTATTTAATTTTCTACCCTGGTCTAAATATGAGTATTTTCCCCTATTTGAATACAAATAATCCCATTTATTTGAATTCAATTATGAAATATTTAAACCGCAAACAAAATTTACAAAAAAATGCCTATCTCTCTCTACCCTTATCTATCTAACTTACCTACCTTATCCAATCAAAAAAATATTTACACCTGTCCTATATCCCTATCCTATTCCTAACTCTCACCTAATTTTATAAACTGAAATTATCCCTAACTTCATCCTACTTAATCATCTAATCCTATATATATTCTATATACCTATCCTATTCCTAACTTTTAAACTAATCTTCACTACACTTTACTTCTCCCTACCTAATCCTATATGCCTATCCTACTCTTACTCTATTCCTAACTCTCCACTAATCTTATATGAAATATCTATACTTAACCTATCTTATTTTCTTCCTACATTTAATCTTTCTTTCTCATCCTATATCTAGCTTTATTTTCTATACACACCTACTTCTACTCTTCTATATACACCTATTCTATCCTTTGTTCATCCAGTTATTTAAATCTAACTCTCTTCTTGACCCTCCAAGTCTTTCTTCTCACCAACCTAATACTCTTCATCCCTATTTCTCCCCCTATTATATCTATACTTATCATCCCTATTATCTCACATATAATAAACTTATCATCCCTATTATCCTGACTCTTAAATATTACTTCTTCTTCAGTCCCTACACTTGTCTGTTTCTTATTCATTATCATTTCCTTTTCTGTCGACAAACCAAACGATACTACCTTACAATTATCAATTTTTCCCTCTACGGAAACTCCTATGTACCTTCTAGAATGCTTGTGTAATGGAATCAGCCAGAATAAATTCCTTGAATCTACTTTATTAAAAATAAACTTGCCACTTAACCTCATCAAAAATAATTCTGCCTTCACCTGCTCCCGATATGCTGCTGTTGCTTCTACCCCCACTAATTCTGCATGTTTTTGTAATAAAGCTTGAACCTCTACTCTCCTATCCTCTGGACATCTTATGGTGTTGATCTGTTTACCTTCATCATCCTCTACCTCTACTACATTAATACTAAACCCTGTGTCATCCTCTGTGACTTCATAACTGCCCTTCCATGGCACTACCCTATCATTAATCCTTATTACCTTCCGTTCCATATCTATCAAAACCCCTAACTTCATCATACAGTCAACACCTAAAATGCTCGGAAACTTCAGTCCAGGTACAATTACAAACTCCTGTTCACAGCTTAACTCTCCTATATCTATCCTAAGCACCACAACACTATTTACTACAGCAAACTTCTTTTTATTTGGAGCTACTAAATGACTACGCTTTATAGGCATAATTCTATCACAAACCTCATCCCTAATTTTGCTGACGACTTCCTCCGATATTAAACTCGCCTCTGCCCCTGTATCAAGTAATACTTCTACACTATTCTCAAAAATTTCTATATTAATAATTGGCAAACATAATTTTTCCTCAGTTTCTGGCTCTACTTCCTCCTCAATTTTGAAAAATTCACGTGGATGTTCATATACATTTACACTGAAATCTAGTGGTCTGTCGCGTTCTAAAAATCCTGTCCAGGTCTGTTTTCCCTACTTGGTCCTGGTCTAGCCGTCACCTCAGCGTATGTCCTAGGCGTTTCCACTCGTTCCGTGTCTGTATTAGCAGTCCCCCTCATGTCCGGTGAACTATTCCTTCTGGTAGGTTCCGGTCTCGGTGCAGGTCCCCTTCCTAAACTATTACTTCTAACGTATGGTCGTCTCTGTTCCCAATTCTGTCGCTGGTATCCGTAACTATTCCCTCTTCTAGCATAGTTGTCCCGTCTATTGTCAAACCTAACCGTGTTGATCTGTCTTTCCCTATTATCCCGAGGTCGTCCACTACTTACGTCGTCGTACCTCTGCAGGTATTCTAAAAACGTTTCTCTGTCCACTATGTTCTGTAGTGCTACGTGTTGTCTTACTTCTACCTCGAAGTGTCGTGATAAATACTTAATAATTTGTCGGTCCGTCAGTGGTGGGTTCAGTTGCTTTGCTATGCTATACTTGCGTATAGCATATTGCTCCTACTTCCTGAAAATTCTCCTTAAATTTCCTGTGATTAAGTCGTCTCGTACCTGGTCTTGTCTGTGGTCACTCCAGTAGTGCTTTAAAAATCTGTCTTCAAACTCCGTGTAGGTGTCTATGTCCTGTCCTACTAAATTGTACCATGCTTCCGCGTTGTCTTTCAATAAAGCCTTTATCGTATTCAGTTTAGTCTGTTCGTCAAATAAATTTCCCACTAGATATCTTACACTATTAATAAAAATTTGTGGATTTACCCTGTTATCGCCATAAAACTTCATGTGTTGGTCCAATGATACGCTACCTGTATAAAATCTGGGACCATCCCCCGTTAAATTTGACATGTTGTATTTGATACTACTAACTTCGCGTTCTACCCTGCCTAACTGATCCATACATGAGTCTGTCACTTCAGTCATTTTTATATTAATCTCTTCTTCACAAAAATTGCGTACTTCTGACCTTAAATGTCCCATTTCCTGTCGAAGACCTGTAATATCACGCTCATTTTTTTCAACCCTATTTTCTACTTCCCCCAGTTTCACGGTAAGACTATCTTTAAATTCTGTAAATTCTTTAGTATTTGTTCAATTTTCCCGCTTATCTGCTCTAATTTTTGGTTGGACTCCTCCCCTCGCTCTATTCGATTCTTCTCTAGCTCTATTAGATTCTTCCCTAGCTCTATTAGCTTCATCGCTCATCCTCTCTAGCATTCTCATTATCATCTCGTTTCCTTGATCCCCTGATTCCGTCCTTGACTGATCTCTACTGCCTCCAGCTTCTTCCATTTTAGAATTTTTCTCACACAATGCACTATCGTCACTTCCAATTTCCACTCCTTGACTCCTTAACCACTCTTTTCTCTGCATACGTTCTAATCACTCCCACACACTCTAAAATACTCTTAAATTTATACACACGCAGAAACTCTCTCTCTCAGATCGCCAGTTTCCTGGAATAAAATCACAAAAATTTTATTTGGAACTCGAGCCCCACGTTGGGCGCCAAGAATGCTGTGATCCTCCGTCAAATCCGGGAACTACGCTTTTCGAATCGAGCCCCACAGATTGGGCGTTAAGAATGCTGTGAAACCTCTTAAATTAACTGGTCCGTTGACTTTCTTCTGTTACTCACCTCTTTACTCTTTTCCGCCTCGGCTGCTCACCTAGTTAAACCTTCATCCTCTTTCATAAAAAAAAAACAAACACATTCCTACCACAAACATCAACGTTAACTCTATTTACATTAATATTCACAATACATTAAAATTTCAAAATTAAAATTCAGCATAAATTTTAATATCAGAGAATTTCAAAATTAAATTTATTTTCATTTTAAAGTGCATCCAGAATTAAAGTCCTTGTAGGATGCCTACTAATTACTATAACAATATATGCAGACCTGAGTCTGAGTACAAAGGGAGCATCTACCACCCCTTTACGTTAATTAACCAGGTTCGTCTAATTGAGCTCAAAGACATACCCAAATTTTCATCATAATCCCGAACATCAATACTAAATACCCCTTTCTACTTAAACAAGCAAATTTCACCTTAAAATTAAAATATTATTGTTAGTACAATTTCACTACTGTCCATATTAAATAAATCAATTATAAAGTTATTCAACACACACCAAAATATCAAAGTTCGAACAAAATAGTATAATTTACCTGAAGGTTACTGCACTCGTAGCTTCAATGTACATCGTCCCTTTGTTAATTACACCATTCCAACTAGGTTATATTTACGGCTTCTGATTCTCAACGCTTTTAAAATTTTCTCCATCACCATTTATTTAAAGTTGTTTCAGGGCTCTTCCGGAACTCATCTGTGTATATCTGAACCTTGTTTTGTGGATCCAGACACGTTTATGCACCATTTAGGTATTAATACCCCCGAAAAATAACAAAGATATTCATACTTCTTTCACCAATATACGCCAAAACTGACTACTTTTGTGTATTCATTTGTCGTTGTAAATTTTACTCATTGGTACGGTGATACTAAACTTTATTACCTTGTATCTTCTTTTCTAAGTGCACTAAAGTACATTCATTGTAGCACGTAAAGAACAAGCTGTTTTAAATCACAAAATATTCGAGCAAACTGTTTAAATTATTTAATATTAAAACCGGAAAACTAAAAAGCACTGTTTAACGCGTTGAATCAAGTCGAAGATCTAAGAGAGCTTGTTCATATTCCCTGGGTATATATAGAGGTTAGCCTGTCTGTCGGTCGAGTCCTCAAAACGGACAATTCTAAAGAATTTCGCCTGCTATGTTCCCATTCCGCAGCCCGGCATGCGATTTTTACGAAATTTGCACTCGCCCCAGTTAAATCTCAGAAATTTCGACACGGCTTGCAACGTCTGGAAATAACTAATTGACTTTTATACAGAAATGTTATTTTTACCTCTCAAATTTTGCCTTTACTTTCAACCAATCGCAACCCCATGACGTTGCTCTACTCACGCCTTTTTACTATATGTGTCTTGGTCTTGCGCATATTATCTGTCTCTATCTACCCTGTTCTTATTAGTGCAAATTGATATTCTTTATTATCGATTATTTCAGTCCATGTGGACTATCTGGGTTAAATAACCCCGTATCGCGCCTTCCCGTGAATATTAAGCCACGGTTTCTCCAAGATTCTTTGTAACCATTTGTTATCTGCAAATTTTACGCGGAACAAGCTTTTTTAAAAATACGCAGGTGTTCTGTATTTCGTGCTAAAGCATCCGACCGTTTCCAATATCCGTAGAATCGACATGTTTATCTAAACAAATTAAACTGAAATTGCATTTTAAAAATACACAGGTGTGTTCAAACGTAACATTTTAAATACCTTCTACGATTTGCATTTTATTGGGTTTTACAAGTTTTTATAGATATTATCTCTTACTAACGGTTCAATTAACTCCAATTAAAATAATACCCTTTAATTTTAGTGAATCCTAATTAAATATTCAATTATTATCTGTACGTTTTGTTTACTACCGGTTACTTAAAATAGAGTTAATTAATATAAATTTTGTACATAATTTCTCTTTGTTTCTTTCCTAGGAATAATTAAATTACATGTAGAGTTTTCTAATACTGCTTCCTTTTATATAAAGCGTCTTATCAATAATTTAAATCTCTTATTTTTAATGAAACGAATGAATTTTTATGCTTCACGGTTTTATAATAAAGCGTATTATCTAATAAAATTCCTTATACACGGTGATTAAAATTATTTGATGTGATTATTTAATTTTCTACCCTGGTCTAAATATGAGTAATAATATATATATATATATATATATATATATATATATATATATACTATAACTAAAGCCAACATTACAGTTTTTAAGTGCACACGCACATAAGCATTGCATTTAAACTGTTTTTCTTTGGCAAGAAAATGCCCAAATTTCAAAATGCCTATGAGAGCAAGTTACTATGCACTTTAGCAAATTTTTATGTACTGGTACTCTGGCTTAATAAACAATACACATCAAAACTTTTTTATGACATGGTTGTGAATTAGCAAATTTACCAACAGTACCATCTTACTAATTTCTTACGTTACTAACCTAACAAATTACATTGCTACCATCAGGTTAGCTTCTTCACTCAAAACTCAAAAAATTATTCCTACGTCTGATCATAAATACCAAACGTTAGGAAAACAAAAGATAGTAAGACAAAGTCTCAAGTTATTATAAAAGATAATAGGTAAGACAAAGATATTAAGATAAAACTAGATAACAAGAAATGGATCCGAAACGTCCCAGCACGTTAAGGCACGCTACATCTATATACATTAAAGATATAGCGTAGAATTCCCCAGCTCACCAAGCCGTTTTGTCATCCATCGCAAAGATACAAGATAGAGTGGCTCCTTGAAGCCGTTATATGGATAAGATAAGACATAATAAGTTAAAAAAAATTACTAAACTCTTAATGGGAACTAGTACAATCATTTTCCTAACGAGTGCATCCACTGCGATATGAAAATCAGACAAGAGTTGAAATAACAGCTTAAAAGTATCACTACAGATACCTTCACACAAAAAACCACTGTTTCAAGGTAATTTTTAGAAACGGTAACGCCATAAACCCACAAGAATGCCTAACTATAAACAGTTAAATACAACCAAACTGTCCCAATATGCTAAAAACAACCGAGAATTTGATAAGATATCAGTAAAAAGCGATAGCATCTCACCACAAAGTTCAATAAAAAACAACAAAAAAAATGTTTATATGTTCTGGCGACTTAACAGAAGAAGAAAACAAGTAATAATAAAGGATAAAGTAAGCGACTGTAATAATTTAGAAGAAATATGCATGGAATAGAAACTCCTAGTTTTTTGCAACTGCGAATATGGACTATTTCTTACAAAGGCATAGGCCGCGTCTTCTATGTGAGCCCAAAGAAAAAAGCATCCACTCAACATCAACTAAAACCAATCATAAAAATTCAATGAGTTATTACAACCAAAGTTACGACAATCACCATGTAATTAAAGAACGTAAGATAAATGTTGAAAACAAAATAATATGATGTAGAAAAGGTGCCAAGATTGATTAGACGAAGCGACAGAGTTATATTAGAGAATCTAGATAACAAAGAGATATGTGACTAGCAATAAATTCAAGGGAGAGTTAACCGCCAGCAAAAAGATAGCTAATTTAAGGTAAATAAGCCAAACGTGTAGAATGTAAGTGCTGTATGAGAAAAGAAATGGCTGAATAAAGTTAACTAATTCATAGTAGGGACAAAAGCATTAGGTAAACCGTTAAGAAAATGAAAATTATTAATTAGCATTAGGGTCAGCAGAAAATGGTTTAAGGTCCTTAATGTGCCACCTTCCTTGACGTTTTCCTTCAGTGTCTTGGAGTTCATAGATAATTGGACTAATAACACGAGTGACCTCACATAAAATGAATTTTGGGGCTAATTTCTAGAGCTGTTCACGTAAAGCAAAGGAAATATCTCGTTTTCGCAAATTGTAGTGATTCTTACTCTTTTCGTAAACTTTTAACAAATTCTTTCTAACGTCGTTAAAGATAGAAGGTAATGATTGTTAGTCTTTGTCCCAGCGTACTTTTTCCTCAAATTTAATTACGTTAGTATCATCAGGAACTGAACCATAATAACTCCCATCAATTGGAGTATATCTTCCAAAAACAAGAAATGAAGGAGTAAATTGGGTTGCTTCGTGTTTGGATGTACGCAAAGCTTGAGCGATTTTAAAGATATTTTCATCCCATCTAGTGTGGTCTGAATCGATATATGAGGAGATAGCAGTAATTAAGACTCGATTTACACTTTCATTAGGGTTTACCTGGGGATGGTATTATGCGTTAAACCAAATTTTTTGTACTTTATAGCTCTTGACGAAATTTTGAAAATCTTTTGAGATAAATTGCGCTCCATTATCGCAAAGGATAATTTATGGGACCCCAAGATAAGAAATACATTTTGTTCTATAAATTTGATTATGGCGGCAGATGTGGCTTTACGTAACGGTTGTACCATAACAAATTTAGAAAACCAATCGGTGACAACTAAAAGATATTGGTTATCTTTTTTCGATCTAGGGAGTGGTCCTAATAAGTCAAGCGATAGTAATTGAAAGGGATAAGATACACGTTTAAAGTTACCCATTAAACCAGAACGGGCTTCTTAAGAGCTCTTCTGAGACCCACAAATTTTACAGTTCCTAATATAGCGGCAGACAGATTGTTTTAATGTAGACCAGTAATATAATTCAGATAGTTTAGCTAGGGTTTTCGTAACACCAAGGTGAGCAGCTATAGGGTCGTCATGACACAATTTAAGAACCTCACTGCGGTTAGCAGTAGGAACAATAAGTTTCTATTCAGGGATGTTAGAAATTTTACGAGATGAAGAAGATACAAATTTATATAATCTATTATTTGTTACACGAAAGGTGGAAAATTTATCGGGATTCTCAGAAACTTTCTTTAGCATATTTAGGTACCAGGCATCAGGAATTAGATCTGGAAGGTTAAGAGAAGCGACATCACGAGATAAGGCATCAGGTACGATATTTAATTTGCCAGGTCTATGCCGAACGTCAAAGGTAAATTGAGAGATACGCAAGTTCCATCTTGCCAATCGACCTGAGGGTTGTTTTAAGTTATTTAACCATATGAGGGCTGCACAATAAGTAATTACCGTGAAATGTGTACCTTCAACATATCCTCTAAATTTTTCAATACCAAAGATAACCCCCTAATAATTCACGTTCGGTAGCTGAATATTTTGTACAGCAAAAGTTAAAGCACGGCTAGCATAAGCGATAGGGTGTTCTAGTCCATTATTTACTTGAAACAACATTGCGCCTAGACCAGTAAGTGAGGCATCGGTTTGTATATAAAATCTTTCGTCAAAATTTCGCTAGATTAAGATAGGTGCAGAAGTGGTTAATGTTTTAATTTGTTCAAAAGCCTGCTGAGCTTCTGAATTTCATTTGACAGATTGGGATTTTTTTATTTTTAATTAGGGCGGTAATGGGTGTAGATATAGTTGAGAGATTAGATAGAAAAATGCGATAATAACTAATCGTTTTTATTAAACGTTTAATTTCGGTAGCAGTTTTAGGTGTTTTAAATTTAGTAATAGCGTCGACTTTAGCAGGATCTACCCATAGACCAGTTCCATGGTTAATAAAACCAAAAAATGTAAGAGAAGAACAGCAAAATTGACATTTTTCCTAATTTATTTTAAAACCTGCTGCATTTAAGCGTTCGGCAACTTCATTGAGTGTAGTGATATGTTCTTCAAAGAACTTGAGATAACTAATATGTCGTCTAAAAATACAAAGGCTCGTTCCTGGTGTAAGATAGGACCTAATGTTTGATCCATAGTACGTTGTAAAGTTTGTGGTGCATTACAGAGACCAAATGGCAAGAAATTATATTCAAAAAGACCTAGGCCTGGAACACAAAAAGCAGTTTTTAGAAGGGAAGATAAGTCAAGAGGGATCTGATAAAAAGCTTGTCTAAGATCGATAGATGAGATAAATATAGCGTTTTGAAGCCGACTTAAAATAGAATCAGTACGGAGTAAAGGGTAAGCATCGAGCACAGTTACAGAGTAAAGTTTTCTACCATCAAAGCAAACACGCCATTCATCATTTTTCTTACGGACTAATAACACTGGAGACATCCATGGCGAATTTGAGGGAGAGATAACACCAGATTCGAGCATTTTATCTATTTCGAAATGCAAATGTTTTGTGTAATGCAGGCAATAACAGATATTGGCGTTGCATAAAAGGAAAAACAACACCTGTAGAGATAATATGTGTTGCAGTAGTGACGCAACCAAGTTCAGAGGTATTTAATTTACGAAATTTGTCGATTGTGGAGTTAAGAATTGCATTTTGAGAATCGGAAAGAGAAATTTTATTAGATATTCCAGCAGACGCACAAGAATTTGTTTTGAGGGAAGCTTGCCCAGAAAAATCTTGAAAATATAGAGATAAATTAAAAAGTTTACAAAAATCCACGCCAAGTAGAAATGGGTAAGCTAATGTAGGTACAATTAAAAATGGAACGTCACGTTCAAGTGACTCTATTCGAATTTTTAGTTTAAGGGAACCAGTTACATATATTATATTATCGTCCGCTAAATGTATAGATTCTTTTCGGGGATAACCTGAAATTTAATGTTTTGTTTAGATAGTTGCTGTAAGCCTTTGTTATTTATAAGGGAACATGAGGAACGCGTGTCCAATACAGCAATTACATTTAGGGGACCAATAGAGATAGGTAAGTGAGGGTGGGTGTCGAGAGGTTTTTTAACACGTTGTAAAGCAGCAGAATTTTTATGATAAAAAGAATTAACTGTTTTCAGCCAACTTGACCATTCGGCCGAGGCAAGTTCTTCTGTAAATTTAAGGTAGCGGTATTATTCTTATTAGAGATATTAGATAGAGGTTTAATATTAGAGGTAATTTTATGCTTTAAATCTATCGACGTCTGGGTGCGTTGAATAGTTGGTGTTGAGGACGAATTTGATTCCTTGAGATAAGTTAGGGTTACAATTTGTACATCTAGATTTATAGATATTGCTACGACCGCAACCATAACAAAAAAAATTTTTGGGATATGTGCACATGTTACAGTTATGTCCACTTTTCTTACAATTCCAACAGGTAAGTTAGTTGAAGGGGAAGTAGGAAGATTAATAGTAGATGCTTTACGAGAGGGTTCAAATTTACATGCTAGGGCTGGTTCTAATAAGCTAGATTGTTTTTCTGGGGCGGACGGTATTTATCTACACGTAATTTCACTTCTTGAAGCGAGCGACATAAATCTTTAAACTGAGGTAAGGAAGAAATGTGTTGTAACGCTAAACGTTCGGAAAAATATGGGTTCAGATTTCTACGAAGTTGATCAATAATTTCGGATTCTGGTCGTTTTTTATTTCTAATCTGCTATATAAAGCTTCCATTGAGGTAATAAAAGAGATTACGTTTTTGTTAGGTCCCTGAGTTCGGTTTTTATTTTATTCCAGAGATAGGTGATATAGTCATGAGGTAAGAAATCGCGGTTTAAGCACGTAATTAATTCTTCCCAAGTAGAAATCTAATTTCGTATATTTCTACCAAATTAAGGCAGAACTGGAAAATAATTCGCCCGCTGAGACAAATAAATCTTGATCTGTACAGTTACGAAAAATTTTAAAGTCATTTACTCTATCTAGGAATGACATTAACGAGATTTTGCAGTCAAAGCTCTGAAAAGTTAAACCCCACTTGAATACAGGTATTAATTTCCCAGACGATATAAAAGGTTGGGACATTGATAAATTGGAGAGAGCTATAGGTAAATTTACATCTAAATCTAGGTTAAGTTTTTCGAGGACGTTTCCTTCAAATAAGAGAACATCTAGCTTGTTCATTTCAGCAGAGTAATTGTGATTAAGTTGGAAACCAACTAAAATCAGATGGGAAGGTTTATTTGTTTTGGTTAGCATGTTCATCGTTAAATAACGACAATAAATTTATTCGCTGCTTCAAGTGCGTTATACAGGATACAATGCGTTTAAGCTCAGTTTCGGTAGGTTCGGGATCAGTTTTATGCAGTATATTACTAATGTCGTTGAGGGATTGTTTAATTTCAAAGATATTTTGAGGTAGATTAGAGATCATTACACGCGGAATGGGTTGACTTTCAGCTTCTTGAGCTAATGTAGCTTTTAGCTGCAATCGTCTATCATTTTGGTTGGTTGCCGCTACTATGCGACTCTAACTCATAGATCATTTCAAACGCTTTAAGATGCACGGGATTCATTGTACTATTGCGTTTTAGAAAGCAGATATAGCGAAATCAAGTTTACTATAGTGTTTTTGAAGGTATAGATATACTAAGATAAAATTTCAGTTAATTACGATAGCTGTATTTAGGGACAAGATCTTCTTTGAGAAAGGATTCGTAACCTATAGTTAATTATCTAGATTGTAAGGGAACACTTTAGAATCATGGCAAACTAAGATAATATAGGAGTTATTTAATACACGCTTTTAATAAACTAAACACAATTTATTAAACCAGGTATATAATCAAATTTTATGTAATATGAAAAAATTTTTCATACGGGATAACGAATAAACAATGCAGTTAATTAACTATATATAAAGTTACTTACGAAAGGAATTATTTAATTTCAAAAAAGTACATGTTTTCCACTAGAAGTGAGGTTAAGATAGTTGTTAAACCCATTCCAAAGGTACATATATATTTGTTTAATCCTCAAGTACGTTAAGTAATTATTGAGGAGAATTGAAATATAAATACACTGTTTTTATAAAAGAAAAATGCCAATTAATTAAGTTTAAAATAACATATATAAAAGGTAAACAATCACTATTCAAAAATAGCCGTCTTAATCATTCAGATTGACATTTCAAGCTGCATTAAATGTCACGGCAACATAAGATAAAAGTTACCAAATGCAATGTTGCCAGGTTGTATTTTTTCTACGAATGGACGAAATGGACGTTGAACTAAAGTTACAGACTTCGTTTCGCGTATTCTTAAGATGAGTTTTTTACTTACATGCGGTAGAAGCGTCAGCAGAACGTACATAGAGTTTTTCCTTAAATTTACACCCGTTCTTGTAGTGTGTGTTTGAAAATTAATTTATTAAGATAACTTAAAGTACTGTACATCGATATGAATAACCACCAATTTAATAAAACTTAATCCGTTTATAATTCCAACTAAAACAAACCTGTTTTGCTGGCAGCTCAATAGTTTGTAATAAAGTATCTGGACGCCTGGGATCAATTTTGATTATTCTGCTTCCATTAAAAATAGCAACCCACAGGTTTCCATCAACATCTATGGCTTGTCCGTCAGGAATACCCGGAATGTTGTGCTTGTCTAAAGAAAAAATGCTCTGACGATTTGCTACGAAAAAATCTTATTCAGCAAATGAAGAGTGGTAGGATCGTATGCTCTTACATATAGATTGTTTTTCAACATCTAAATCAAATTGCTCGACTTTCCTAAGAAGGCTATCAATGTAATATAACTTTCTGAAATCGGAGCTCCAAGCAATTCCATTTGATAAGTAAATTCCACCAAAATGATGTTTCAATTCGCAATTTTTGCTTAAACTATATAAGTTTGAAGTGCGTTGATGATAATGTTTGTAACTTACACCACTTGTCATTGTTCCTGAAATAATTTTTTAATATATATATAGGTTTGTCAGAGTTTCAAAAAGAAATTTAAGTTTTACCTGTCCATAGCGTTCCAGTCGGATCTACTTTCCCATCGTTAAGTTGATTATTTCTAAGTTTTTCATCAGTATCTACTTCTGCAATTTTTTCTATATTAGATACGATATTGCTAATGCCATCCCACGTTACAATTGCTATATTTCGTTGCATACTAACTAAAAATTTATTTGGAACACTTTGTAGGGGAATAATAAAAGAAGTTGAAGTTGCTAAAACATACGTTACTGTATGCAACTGTAATTGAGTCTGAATATTTACATAAGAATGCCTTTGTGTGTTCATTTGTCAGCGGATTGTATTTATGAATTGTATTTCCAGTAACATCCACGAAGTACAAGACCTGTGTTTCAACATCCCAGTGTGGTCCTTCACCTAGCTCTATACCATCAATGATCCGTTCTATTTTGTACGACATCTAAAGAAGGTAACATTGGTAAAATATAACTACTTCGAAAAAGATATACACTAATATGCTGCGAATATCAACATTTGAAATATATTTGGTATTTTCTTCTCGTTTTTTGTTTGTTTAGAGATATAATATATTATTAAAGCATAATCCATTTTGAATGGACCTGCACCTTGCCGAAGTTCTAAATTACTAGAACAGGTGAAATGGCTTGCGCGTTCTAATGAGCTAAAGATCCAAACTATAGGTCCAACCAAAGTAGTAGGGTCGTTAGTGAGAAACCAGACTAAGACAGGTCCCCGAAGGAGGGCAGCGATTTTTTCGGTACTTAGATTGGCAGAGACTGTAGAAGCTACCCAGAAGCAGATATAGATACTGACCACAACATCGTAATTATGAAGGCCGAACTTAAATTTAAGAATGTGAAAAAAAGAAACGGAAAAAGGCACTTGGACTTAGAGAAACTAAAAGATAAAGATATTCAAGAAAGATTCGAAAAAAGTCAAGTGAATTGCTCAAAGATCTCAAGAAAATATCTGATACTAAAAAAGTAGAAACAGAATAGAATAACATTAGATCCAGCCTAGACATGGCGGCCAGAGATATTCTGGGGTATACACAAAAAGAAAATAAGAAACCATGAATAACAAAGGATATCCTGAATTTAATAGAAGAAAGATGAAAATACAAAAATAAATCAGACGAAACAGGAAAACAGAGATACAAAGTCATAAAATGGGAAATTATTCGAAAATGCAGGCAAGCTAAAGAACAATGGATTGATGGAAAGTGCAAAGAGGTACAAACGAAGATGAAAATAGGAAAAAGAGACGAGGCATACAAATTAGTTAGAATGAATTTTAGGGATATAAAACGGTATAGCAAAAATATAAGGGACGCACAAGGAAACGTCATCATAGAAAACGTAGAGAAAGTGGGTAGATGGCAAGAATATATAGGCAATTTATATGCAGGAGAGGAACTAACTGCATTAGAACAGGAATCAGACATTGGAAATGATGACTTGAGATATCCTATACTTAGAGATGAGTTCGAATTAGCATTAAAGAGTCTGAAAAATGGTAAGGCGCCGGGTACAGATAAGGTGCAAGTTGAAACTCTAAAAGCCGCTGGACAAGAAGTAACAGAACGTCTCTTCTAACTTGCAAGCTATATGTATGAGACAGGCGAGATACCCAAAGATTTCAAAAGTAGCATCATAGTAACTATACCAAAAAGAAAGGTGCGGATAGATGTGAAAATTTTCGAACAATAAGTTTGACAGCACACGTGTCAAAAATATTAACTAGAATTGTGCAAAGACGAATGAAAAAACGGGCGGAAGAAATACTAGAAAAAGACCAATTTGGGTTTAGGCGAAACAGAAGAACACGGGAGGCTATTTTAGCTCTGAGAGTGATAATGGAGAAAACAATAGAAAAAGGGGAAAGCGTGTGTATAGGGTTTGTTGATCTGGAAAAAGCATTCAACAATGTAAAATGAAAAAAAATGTTTGAAATACTCAAAAAGATTGGAATGAGTTATAGGGATAGACGAATAGTACAAAGCTTATACAAAGAGCAAACAACAGTAATAGAATAGAGCAGGAACGTAGAAAAGTAAATATTAGGAAAGGGGTGAGACAGGGATGTGCCCTATCCCCATTGATTTTTATCTTGTACATAGAAGAGACTGTCAAATCCAGGAAGACATTTGGAATTACTATGCAGGGACAAAAAATTGATATGCTTTGATTTACAGATGATATAGCGGTATTAGCGTCTAGCAAGGAAGAGTTAGAAGCTGCTCTTAATGAAATGGAAACGGTTCTAACAGAGAGATACGGTATGAAAATTAATAAAACTAAAACTAAAGTTCTAGTATGCAAAGGTGGGGAAAATAAATTAAAAACAAGAATACAAGTATGTAACACGAACTTACAAGAGGTTAAGGATTTCTGCTACCTAGGAAGCCAAATAACGCAAGATGGGAAAAACACAAAAGATATAGAACAAAGATTAGCACAAGGTCGTGCTACATTTAACAAGAAAAAGTAACTACTGTGCCCAAAGACCACAAACATAGAAACAAGGAAAAGATTGCTTAAAACATATGTGTGGAACATAGCACTGTACGACTGTGAAGCCTGGACAGTAGGAGAAGCGGACAAGAAAAAGGTAGAAGCCTTTGAAATGTGGTGCTACAGACGTATGATGAAGATATCATGGACAGACAAAGTTAAGAACGAAGAGGTATTAAAAATAGACTACTGCACACAGATAGTAAGAGATGTAGGCTGTAGAGGTTTCAAGAAGATGTGTAGCCTAGCCCAGAATAGAAATCAATGGAGGTACGCATCCAACCAATCCCAAGATAGATAAACTAATGACGAAAAAATAATTGTGCTTAAACATGATGATTATTATAAGCAACTACAAGAATTGGTTGGGCAATATTCTCAAATTATGTTAAGTGTGTGAAAAAATTTACTGGAAAACCATTGGGACCTTGGTAGCCACAGGTTGCTTAACCATCTTCACTGAATCTCGGTGAAATAGGGCATAAAATTAGAAAACAATAAAAGTAAAACGAGCTGTATACACATGCTGTGTGAGAATTTCAGAATATAAATTAGTGCGTGAAAAGATATATTGGAATATATATTAAATCGGTAAATAATTAAGTGTTGGGGGAACTTGGCAGCCACAGGTTGCTTACCTCCTTTCACAACCACCTGAAGGTCGGAGAAATATGGTATATAATTATAAAACAATAGAAAGTGACTGAACTGCATCTAACAAGAAAGAACAGCGCCTATGAGGAAAGACAATAAACATAGAACAAGAAGAAAATTGTTGAAAGCATATGTGTGGAGCACAGCACAGTATGCCTATGAAATACGGGCAGTCTGAAACGCAGACAGAAAAACGGTAGCAGTCTTTTGAAACGCTGTGCTTCAGATGTATGAGGACGATAGCATGGACAGACAAAGATAATAACAAATAAGTTACAGAAATAGTAGGGGAACAAGGATATCTGCGGAAAAAGAGAAATAGAAGGGCAGAATACGTTCTAAGGCATTTTTGGGGAATAGTATGGAGTATATTACAAGCAGAGATAGGAAAAAAGAGGTAGATGTAGATCTAGATCAGATAGTGATAGATGCAGACTGTGGAAATTTCAGAAAATTTGTAGGTTAGTTCAGAATAGGAAACAATGATGGTACGCGTCTAACCAGTTCCAGGACTGAAGACCTAATGATGATGAAAGCATAATATTAAATTTATTGAATATAGAACATATAAAAGTATTTATACCAACAGTGTCCACGATGGCTCGTTCGTAAATATAGTAACCGAAAACGGTTACCGATGAGCAGAAGTAAACGTGAATAATCAAACGAATTATGATAACACATGCTTGGCAACAAACAGATGCTGTTGTACAAGTAAGATACCCACGTCTAAATAATCCGATCTATGTGAACGATCGTAGTTCCAACTAACATCATCCGTCTAATCTCGTCTTCCTTCGCAATTGTTTCTTATCACGTCTAATTTGACTAATGCACCCGGCTGTACATCGCCTCGCGTCTATTACTTTTACAATACCTAATCGTCTACTGCAATTCTCAACGCCAACTTCAACTAATTCCGGAAAGGTCGGAAAACCAGAACTCTGTTTTCAACCGCTATCTGGCCTCACATGTAGACAACATGTTTAAAGCACTGCGGCCTTGCCAAATACTGCAACGTACCAAACTAATTTAAACGATAATCAAACCCATGAAGCATATAGAATAACAAATGAAAATTTGTTATTAGTTATTAATTAAGAACGTCTACTTCAAATCGCATCCTACATTTGGCCATCCTACTTTGAATTCGACTCTGATTCACTGTGGTTATTTAACCAAGACTTCATGTATTTGGCACAAATTGACGTCTTCAATGGACCATCAAACTGACCAATTCTGACAATATCATAACGCTCGTTACTCTTAAAACAGACTTAAATATTAGTTAAATTAAGTTTTGCATGATTCCTTATCTCATTTCTATCATTATTGAAGTCTTCTATGATTTCCTTTTCCAACACTTCCTTAATTCCTCATTTTCACACCTATCAAAATTTCAAATAGAGTGGAAGCAATACTTCTTTGATATGTAGAGTTTAAGACTCTTCGTACTTTATCAACATGAGTATACAATTTTGTTGTATCCCCAAGGTTTATTTTGAAATAACTGGTATTATAATTCTGTTAATTCGCTCTACCTGACCGCTACGTCATGGTACTCCCACAGTAATTTTTACATGTTGTATATTTCTTTTACACAATAATCTTAAAATTCCTTGGCTGTAAAGGATGTAGCTCGGGTTTGATATAATTCGTGCTGGGTTGCCAAAAATATTTTGTATCTTTGTTAAGCAGTTAATCGTCTCTATTGCTGTTATAGACTTTGTAGGAAAAGGCCACACAAACTTTAAAAAAACATCAACAATAACCAAAATGTGCTGATGCTACTGTTTAGTGAATAGGATGAGTCCCAAATGATCAATATGATAAGTATGCAATTTTCCTTCTTCTTTTACGATTGGGTGCAAAAATCTCTCCTTCTTACCTTTCTAATTAATGCATAAAATACACTGAATACAATTCCGTATAAAATTCTAAATTTGATCTTTCGGGCTTCGTAAGTAAAATTCTTTTTTTACCACTTCTTCAGTTTTATTTACAGCAAAATGATGAAGTTCATGTGCACTTCTAATTATTTCAGTCTCCATAATTATCTGGAACTACCAAGAATTCTCGACCCTTCTCATAAATGTATAACAAATCATTAATCAACCAAAAGGCTTCGTATGGTTTTTCGGCAACACCTGAATCGTTTTCTGTAGTCGTCTTAACCTTGAGCTCTTTGTCTACGTTTCACTAAAGTAGTTTCAATTAATGTACTCTCCATAGTTAACCTATAGGATATCAGCTAATGGAATCTACATTTGGTATATTAGATCCTCGCCTATGTTCAATTTCATATGAATATTCTTCTAACGGCAACGCCCACAAGTCGCCAAGTCTTCTTTATTCATCATTTTGGTATGCAGAACAATCAGTAATTATCTTAAAATGAATGTCCAACAAATAAATCTTAAACTTTTTGATCGTCTCATAACAGTAAGAACTTCTAACTCATAACTTGTGTACTATCCATTGCCGGAGTAGCCTTTTTACTCATATAATATTTAAAGGATGAAAACAATTATCATCGTCTGACTTTTGAAATAAACACGCACCGTACCCACACTTGCTAGCACCTGTGTAGAGTTCAGTTTCCAATCATAATTTGTAAATATGTAAAACGGAATATGAGATTAATAATTCTTTTAATTTCAAAAACGCTATACGTTCTTCTTCGCTAAATTTGAACAGAATATCTTTTCTAAGCAAATCACTCAAAGGTTTAGCTATTATAGCATACGATGAAATAAATTTACGGAAATATACCGTCAATCCCAAAAAAGATTGAATTCGCTTACTTATGGTGGGTTCTGGAAAATTTCTTATTGCCAAAGTTTTTCATTTCATGCCTGCATCTTGCTATTTTCTACTATAAATCCCAAAATTCAATTCTGTTTTTTAAAAACGGACATTTTCTAAAATTGATTTCCAAACCATAATCTCGCGTTACATTTGTAACTTCTTTTAAACGCTTAAAACACTCAAATTCGTTTTTGTTTCGTATAACCAAATCATCTAGATAAAAAATAACGTTTCGGCAAGCAAGCGATCTAAAAATGTGAGCAATATAAGGCTGAAAAACCGCGGGAGTAACTAACAAAAAAATAGGGATTTTAAAAATTCAAATTGTTCCTCAAGTGTTACAAATGACGTGTACTTTACACTATTTTCTTCAATGGGAACATGATAAAATACATTTTACAGATCTATAGTCCTATACATTTAAGCATTTCGTATACAGTTTACAACATATTCATTTAGTGGAAGCGGGAAGCTGCCTTTCACTACATTTTTGTCCGTCGATAGTCAGAGCAAATTTACGATTGACCATTTTTTTATTTTTCCTAGCACACTAGAGCTAGCAAAATCTGAAGAACTAGGTCAAATTATATCCTTTTTCAACCACTCCTCTATCTGCTTTTCGACCTTCGATTTTCTGACATTGAAAGTCTTCTGGATCTCTGATATACAGGTTGTGCCAGACCCGACTCTGGATATTTATTTTGATACTTAATCTTATTTGTATTTCTCTTTCTGAGCCCTACATTGCTGCGTTTTTCCTAATTTTAATATGTTATGTTTTGTTAAGTAATAAAAGTTAGTACACGTTTTCTTAAAGGTTTGTGTAACGTTAAAAGAACTGGTTTTGTTAGGGTTGCGCGGTTGAATACGACGTGCAGTAATTAGTAGCTCGTTGGAGGCGGAGGATGTGTTTTGCCTTGCCGGTATTTCGGGCAGATTGAAAAAAGTAAAACGATTATAGACCGTTAAGCTGATACCGTTTGGTGTGTGATTTCAGAATTAAAGTAGTGTTTACGTGTTTGTCTAGTGCTCAAGAATTGTTATTGAATCATTCAGCAAGGCATCGAAAAATTTACAGAGAATGTATGACGCTTGGATAGATGCAAGTAGCAACTTACAATAACAAGGACTCGGGTATGTATCTTTTTTTGTTAAAAAGCTCAAGCTAACACCTAAGATATTGGTTGATTAAAAGTTTGGGACGTTTCCAGAGTATAAACACGTTACCTGAAGCTTTATTGTATACACTTGTTTAATAGTGGGCGAGTGCTGGTTTTGTGAGCACGATTGACTGTTATATTTCCGAGGCGTCGATGTATCCCCTCCCACCTCCTTTCCTCCCCCGAATTGGACATTGCGCCACAATGAGCTTATGATAAGGGATCCGAAAATTCCGTGTTACCTGCATTATATGGTGCTCTGCAGGGTAAGGGACAAATAGTAAAACAACAAGTTTATTTGAATTTTGTAGTCAGTGGGGTGGTATTTGGATTGGCGTGTGTCATCTTGCGACGTTAATATGACCGTAATTTTCAAAAATTTTTAACGATGTACTGGACTGTACTTTTATTAACTGCACAAATAGTATATTGTGTCACAAGGGCAGAAAGTGAGCATTAGCAGCCCGCAGCTACTACATGCCTGAGCGAGCTAAGCGAGCGAGGGCAGCTGATAGCTAAGAGCTGCTAATGCATTTTTGCCTGTGTGACAAACAACTGTTTTTCGCCTAGCATTAAAGAAAAAAAAATAGGAAAAATAACACAAAATAAAGAAGGTTAATAACATTTGACGTATTTATTTATTATAGTAATTGATATTAATTATCCCTTAAGCATTATTATGGGTAATAATACCAGAATTTGTAGGCACTTGATAAGTATTTGAGGTGCTGGTAGCAATAAATGAATCTCAATGATAGTCATAGGTGTCTTGACTGTGAAAAACCTATAAAATCATGCTGTTATGAGTTTAGCGGCTTTAGGACCCCAAAGGTTTACTTTCAGTCACATTTTTATGGCAAATATGATTCATTTTCATATACGCTAGGCGAAAAAAGAATTTAACTAACTTAGGACATGGTAATAGCTGCCACTGTCAAATAAATAGGTAAACAAAACATACTTGGCGATACGCCTACTAAATTTTATAGATACCGGTATTTGAGGCGAACTACGAATTCATATGTTGCGAAAATCAACTGGTACGAAAACATGTTTCTTGGAATGAAAATGTTGAATAGAATTATGGACACAAAAACAAATAGTTCTTGTGCGCATTAAGTTTGATAGGCATGTTTTTTAATTCAATGGTGTTCACATTCCTTTTTTTTTGGGAAATAAAGGTCAAAGGTCTTAACAACTAAAAGGAAACCTTATAAAATTTATTTACTTAGAAAACCTTACGAGTGCGAATACATTTGGCTTGAATTCGTATATATATTATGCTGTGATAAGGGGTTGTTTAAGGGTGTACTTTATAGGGAAGGTCATTTAGAAAGAGAAATTACCATAGGCAGCAGAAAACTACATTTATTTAAGAACGAATTAAGAAATAGAAATAGTTTGTAGATAGTAAGCAGTCAACACCCTGTATATAAAGTATAAATAGTTTTAAGCGACGCAGATACACATAGGAGGACGCATAGTTGGCGTAGGAATGAGAAATACATTCATTAAGTGAATAGTAAATATTAAATACCCTGTAGATAAAGTTTTAGTTAATTTAGGTAAAGCAAGTAATGATATTTTTCAGTGGAAGCACGCGTATATTTATAAATAAATGATAAAGTGTAATTAGACACGCATTCAAAAAGAGTCCCAGACGATTAGATTAATACGGAGATAGAAATAGAGCTTCAGGTAGCTAATATAAATGCGTACAAATATCTAACCATTTTTTGATAAGAGAGCAGATTAAAAATTGCGTGAACAATATGTAAATATGAAAATTAAAAGTCGAGTTGCATCAGTTGTTTATGGAAAAGCAATTAAATCTATCAAAACACAACATGTTGATAACGAAAGACAGCTGCAAGCAGGTTATGATTATTAGGAATCGTGGTGAATTACATCAGAAACTGCTTTAAATGTAATTATTTGATTGGTCAGAAATAAGCGACGAGTTCTAGACCATTCCCACTGATGGAGTGGGAAATGAAGAATATATTAGCAAGCACCATGATAACGAAGTTAGTTTTGAACTCAACAAAGGCCGAAGTGCGTCGTTATGAAATAAAATAGTACGTAAATTTTAAAAGTGAAAGAGAAAATAAGTGCTAATATGAAGATTATAATTGCCGATTAAACGTAAGTACATTTTTAAGGAATTTATTTTTAAACCAAAACATAAAAATAATAGGGCTCTGAAGTACCGGGGAACTACAATCTGATGTACGGGGAAAAATAAACTACAATCTGATGTACGGGGAAACAATCCTATGTATGAGGGAGAAAAATACAATTTGATGTTCGGGGGAAAAGAAGAGTAATACAATTTTTGAAGTACGTGGAAATAGATTTGAGGAAATTGATTGATCAGAAGAAATAAGTCAGATATGAAACGATAATAAATTGGGGGTGTATAAATTAATAATGGTAGTCCATAGTGTAATGGCAATAATTTAAATGTAATCCTGAATTGGGGAAGATAATTTTTATTTCAAATGGAAGCGTTGATGTGAAGAAATAAACCAGGTCAGATTTTTAGCTATAAGACATTTTATTTTTCTATATTTTTTTATTCTAAATATTGAATTTGCTTAATATAATATGCTTGTGAAAAAGTCAACAAAAGAAGTTGCATAAGTATAAAGTGAGTAATATGATAACAGGTTTAGAATATTCTACACTTCGTTGATAAAGATAATAGGTTTTTTTTGGTGACTTTGGGTTTTGAGTAAATAGTATTTGATGTTTAATAAATGAAATTTACAACATTAACTAATTGAAAAGTGTATTTCAAATACTTTGCAAAGGCTGTACATGATATATTGGTTTCATTATATAAAATCGAAATTAACTGAATTTTATAATTCCAAATAAATGCTAGTCGAGGTCATATTTAAAGGAGGAGCTACAAGTTGAATAGGAAATTGATAACACGCAAGGCGGTAACGTATCGAATTTTGCTATTGGCAGACAAGGTTGCTTTAAGATAAAATCCAGTTAAGTTGATAGCAATATTAATAAGACAGCCGGAGGAGGAGATAAAATTAGCGGAAGAACAAGAAATTTGTACAGTAATTAAAGTTAGATAGATTTATTTAGTATTTAAAAGTTTAGAGTAAAAATAATAATTTCAAAATGGAGAAATATTTATTGCTATGAACTGGAATTCTCGAGCCCCTATGTTGGGCTGTATATTTATTTGCTATGCTACTCTCTAAATTATCGAATCCCTATGTTGTGCGCCTTGTTAATTTTGCTATGTACTCTAAATTATTCGCGTTCCATCATTTGGACGACCATTTTAATATTACTATGAATAAACAAGATTGTAATTATCTCCTCCTCCGGCTGTCTTATTAATATTGCTATCAACTGGATTTTATCTTGAAGCAACCTTGTCTGCCAATAGCAAAATTCGATACGTTACCGCCTTGCGTGTTATCGATTTCCTATTCAACTTGTAGCTCCTCCTTGAACTATTTAAATATGAACACGGCTAGCATTTATTTGGAATTATAAAATTCAGTTAATTTCGATTTTATATAATGAAACCAATATATCATGTACAGCTTTTGCAAAGTATTTGAAATACACTTTTCAATTAGTTAATGTGGTAAATTTCATTTATTAAACATCATATACTATTTACTCAAAACCCAAAGTCACCAAAAAAAACCTATTATCTTTATCAACGAAGTGTAGAATATTCTAAACCTGTTATTATATTACTCACTTTATACTTATGCAACTTCTTTTGTTGACTTTTTTACAAGCATATTATATTAAGCAAATTCAATATTTAGAATAAAAAAATATAGAAAAATAAAATATCTTATAACTAAAAATCTTACCTGGTTTATTTCTTCACATCGACGCTTCCATTTGAAATAAAAATTATCTTCCCCAATTCAGGATTACATTTAAATTATTGCCATTACACTATGGACTACCATTATTAATTTATACACCCCCAATTTATTGTCGTTTCATATCTGACATTTCTTCTGATCAATCAATTTCCTCAAATCTATTTTCCCTTCAAAAATTGTATTACTCTTCTTTTCCCCCGAAAATCAAATTGTATTTTTCTCCCTCATACATAGGATTGTTTCCCCGTACATCAGATTGTAGTTTATTTCCCCGTACATCAGATTGTAGTTTATTTCACCCCCCCGTACTTCAGAGCCCTATTATTTTTATGTTTCAGTTTAAAAATAAATTCCTTAAAAATGTACTTACGTTGAATCGGCAATTATAATCTTCATATTAGCACTTATTTTCTCTTTCACTTTTAAAATTTACGTATTATTTTATTTCATAACGGCGCACTTCGGCCTTTGTTGAGTTCAAAACTAACTTCGTTATCATAGTGCTTGCTAATATATTCTTCATTTCCCACTCCATCAGTGGGTATGGTCTAGAACTCGTCGCTTATTTCTGACCAATCAAATAATTACATTTAAAGCAGTTTCTGATGTAATTCACCACGATTCCCAATAATCATAACCTGCTTGCAGCTGTCTTTCGTTATCAACATGTTGTGTTTTGATAGATTTAATTGCTTTTCCATAAACAACTGATGCAACTCGACTTTTAATTTTCATATTTACATATTGTTCACGCAATTTTTAATCTGCTCTCTTATCAAAAAATGGTTAGATATTTGTACGCATTTATATTAGCTACCTGAAGCTCTATTTCTATCTCCATATTAATCTAATCGTCTGGAACTCTTTTTTGAATGCGTGTCTAATTACACTTTATCATTTATTTATAAATATACGCGTGCTTCCACTGAAAAATATCATTACTTGCTTTACCTAAATTAACTAAAACTTTATCTACAGGGTATTTAATATTTACTATTTACTTAATGAATGTATTTCTCATTCCTACGCCAACTATGCGTCCTCCTATGTGTATCTGCGTCGCTTAAAACTATTTATACTTTATATACAGGGTGTTGACTGCTTACTATTTACAAACTATTTCTATTTCTTAATTCTTTCCTAAATAAATGCTGTTTTCTGCTGCCTATGGTAATTTCTCTTTCTAAATGACCTTCCCTATAAAGTACACCCTTAAACAACCCCTTATCACAGCAATATATATATATATATATATATATATATATATATATATATACCCCTTTTCTTTCTATTACCTATCTGTTAAAATAATGTAAATGAAGCAATCTAAAATTATACAATATAATCGATAATTTGTACACTTTTATGTCAATTACTTATTAATTTGTTTAATATTCAAAAATTAGCCTCTGGATAAAATATTGACATTTATCTAATTCCACCAAAATTTATGTTCCCCGAAAGCCAGCAAAAATACCACTGTAATTACTTTTAAGCACCTTTTGAACGTTTAAAACAATCCCCTCTCTATTTTTCAAATTCTCAAATGATTTTTGATGACCCTTACAGATATTTAATATAGCAAATATTAAATGTTAAAATTGAAAAACAGTCATACTAACAAGGAATAAAATCTCTGACCTGTGTTTTCCTTGCTTGCTTCTAGGAACTGTTATTCGAAAAAATTCTCTGTTTACAAGGTACCCATAGTATTTATAGACTACTCCTATCTATTTTTCCTATTGGTGTTCATCGTGTGTTTGTTGATAAAGGCGTTGTATCTTGCGATTATCTCTGCAGAATTCGGTATTTCTAAAAATTCCCTGTTCCGATTCTTGTTCAGACATTCCATTCCACACGTAGACGTTCAATTTTGTGTAGCATATTATGCAGAAAGTCCAAATTTTTACTGCATTTTGTCACGTCTTCATGTTTGTCGTCGACTATAGTTCAAACTTTATCATATCACGAATCGCCTCTTACTTATTGTTTGTTACTCCAAATACGTTGAATTTTATTGAAATACAATGTCTTTCGTCACTTATTCATATTTTTAATAATGACGTATTTGAACGCGTTTACTTATTTATGCGTTGATATTTTTAATGATGTTATTAAATAGTTAGTATGCCAGTTTGTTTATCTTCAACCATTACGTGTTTATTTTGATGAAACTCGAAGCATTTAAAACCTTATTTTTGCTTGTTTCTCTTTCCAGTTCTGGACTTGTATATTTAACTTAGAACGTAATATACGACGTACACATTATTATTTTTGCTAAATAGTATCTGATTATTGAAAAATGAGCTTCCTTCTTATGAATTAAATTGGTTATGATTTGATTTATATACAGTGTGCTTGTTATTGATTTTATGTAAAATAGTCGATTTGTTCCTATTTAATAGTGGAATTGTTTGGTTTTCTTAACGTTAATTATATTTGCATTTTTCTTATGACCCCTATGATTTAATATACCCCTAAATTACCTTCTTATCGTAGCAATATATATATATATATATATATATATATATACAGGGTGTTTTTTAAGTGATAGCTTTCCTCCATACGGAAGACTAATGTTAGAACAATCATATCTTTATCTGATGTCTTTTTTGAGAATTTTTGAGTTTTTATATATTTTTGACTTTTGCATGCGGAATTTGTAGAAATTAAACAAATTTAGACAGTGAGTACACGATTAGATACTATTTCAACCTACTAAGAAAATGTGATTGTAACGTATAGAGGGTGCTAGAAAATCATTTTATAATTTGACCATTAAAATGTCAAAAATTACGGTTTTTTAATTCAACCTAACATATTTTGATACATTAATCGTTTCTATAGAAAAAAATATTTTAGGTATGCAATTAGTACCAATCGTTTATTGAAAACCGTTTCTGAGTTATTTCATTAAAAGAGAAAATACACCGGTTCAATTACATATGCTACCATCAAGTAGCTTTTATACACTAGATTAACAAAAGAGGAATTGATTATTTTTATGGAACGTTAAATACAGATAATTCAAAGCGGACCGTATGTTTTCTATCTTTCATTATGAACTCGACTTGAAGTGATTATTTAAGTTTTGAACAAAAGTCTAGGTTATTATTTCATCTTATTAATTAGTATACATATGATTAGCAAAAACAAAATGGCATGCAATTTACAATGCTATTCAATGGTTACTGTTAAAAATAAAAATATTTGAATGTGTAACTCTTAAACGTTAGAATAACACTTACCGTGTAAATATAATTACCTTTCAAGCTATTAACCTAGTAGATTTTACTGAAACACTCTTAATAAAACACAGCAGAGAAAACTTAGTTAATCACCACTCAATAAACATGGATCATGCTCTGTTTTACAAATTTATTATTTTTAGATACTAATATTTATAGTGCAAAGGTCAAACTGACAAACTTTGTTAACATAAATATGAAGCGTAAGTATAGGAACCAAGTGATTTCTGATAAAGCTATCAATTAATTTGTTACACATACAAAATATGAGATGACGCAGGTTATAATATTTATAAAAAGATATTTAAAGACAAGAAATAGCCAATATTTAAGTTTAATAAATATCCACTTAAAATTACTTTATCGCCTTCGCGGCAATTTCAAGCAATGTGGAAATCTGTGGCTAGTCGATGCTTCCGCAGGAGGGATCCGGGTACTAGACAATTAGATAGGATACATTAGATAAGATGAACCCGCTTCTACAAGCCTCCATACGTCAAGGCACCGTAAGAAAGTGTTCATTTCACAACAGGGAACTTCCCAAGAATTATAATATTGCACAATTACCCATTTCAAGACAATGTTTTTTCATTGACCAACACACATGAGCCAATCCCACAATTTTCAACCGAAAATTAAGTAAATGTTCAAGAAAAGGTGCGAAATTCAAAGTTAAACATTAATAAAAATACATACAAAGTTTGTTACATTTAACCTTCTGAGGTTCAAGTGCCCCACATGTAGGTAAGGTAGAATATCTTTTGGTGGTCAGAGGAACCTTTCAAAAAGCCTCGCACTTGGGCAGGGTAGTCGAAAGACATGAAAGTCTGATTGTTTTCAAGGAGCCATCTGGCAATTGGAATCGAATAAACACGCAGAGACCTGATAAAGCGTTGTTGCTTTTGGAGCTGCATTTAAAAGGAGCGACTTCGTCGTAAGCTTATGTTCAACTGTTCATTGTTTAGCTCTAACTTTAAAATTGAGGAAATTCCTGCAATACCCGCCACAATAACTTTCAACTGCAATGATATTGAGCATACTAAAAACGATGAGATTAGAGGCAAATGAAGAGATTTGCAAAATATTTAAATGTTATCCAGAGACTTCAAGGATGCTGAAAGAAGAAATTAGTGTGTACCGTACGTGCACTCAGCAGACACAAATGTGCAGTCACAAGATCCAGACCAATATTACAGTGTACTTCTTAATCTTCTTTGGGAATGAAACCACTCATAGTTTTAAAATCTATTTTATTTTCGTTTCGATCCATGACCTAGGATCGTTGTCAAAATAATACAAACTTCAAGTTTGACGTTTATGACATAAATTGAAGGTTACTTTGATTTATTGATGTTTGAAATATTTGGTTTGAGTACACTAAGCAAAATTTTTAAAGTTTAAAAGAATGATTGCCTTCAATTTGTGTTGCGACCTGGGATCGACTTTCCTATGGTAGCCAATACGCTTAACGTGAAATCAGCTGATTAATTTTTATTGGTGAATTTTATATAAATTCAATAATTTGGAAAACATTTTTTAACATGTTTCTATTTATACAATTGAGAGATTTCTGATTTTATGTCTTATTTTACCGAGATTCAGTGAAGGGGGTTAAGCAACCTGTGGCTACCAAGATCCCCCAACATTTATAATTTGCCGAAATAATGGTTTTCTAGTTAATATGCTTATTGTTATGTAATTAGTTACTGTATGTATAAATAGAAATCATGTATGTATGCTGTATTTCATGTTAATATCGCAAGGAAAACCCAGGAAAAACTTGCAATGCTACCTAGATATTTGAATTTATATAAAATTCACCAATAAAAATTAATCAGCTGATTTCACGTTAAGCGTATTGGCTACCATAGGAAAGTCGATCCCAGGTCGCAACACAAATTGAAGGCAATCATTCTTTTAAACTTTAAAAATTTTGCTTAGTGTACTCAAACCAAATATTTCAAACATCAATAAATCAAAGTAACCTTCAATTTATGTCATAAACGTCAAACTTGAAGTTTTTATTATTTTGACAACGATCCTAGGTCATGGATCGAAACGTAAATAAAATAGATTTTAAAAACTATGAGTGGTTTCATTCCCAAAGAAGATTAAGAAGAATGCTATACAAACCACAACAAACATACAGGGAGTATTTACAGTGTACTTATATTTTTACTATATCTGGACCACCTTATTTCATAACTGTAAGACAGACTTTTTGCTGGACTGCACAAATCAATTCCTCTAGAAGAATTAAATCCATTTAACTTTTTAAAACAGTCTGTAAGTGGTATTTTAAGTGTTTCGCAGTTATTCTATGAAGGCGTTCCAGTCTCTCTTCCAAAATTATCAGCAGAAATAAATTTTTGGAGAGAACGCCGGATGACTAGAAGCAAAAACGATCTTCCAAAGAATTGGTTAGCAGCTCTTTCGTAGTGTTCCAGTACATTTTTTCCACACATTTTGGTTTTGCTATAAGTATTTGCGACCTTGCCGGTTACAACAACCACAGCAGAAAGAAGGTTTTCATTTTAAAGAAGTCTGAAGACTTTCCTGCGTTTGACTATGACTATGACCAAGAACATTTTGAATGGTTTGGCTTTAATTAAGGTGCGTGGACATACGGAAAGTCCTTAACATTTTAGTAAAACTAAATCTAGAAGGATGCATATATACAACTTGATTACCAATTAAGATACATTTTCTTGTACATATTTAAATAAAACTAACAAAATATTTTAAAACAAAAATGTTTTCTATGTAGTATGTACAATACCAATCATAGTATAATATACTGGGCAAAACATATGTGAAATCTCCACGCCCACCCCTCCCGCCGCGGCCATATTAAACTACTTGTAATTGTAATTCTGATTCTATTCCATACTCTTTACCTTTATTTTACTACAGTCAAATTATGATCTAATAATAGTACTTGATATGTTGTTGTGAATATATTGTTCATACCCCCACAGCAGGATAGCCCCTCCCTAATGCAAAATCCTGAATCCGCACTGGTGTTAATGAAATGCAGCGAAACAGTGCAATGATATTATAAATCGGCAACAACCTTTGGGAGTCTGATTTGTCCTAAGAACCCTTATTTTAACATAAACGCCCCATTTGATTCCTGTTTCCTGTTTGGTTTTTATCAATTACTAACCAAGAAAATATGCCTTTTTGTATAAAATCGATCATCATTGCATTTTCAATTTCGAATGGACCTGCACCTTGCCGAAGTTCTAGATTACTAGAACAGGTGAAATGGCTTGCGTGTTCTAATGAGCTAAAGAGCCAAACTGCAGGTCCAACCAAAGTAGTAGAGTCGTTACTGAGGAACCAAACTAAGACAGGTCCCCGAAAGAGAGCAGCGGCTCTTTCGGTACTTAGATTGACAAAGACCATAGGGGTCGATATGGCAGTCTAAGACACACCACCGCGATGTGGAAGGCGACGGGAAATCACCACATTACCTCCCAAGTACACAGCGTACCTAAATTATAATAAAATGCTGGCATTCTCTGGGGTAAAAGATTCCGGAGTTAAAATGGTCCTTACATACGATTTTTTCCACTGCTCGACCCGAAGGTACTACATTGGCCAGGAAGCGAGTTTTTTTTACCTAAAAATTTTTAAATTTTGCCGAACCCTTGCTGTTCCAAGCAAGGTAGGTATCTTTAACGTGTATGACAACACTCACATACGGGACCTCCATTTTACCTCTCATCCGAACGAGGGTGTATTTTTGTGAAAGATGCTCGCCTAACATTTTTCAAGCGGACCGTGTCGGGATTCGAACCCAGGACCTTGGGCGTAATACTCACACACATACCACTACGCCACAGAGCCGCCTCTTGTTTTAACCACTGCAAAGAACTAATTACAAACGCCCCTGTACTAAAATTTCCGGGGTTTGATAAAATATTTCACTTAACCACTGACGCTTCTGGGGTAGGGATAGGAGTCCTGTCGCAAAATTCAAAACCAATTTCACTTTATTCGAGAACACTTAATAGCGCTGAGAAAAATTACTCCACTATAGAACGCGAACTTTTATCAATAGTAGAAACCACGAAACATTATAGGCAGACAATTCATTATAGGGACAGGCCACAAACCCTTGATTTGGCTATACTCGATTAAAGTCCAGAATTCTAGGCTCACAAAATACAAATAAGCTATAGGTAATATAAAAATAACCTATATATTTAATACCTTCACAAACAAGAAACTACAGTTAATTCCTACATTAACAGTTAGTACTTCAATTTTAAAAACTATTATTTAAACTATGCTGCAAGAAACAAATGAAATAATAAAGTACTCACTTGCTAAAAAAAAGAGTTGGATATGCAGTTTTTTCAAAATTCTATTAGGTCCAAAGTCTTCTGCAATGAAAATGCTTTGAACAAATTTTTAAATCGTCGTATATCTCCTTCTCGGTCAAATCATTCAAGCGTGAGTTGTTAATAATTCTCAGCCACTTTTGAAACATTTCAGGGCGATTTTCTGGGTTCTTTATACGATGACAACTATGCTCCTTGAGTGGTTGACTGTCGGGAATGCAGCAGCTAGATTTTCCCATTGCTACAATATCGTACAAATTTGAGTTGATAGCAATTTCAGTTATATACATATTTTTAAATACTGTTAACACAGTAGATATTAAGTTGTATAGACTTGTACATGAGTAATAGTTTTTTCTAGAATGCACCTGCTATAGGTAATACTGCTACTATACTTACCTCATTAAATCACAAGTAAATTGATATGTAAACCAAAAGAAATTAAACTACTTTTTATAATTGATGTACACGAAAAACAAACTACACTAAAATTAATCCTAAAAGAAAACTATAACAATAATTGGAAAACTAGAATAAAAACGCTCTAAATTCTAAATTAAATCTAAAAGAAAACTTGACAATGTATATCTGATAAATTACAATAAAAATGCGAGTCAGCCGAATATATGGTTAGCGTATTCAATATGGCGCATTCTTTGAGTTATAGAAATTACCGTATTTAAGCAAAAAGAATGGCCTTGAACGTTACTTATATCTACTGGTGGTATCTATCGACAAGGAAGAAAAGTAGTGCACGGCAGCCAAGACAGTTTCTTTGTTGGTATCTCAGATTACATACCCTGCTACGCAGTAATCGTATAACCTTACCATTCATAAAATGTGAAATCAATTTACTTTGCAGTGTTTAATATTACGGTACCATGTACGAACTTTATGATGAATATTCAAACCAAAAGATATATTTTTGCACTGTCAGAATTGAGACCGAAGAACTTCCTAACTATTACACCATTGAAATTTTAGTTTATTTAAAAAACCTGATCAAATGAATGAAAACTTTAAAGAATAAATCGTGGTGTACCTAATGTATCCAAAATGCTTTGCAGATTCTTATTTAACGAAATATTAGATTAGAACTTTTGCTATTATTAGATCAGTCCGTTAACAATTAAGCATTTTTAAAATTTTTATAAATCCGAAACACTTTCAACTTTAAAAAAATATTGGCTTAACTTAAAGGTCTTACTGGTGTATAATCTGATTAAAAATATGCCACAAAATGGTTAAAGAATAACCTACAATTAATAATGAATTTTGTTACGTACATCGTGGCAGCCACGGTGGGCGCCAAAATTTATGTTTCGTTATTCGTGGCAGCCACGTTGGGCGCCAAATTTATGCTACGTTGGCTCGTAGCCGTGCGTAACACAAAGACAATCAAAGAAATGACCGGGCTCAATCGGAGAGTAGGGGGGGTCGTAGAAAGCAGACTGACATATACTGTATGCGGCGGTAAGGAGTTAGTAACAATACCTGCAAGAAAAATAGTTAAGCAAACCTGAAAAAAAAAAATAAGCATAGCAGCAATGAAAAGTCTAAATTATTCGGTACTTTGTAGAATGTAAAAAAAAGAAACTGTTTAGATAAACTATATAATATAACAACGGTAAAAGCAATAAAAAAAAAATGCTTAGTACAAAGTGAGGTAATATTGGGGAGTAGCAGAAACGTTTCCTCACACACCAATTAAACATAAATCAGATAAAATGTTGACAAAAGATAAATAGATAAGACACAATTGGTATGAGTAATTTAGTAGTATTGATTTTTCTTTCTTTCTTTTTTTTCTCTATGTTTTAAAATAGCATGCAAGTCTATTGTAAAAGGTATCAGAACGACAAAGATATGGTAAAGCAACGGATAGATATTTAAAGTAATAACCAGTAGGAAATAGTTCAACTTACAAAAGTCCTTCAGCAACGCTTCCTTGCAACGGAAGTGTGAGATTCACGATGTCCTGCACTAACGAAGCACTTCACCCTTGACTGTTAGGGTGTTGATGGAACTTATCACACGTTACACTAATCACACCTACGTATTTCACTGGTGTTAGCGGCAGACACCATCACGCGACGGAACTATGTAGCATTGATAAATTTCTTGTTAATTCTATTTCCTGAGACAATAATTTCGAAATATTTCGTAGCACTAGTTTAATTTCACCTGGGATCAAATGTATATTATTTTCATAAACCTCCAAAAAGCAGTGAGAAACTTCAACCAATACCTTTGTAAGCCGGTAATCTGTTGTATTTCGCAAATAACAAAATTCGCGCAAGCAATGATCTATTTTAGATTCTTTGGTGTTAAAAAAATTCAGAAACTACAGTATCCACTGTATTTAAATAATCCAAAGTATGCACTAATCTGATATAACAAAGGGACACTAGACTAGATCGCACACACATTAATCCTAAAGAAAGAATCGGTCAGTTTAGCAAGTTCTACGACTATTATTTCACAAGACAAACAACTAAAACCACAAATTAGTAAAGTACGCGTATCACAAAGTAAGTCCGTCAAATGTTCCTTAAAACATTTATCTCACAAGAAAACAACTAAAAACAATTAGTCACGCACACACAGTTCAAATATAAAAAGACAAATCAACTAAAAAAACACAATCAATAAAGCAACGCGTATCACTAAGTCAATGTTCCGTAAAACACGCACGTGCGGTCGAGTAAAACACGTTCGTCTATAAAGCATCTTTCCTTCAAAGCAATAAGAACTACACTTTCTACAGTTAATATACAATTTCCATTTCACAAGAAAAACAACCAAAAACGCGCCGTGCCCGTTCATGAACAATTCGAAATTGATCCCGCATTAATTCTCACTATTGTCAAAGTAAAGAAGAAACAGTCTTTCCACGTAATTAATATATAGGGACCAAGAACAAAACTCCAACTCCAAGCAGAAAGAAGCAGTATTTTCAACGTACTTAATATATCGGAACACAGAACAGAACTCCAACTCCTCGTCTGTTTATATCAATTCGTCGTTATTATAACCGCTTATCGCCTATTATCTAGACTTGTATATTCACATCAGGAACTAAATTTATATTTACGGCAAGACAAGAACGATGCAATCTATAATTAATTACAAGCTGTTTAACATTCATTCCTTGGAATGTATTTATTAATGAGAATCAATCTTCAATTTATCTATCTTGAATTAATACATACCAGTTAAATTGCATACAATTTTGAATTATTCTGCAGGATTTTCTTTATACAAACAGCGATCCCAAAGAAACGATGTATTTTTAAGTACGTTAACAGAAAGGGAGTGAAAAATGTTAAACTACAAAAAATGCCCGTTACAATCTGTAAACATTTCTAATGTTTAATTATTATTTGTATCAATTAATACATTTTTGTTTTAAAAAATAAGAGTACAAAAGTTCAGGTAGTTTTCTCGCATGTACTTTAGTTGGTGGTGCGACAATTGCTAATTTTCAATTTTTTTATTTTCTATATGCTGAATAGACCAAGATCGAACTATTTGAAAAACGATTTTCGCTGCTGGTTGAGCAAATTTACTCCAATTTCTGTAACAAACACAAACGTTGAACACAGCAATCCAAATCCCATACATATAAATGCGCCTGATAGGTGAACTGTTTTTAACTTTATGGTTCGGGCGTCTTCATTGATTGTTTTATATGTGACTGCGCTATAGAATATCTTATTTATAAATCCAAACTCCACCAATCGTTTGCATGCCGAAACGAGTTTTCCCATAAAGTTATGACCTTTTCGCATCGCTAATAGAAATTCCACTGGGGGAAATCCAATATTGTCTATAATGTGCACTAACCTTTTTTCAGCTGGAAATTGTTTTAATTGGTTCGTAAAAATAATTCCATAGTGGGTTTTATCATATGCAACCAATTGTAATAAGTTGGTCATGTTGAACATGCCCTTATTATCTTTTTTAATACTTAGTTTATGTATGAAGCGATTATATGAATCATATAAATATTGCTCATCATAATTTCCATCTGGAATCGGGTTGTCATAATATGCGTATCGTAAATTTGAATCGACGAGTTCCTCTACCGTCCTTATTGCTAAAATATCCTTTGGATGGGTTACCATACTGATGAGATTAGCTTGATATAAATCTGTAAGACGTGTGAAAATAATTGTATAAATTAAAAAAAGGACGCGTAACTGCCTAGATAGAGGAACATGCTGGGTCGCTCCACTTATAGTCAACTGCCAGACTGTTATTATGGATGTACAAAGTTTCAAGCTGTCCATGTAATATAGTAAAATAATCATTAGTATGGACGTTAAAATTACCAAGCACCATAAGGTTCTGTTAAATATTTTGCCAAGTGCTTGAAGCCCTATCTCTTGGATTTGTTTAGGTAGAATTGCAATATAGTGATCAGTTGACATGGGAGGAGTTATGTCAAATTGTCTAGACGACTCCAGATCTCTGTTAACAAGCGGAACTATAGCAAAATCATTCGAACGATTATATGCTGCTTCAGTTAAATTTTCTCTAACCAAAAAGGTTACTTCCTTTCTAAGAACTTCGCCAATAAGCAGAACCATTGTAACGAGTGCGAATTGAGCTGGACTTGCTATAGGATCTCGCGAGACTTCCGTACTCGTAATTAAATTTATCTTGCAAGAGTCATACTTTGAAACAGAGGATAGAACTGTATTTGTGCTAGAGCTACATTCCCATTCCTTTGCGTATACATGATTATTTGTGCATACATCGCTGATGACGTAACATTTTGGAGGAATTGATAAGTTAGAAACTACGACTGCGTTTGTTATATCGTATTTCCATAGAACTTGCAAACTCGAAACTACATTTTGAGTAACAACTACGTAAATTCCTCTTGAACTAACACTTGGATTCCAAAACGAAGTTTTAATAAGAGCTTTCATTGTCTCATTCAAATGTTGAGTAAAGATAATAAAATTATTAGAATATGCCAAATGATTTGATAGAAATGTTGTGGTATTGAAATTATTAAAGCTGCTTACGATCAAAGGTTGTTCACGAGCTAGAATTGTTTCGGGAAGACATTGTTGCTTTTCAAAGATATAATGAATTGTCTGGTCTCGGTCTATTAACGAGGTTACTATATTCAGTAAGCCATTTTCAAGTACATGGTAATGATTCCTTTGAAGTGTAATACTTAGATCAAACATAGAGAAAACTATAAAAAACGATTTTCCACTAAACATATTTCAGCGAATTTACCACGTATCAACTACTAGATGCCACAAGAACAACGATATAGAATTCTCATTAAATTTTTGATAATACAATAAAATAATGCTTCATCCTTGAATTTTGATGTACTTGGTACTTATTTGACTACCAATTGTTTTAGTATTAGCAATGATTGATTACTTAAACGCTGAGTTGCTGTATTAAATTCTTAGGTAATTTAATAGAAATGTTATGGCAAGAATCTATTTAGATAATGAATGTCCATTATATAGACGAACAGAAACTCCTATATTTTATTACTTACAGAAATAACTAATAAACCTATAATTTACAATGTTTTACAAACGGGTGCTGTAACCCTTTTTGTGTATTGTTTATTGTTCGAATACTTCTTCTGCAGCATTCCTCTGCGTGTATGGATGAGAATCGACAAGCTGAATTTTTGAAAATACCCTTGGCAATCAAAATGTCGTTCTTTTATTATTGTTTAAGAGTGCTTTGTTCTATGAGGAACAGGATTGTGGCTGCCAAAGAGTCATTTTCAAAAATTCAGTTCGTTCGTTTTCATATACATACTCCCAGAAATACAACACAAAAATAATTAAAACAAAAACAATGTTACAGCGCCCGCAAGTTAGAAAACACTTCTTATAAAACCGATTCCTTCCGTGCGGGTAATATGACTTTTTTATATACTGTTCCTTGTTCTGATACTTTTTGTATTGTGTTCACCGGTGTGTGTAGATAAAAATGGGCAAACTAAATTTTTGAAAAATGTTTTATTTTCGTGTCTGTGTATTTTTGCATGTTGGACATGTTTTTGAAAAATATTTTCTTCCGTGCAGGCGCTGTAACTTCTTGTCTGTATTGTATATTGTTCTAATTCTTTTTGTATCGTATTTCTCTGCGTTTGTACTTGAGATTAGACAGATTGAATTTTTGAAAATTCTTTTAGCAGCCAACAAATTGTTTTTAAGGATGCTTTCTTCCATATGGAACATTACTTTAACTGCCAAGTGCGCGTCTTCAAAAACTCAACCTGGTAATTTTCATTCGTACATACCCAGAAATACGATACAAAAAGAATTAGAAGTGAAACAAAATACAAAAAAGTTACAGCACCCGCAATCGAGGAAACCCTCATACCACTGATTTCTTTGGTGAGGGAACTGTAACTTTTTTGTACAATGTTCTATGCACTGATTCTTGTATTCCTGAATGTGTGTAGATAAAAATGGACAGGCTAAACTTTTGAACGATGTTTTATTTTAGCATCTGTGTGAATTACTGCACATTAGACAAGTTTTTGAGAAATATTTTCTACCGTGCGGGCGCTGCAACTTTTTTCAGTATTGTTTATTGTTCTAATCCTTTTTTGTATCGTATTTGTGTGTGCATGTACGCACGCGTCCGTGTGCGTGCGCAAGTGCGTTTGGGTGTGCGTGTGCGTTTGCATACGTTTGCATCATTAGGAAGAATGTGTAGGTCACGCTGATATTTAGAAGATTGTGATGAACCTGCACAAGACGCTCTGGTCTGGGTGTTAATTTGCAACTGCTACATCAACATTGGGGTAGACGTGAAATATCGTCTACATTGCATTACTTACAGAGCAGTATTAAAATTGCATGCGGTGACGTTTACCTGTTAAAGTCTGTAAGTGTTGTTGGTGTCGTTTAGACATAGGTGTATAGCAAATGCAAGGCAGCGTTTCGTATATACGTTGAGCTCTTAATGTCTTGTAATTGCATACATAAGTTTTTAAGAACCTAGTAATTTAACGTTGGCGAACTGCTTAATTCTATTTAATACTGTCTTATTAACAATAACGAAAAAAAAATATCGAGTCTTGCAATAATAGACGAAAGTACTGGATCAAGTATAAATAGGAAACATTCACTGTTATTTCTTCTAAAATGGAGAACAACTAAAGGATTACTAAGGCAGCTTTGTGAAAAATTGCTTGAACGTAAGTAATTGTAATTTATTTCAAATATTGTATTATCCACAATGTCGTAACGGAGTATATGGTCATACACCCATATGCGCATATTTATAATCAAACTATTATTTTGAAATAATTTTTAAATTAAAGTTACTTTAAAATAAATGATAAAGGATTAGGTTGATGTTTTTTAGTATTAATATCATCTGTTTTATATCAATTTTGTGTTAATTTGAGCAACATGGAAATTAATGTGTGTAAAATTTAAAAGAATGGCGATAAGAATAGGTGTTTGAAGATAGCCGCCGAAAATGAGATTTTTAAAATTTCAAACCGAATTCGATAGACCATCGTTTGACCACAAATGACCAGTATTTATTTTATTTGACCATCTTCACTTATTTAAAGAAATCGTAAAAATAAGTTTCGGGGCTATCTTCACACTTTAACGCTAATATGAAAAAAGCCAATTAAATTGTTGCATATGATTCACCAATTTTAGGTCACCAATGACCAATATTTATTTTGTTCGACCATCTTTACTTATTAAACAATTGCAAAAATAAAATCCTGAGGTTGCTTCACACTTTTACGCCAATTAAAAACTCCAATTTACTTGTTGCATATAGTTGACCACCTTTTGACCATCAATGACAAGTATTTATTTTATTTGATCACCTTTACTTATAAACAATCTCGCTAAAACCAGCTACGGATTGTGTTTTCACACTTTTGCGCCAATTTAAAGAAAATCCAATGTAATTGTTGCATACGATTGGCTAATTTTTTATCACCACTGAGAATTATTTTCAAACCCAAGTTAATTGGTGAGTTACAAGAAATTTCGATCAAAGCAAGATCCTTCTTTGAAATTCCACAATTACATGATCGAATTTCAGTTACTGATGGAATAGTTACCAATAATTTATTTATTAGTTCTACTATATTAATTGCACAATTCAAAATGTTTCTTTATTCATTAAAATGTGAGCTCTTTCGTTATAGAAATTTCTCCAAATGTGTCTCATATCTCTTTACTACTGAGATTGTTAGTTCATCATAACTTATCTGTATTAAGGCTGAATTGCAATGACTTATCCATGTATGCTGCATACATCATTTCTGCTGTTGTGTAGAATGCACAAGTGTGGCGTATTTCTATTAATCTTGATCTAATAAACAAAGCAGGTTGAATGTTCCCATTTGTAAAAATTACATCTTCTCTTTTCTAATTGGTCGATTGTGTATAACTGACACTTTGGGGCATGGTGTTAGACATTTTGTTCTCTTTTTGTAACTAGGTTTTGTTTCTTTTTTTGACTGTATGGATTCATTTTCTATGGTGTGATTTAACGGGTTTTAATTCTACTGTAACGGTCCTTTGATAATTATCATCGTTGTCATGTTCTTCTAATTTGTCATATTTTTCCGATTTATTCTTGTTTCCAGTTTTCTTGTTAAAACAAATAATCAAATTCATTAACAGTTTTTATCTTTATATTTACATTTGTGCCAACTAAATCCTATTTTTTTAAATTATTTTAATTAGTTTTACTGAAAACGGTGTTTTCATTTTTTCTTTCTTGTTAATCGAAACATTGTGTTCTAAAGAAATGATTTTCTCTTTTTGCCCGGTTATACTGAAAACGGTCTCCGCCTATTCTTCTATTTTAGCATCAAGAAGAATAGCAATTAGCAGTTTTAAACAAAAAGTTTTACAGACACTAAAGCTGCCTGAAAATATAAATATTATGCCTCCTAAAGGTCAACAAACTTATTTTAAATCTGCTGGAAAACTGTTAATTAATTTTTAATAGCAATTTATTAATTTCCAAAATCTTTGAACCTTGCAAATCGTATCGAATAGGTACGTTTACGGTTATAGGATCGAAACTATGCCGAAATATAAATTACATAAAAAATTATATTAAAATAAAATAATACGCCTGTGTTGCAGTTTTGTTGGAAAATCGCGAAGTTACAAAAATGAAACGTACCATGTTTAATATTTTTTCTAAAACTTTGTTGTTTGAAAGTAAATATTTTTAAAGCCAAAATCCAGGTTTAATTGCAGAACTTTGAAGTACTAATAAAGCTCTATCTAGAAGCAATTTTGTGTATTAAAAAATTCATTTGACGGTTACGCTTTTTTCCGCTATGATTTTTATTGTTTTTTTAGGAAACCAACTGAACACTAACAATAAGTTTTACGACACTAAAGAGCTCTACCAAAGCGTTACTTATAGGCACTTTCGGTTTTTAAAAATGAGTTTTGAAGTACTAAAAAGAACTCCCCAGTACTATCTATACGCATTTTCTTTTTTTAGTAACTTTAAAAATTTACAGTTTCGAATTTTCTCCCTATGAACTAGTTTTTTTCGGAAATTTCTTAAGAGCAAATAGCAACTTTTGCGGAACCTAAGAAGCACTAACGAAGTACTACCTATAGGCAATTTTGTTTTTTAAAATCCGACAGTCGACCTTTAAGTTGGCGGGGCCTTAATTATGAGCTTTGAAGCTTTAAAGAGTGCTTATAAAACATTATCTAAGCGCAATTTCGTATTTAAAAAATTTTAAAATTGATCCCTGTGTCTTTCTGCTATTATTTTTCTTGTTTTTTTTTTGAAACCATTACAGCACTAACAATAATTTTTGAGGAACTAAAGAGCACAAACAAAGCACTACCTATAAACACTCGGTTTTTAAAAATTAGACAGTCTACCGATAAATGCTCCCCAATAGTAGTACCTTCGGATGGAGCATTGGGGTCGTGACTGCAAGTGTAGCGGTCCTTACTCAAATTATACAGTAAATTCCCCCGGCGGCTCCGTGGGTTTGATATGCATGCGACTATTATGCCCAAGTTCCCGAGTTCAAATCCCGGTACGGTTCGTTTGAAAAATGTTAGGCGAACATTTCTCATAAAAATACGTGCTCGTTCGGATGAGAAGTAAAATATAGGTCCATTGTGTGAGTGTTGTCATGCACGTTAAAGATCCCCACCTTGCTTGGAACAACAAGACTTCGGCTTCGGGTGCAGTATTGAAAAATCAAATGTAACGTAATGATAAATTCCCACTCCCTCGTGTTTTCTCTGTTTTTGGGAAGAAATGAGAGTCTTGATGATGAGTTTTGAAGCACTAAAGAGCATAAACTACACACTATTTATACGCAATTTTGTTTTTCAAAAGTTTAAAAGTTGACCGTTATGGCCTTCCCGCTAAGATTTTTCATTATATTTTTGGAAACCATGAGAGCGCAAACAATAATTTTTGCGGCACTAAGGAGCACCATCAAAGCACTATTTAAAGGCACTTTTGTTTCTTAAAAATTTGGCCGTTAAATCTCTTTCCCAACGGTTTTTCCTGTTTTATTGAAAAACCTTGAACGTCTTGTTACGGTATTCTGTGTGGATAAGAAAAAAGTAACGTAAGGAAAAAACATATTACAAAAAGAAAAACCAACCCGCGAAGAAACAGTATTTAACCAACATATCCCGAAATATTTACACGGTACAAAATTTTCGCAGAAATAATTAATACGCTCCTTAATTACATCAAACTAATTTTTAATCTCAACTCTAGTATTCACATACAACAGAAATTAAAAAAATATACACATATAGATTGTTCTCAGTCACTTGTTTAATACAATTTCCTAAATACTTTATATTCACATAAAACAACCATTCAAAAAATATATATTCTTACACCTTGTCCACAAGCACTTCTCTAGAAGCAACTCTTGACAAGTAAAAACCAATGTAATAGTAGGCAACAGCAATAAAGAGACAAGACCATCTACCAGGCGAAATGCGGAATAGAATTTTGTAATAATGTCACAGCAACAGAATAATGTAACTTTAAATTTTTATACCAAAGATCTTTTGGGCAATAAATGCTAATCTTATTTTGTAATTAACATCCAAACAATAAAAACTGCTGTCAATATCATATTCATAACCTTAAATCAAAGCAATTAAAATTTACCAGATGGATTCTACACATTTTATATATCTAACCCATACTTTTTAATTAGAACATGATTATGCAAAACTTCTCACACACTGTCACCAAATGTAAACAACATATTCTTACCTAATTCTCTTTAAAAAAAACCCAGCGTGATTGCATGGTCCTAAATTAAATTTTATCCAAAAAAAATTTAATATTTTTGTCGTGTACATTCTAACGTACTCTAAATAGATAGTGCCAACTTTGTGGGCTGACTTACAGAAAACCAAAATATCAATACACAGGAAAAATATACATGCACTGACGGAATAATGCCTTTAAAAGCTGCACTTTCCGACGTGCTGTCTTCGTCCCTGAAAAATTCTACGACACTGGAACCATCATCATCAAACACTTTGCGGCTAGTGTAGCTGTCGTGGCTCAGAGTATGGAGAAAGTAGTAAACGGAAAAATATTGAATCAGGAAGATGACGCGGAAACGCTTAAAAGTTAACTAAAGGTTACAAGGACCAATACGGTAGTGGAAAAAGTTTATGTCTCTTTATGGAAGGATATGTGCGGGGAAAGTTTAGTTTTTACGGCTCGGGTAACTTACCCTATCGATCTTGTATATAACTTTCTACGGTTATTAGAGGGTGCGAGATTTCTGGGGAAAGAAGAATTCGAATATCCACAAATTATTTGCAAGGTAGTGTGATACACTGGGAGTTGGTAAAGGAAAACAAGTGGATGGATTTTGATTTTACAGGAATTATTTATGGCAAGATATTGGAACTATAAACTTGAAAAGGGAACGTTTAAAAAAAGCTTATAAGGTTAGTTATGAGCGGGGAAGAAGAGCAAATTATTTTCTAAAAATGGTTCGGGAATCGACCTATTTAACATAAAAATTAAGGCAGCGCAAAGTTATTAAACACCTTGTCAATCATTTTGATCCTCAAACCCGTAGATGTATTTTTAATAATGGAATTTCAAATTTCGAAGAATTTGACGATTTTTTACGATACCTTGATGAAACTTACGTAGAACATGCGTAATATAACCTGAATGCGAGCAACCGGCAAAACGTCGACAGAAATTTTGGAAGTAATATGGAAGTATGCCGAGTGAGAGACAATTGGGAACTTACGGGGGGTCGAAATTAAAATAGGCAACAGCGAGATGAGGATTATGCACATGGGAATTATAATTTAAATAGAATGTAGTTAGGGAATGTGGGTGGAAAAGTCAAAATGAAGACTAGGAATGTAGGAGTGTTAATGCGAGTGGAAATAGACAGATGGGATTGTGTATGTGTTTGTCTGTATGTAGTGATGTCATGGGATTGCTTTTCCGTCCAGTTCCTGACCGTCAACAACCGGGAATCTGAAACCGTGAAGTCCGTATTCCTACATGTGTAATGGCCATCGGCAGTCGGAAACCAGAATATCCACGTACAGTTCCAGGTGTAGTGGTGTCGTCAGTGATATTGCCAGGGTGTTTTCTCAAAGGGTTACATTAAGATTGGTTATAATGTGGGTTAGTCAGGTTTCGAATTATTAATACATCTGTGTTTCCTCGTCAGTGGGTGGGTCTCTCGTAGTTCCAGGGGCGTGTTTGTGTTGTTATTGTAGTCTCTTTCGTTGTAATATTTGTTAGGTTAGGTGGTGTCATTTGGTCGCTCGAGCGATTTGTGTGTGTGTTTTGTGTGTATTAGTTTTGTTTTGTTTCGGTGTTTGTTGTTTATTTGTTAGATTGTGTGTTTGTTAGTTAGTTAGGTTTCATGTCTTTCGTGTAGTGTTTTGTCATGTATTATGTGAGTTGATTTAGATGCGGGAAGAGGTCTTCGTCCGACAATATATCTGCCATAGTTTGTCCGTTGTTAAGTGCGTCTTGTATTAGTTTCCTTGTGTGGTGTGCGTTGTCGTGTGGGTCCCAGAGATCCACGCTATTCGGCAGTAGATGTTCTGAAGTCCCTGTCACCCCGCATGTGCACGTGTCTGTGTCAGTTAATTGAAATCTGTGCTTGTATGTTGGATATGCTCTATGCCCAGTCATGAAATGTTTAACTTCCCAGCTGGGTTGGAAATTCCGTGTCATCAGTATGCGTGCTATGTTTGGAATTAGTATGTGAGTACGTCGTCCGTTCGTGCTAGTGTCCCATCTGTGTTGCCATTAGACAATAATGGCTCTCTGTATGTTACGTTGTTGTGTGTGATGACGTTTCCGGAATTGCCTTCATCTTGACGTACTGCTTCTACCGTAGGAAGTATGTAGCAGTCCATTGTTCTACTATTAGACCTAGTGGTTTTATTCTCAGTGCTACGACCAGTGCCTCTTGCGAGGTGGTGCGGTAAGCCCTGGTCAAGCACAGCATGAGTCTTCTTTGCGCCGAGTTCAGGCGCTGTGGGAGCATCACTAGATTCATGCTGGAATGCCACGCACTTGCCCCCATGAGTTATTACGGACGCTGTCACACTGTTCATGTAGAGTTTAACACAGTTGAGCGGGATTTTGTAGTCGCGTTGGGCTAGACTGGCGATGCCTTGCATTAAGCTTTTTGCCTTTGCGCACATCTTTTGTAACTGATCTTCAAAATTTTGTTTCTCGTCCAGGATAACCCCAAAGTACTTAGTTTGAGGCGATATTTTAACGGTCTCGTGTCGTAAGATGATTTAGGGAGTTTCTCGAGAGATTCCCCTTCATCGTCATGTATGTAGTCAGAGATGAGCATCTTGTTGCTTCTACACCAGTTGTTTATTCGCTTTACTTGGTTGTAGCTTTTTGCTAGATTGAGACCCTTGTATTCCCCACCACCATGACGAGTATGTGGTCCGCGTAGGCAACGGCAGTTAAAATCTCTCTTTAAGTGTTAGAGGTGCTATTGCCGCAAGCAAATAAAGCAACAGGTTTTGCTGGAAATTAGTATGGGTGAGGGGATCTAATGGATTATATCTTTATTGTGATGCCTAATTTAGTGTACGACTTGATTCAAAATGGTAAAACTTATACGTTACCTTTTTCCCACGTATTGGATCAGAATAGTAATATGTTCGTCGTGAAAGCAGATACTCCAGACGAAATAAGATATGTAATTAATAAGGTCCATGGCAAGGAAAATATAGTTAGCGACTGTCTATCTATGTATTCGACTAAAGGCGAAGAATTAAGAGAAGAACCGAGTGAGACTGGTATCTACGTGGTAGATAAAAACGAGATTCTTGCGCAAACAATAACAAAGTTCAAAAATATGAGAGAAGGATAAAGGAGTGATGACTTTTGCGTAAAAGTAATGCTAGTGTTGGAAAGTGGAAACTGTCCATCTCGCGTCACTAAATTGCTTTTGCTTCGTGAGAGAAATCTGTGTAGACGTTTGGAAAACAGTGATGACAGTTTGCGGATCTGTCCGCCTCAAGATTATGTTACGTCATTGGTATTGCAAGAAGACAAAGAGCATGCGCATTTTGGTTCGAATAAGGTGTTTTTAAGTTTGTATAAATTCTTTTATTGGCCCAAGATGCGGCGTCGTATTCGTCGAATTATATTGGGCTGCAAGTAATGTCAGAATAGCAAAATTTTACCCAGAACTTGTGAGAAAGGCATAGTGTGATGGTGAATGATGCTAATAAACTACCCTTCATGGATTTGATTGCTTCCTTGTCGAAATCTAAAGGAGGGGTGACTCGATTGTTAGTAATCGTTGATGCTTTTTCTAAATATGTTACGTTATATTCTTTAAAACGTACGACGACAGCAGCTATTTTTAACCGAGTAAAAAGTTATTTTATAAATGTAGGTAAACCGAAAACTGTACTAACAGATAGTGGTACGCAGTTTTCAAAGAAACGGAAGGTGATGCTAACTAAAGAGGGAGTTAAGGTAGTTTATACTACCTCTTGTTATCCCCAGGGAAACTTAACGGAGCGCATGAATCGCGAAATGGGGCGTCTTCTAAGAATCCTGAGTTATGACCATCATCCTAAATGGGTCCACGAAATAAGTAAAGCTTAACAATTTTTTAATGAAGTGGTTCAGTTCAAATCTACTCTATTTGGGCAAAATGCATGGGAACCAATATTGATACTTCTGAGATGGGAGCAACCACTTAACGCACATAAAGAAGTAATTATTGAATTAGCCCATGGTAAGTTGATTAGAAAAGCAGAGTTGCTAAAAATTAAACATTTTTCTAAGCATCAGTGTATTATATTTCAGCCGGGCGATTTAGTCTGAGTGAAAACGCATCCGCGGTCGTCATCTAAAGGAGCAAAAATCAGGAAGCTGTTTTTATTATACGAGGATACATACATGATCGTATGTACTATAAAGCCAAATGCATACGAGGTGAAAAATCAAGTCTTGGATATTACCTTAGGGAGATATAACATTTACAATTAAAAGCAGTTCCTTCCATCGAGTGAGCTTAATTAAGTGTACCACTGGTTTTTTTTATTTTTAATTTATAAATTTTTCAAAGGTTTATTTTTGTTAGTTTTAATACTTCATTCTTTTACACTTTTCTAATTATTAAAGGGGGGTAATGTAACGCGCACTAATGTAGCAACATACTAAATAGTCTAAGGGTAATTAAATTTGCTTATGAGTACTTTCTCGATGCGATATTTTAGTACGCCGGGCTGGTGTTGTAGGAATTCAATCTTAGAGGCAAAGTGAGAAACAACCCTGAGGAAACTGACCGTAATTTTGGATGTAGGCGTAAGGAGTAGTATGGTATTGACCACCGGCCCTGTTATTGTGAAGTAGTTGTTTCTCAATTAGTACACGCGCGCGTCGTGACAGAAATTGTTTCATAATACGAAGTACATAGGGGCATGAGTCGTTATAGGTTAATAAGCAATTGTTGAAAGGTGACTTCTATAAGCCATCAAAGTATTTTAAGTGAACTAGTGAACCCAGTATTCAACGCCCTTTGTTGTGCCAGTATTGTATTAAGTTGTATAATACCACGTGGAATTTAGTAATAATCCTCAGATCTCCGACGAGCGACGCGTTAGAGAAAACGGTCACCTACGTTAGAAGTAAACTGTAAGTGTTTGTTTTAACCTGACAAATTGTTCTCATATGTGTTTATTATATCTTAATGTTTTCGAAATCGTTATAAGTTGCAGTAACGTATTTGCACATTAATAAACGTCTGCAGTTTGTGACGCAGTTGCAATTCTTCATCAGACCTCGACCCACGACGAAAAATAAGGGTATTTTTGCACAACCAGCGGCCAGTCATTAAGGATGAGTTATTTTTTCGGAATTCCGTAACGGATTTGTTTCACAACCCTCTTTCCCACAAATCGTTGCAAGCATCAAAAACTTCTATCGTTCCGGGCTGAAAGATCCGGCGTCCAACCGTATTAAATCTTGTTGATTAATTATTGTTTGCGACCACATATTTTCTTAACAGCAAAATCCTTATTCGAATTAAGATTAAGCTCATTGATATAATGAAAATAAAGTTATTTTAAAATTGCTTGAATTGCGACTTTTTATTAAATTTGTACGCGACTGTCAGATCTGTTACTCGTTTAAATATCATGTAACGAAATTTTGTTCTAATTTTTTTTTAAAATAACTAAAATATGTGAAACTATTTATTTGTTAAATATTGTTATACGATACAAATTATGTATTATAGAATAGAAGTATTCTGATTCTAGCCTGATAAATTTTTCAAGAGGTTAAATCGAAAATTTTAAAATTATTTACTCCGAAAAGGTTTCTGTATCTACCCTAAAATTATACTTTTTTGATTAATGCTTGCTAGATACAGTGACATTCAACTTCAATTTGTTCTGTTTTCAGTTTAGCAAAGATTATTTCAACCCAGCCCATCTCAAATTCTCCCTTGAGGTAATATCCAAGTTAGCCGTCAGCATAGTGGCTTTTATTAATCTTTCCATCTCATACTCTTAAAAGTTTTAAGTTGGAGCAGATTGTCGAAACGTGTTCTAAAAAAAACTGTTTGAATATATCGTTAGATAGGAAACAGGCAGTCTCAGAAAAAGTAAAATTTCAACATTATAAAATATCACATTGGGTGTGCCACATTGGTCTATATTGGGTAAATAAAATCTATAAGATAGTATTCTCGTGTAAAATAATGGGGCATATAAGTGTATTAAATTTTTTAAATCAAAATTGTTCATTCTTAAGTACTGCTATAAAGAAATTGTTAAGTAGCTTAATAGTATTAGGTTACGTATTCTACGCGGGCTCGGTATATTTTTACACGAGAATACTCTCTTTTGGATGTTATTAAAAAAATATCGTGTACACAGCCAGGAATTATTTTTTTTATATGTTGGGTATTTTATATATTGACAAGTGCTACGGATACCAGGAGTAAATACTCCTCAGAAACCGCGCACTCAACGGACTCAAAATGCCTAGTGCATTGCAACAATGGAGTCAAAGACATAAGATATGCATCAATAAGGGCATATCGATTAGGTATAATTAGTCATAAGAAATTACTAACCTGGTGGTGGAAAATAAACTAGTAGATTAAGGCTTTTTACTAACAATAGAATAAGAGTAATATTAGGTATCAAATAACCAATATGAGGCAAAAACTATCAAACAATATCTTTTAGAACTAGTGTAGATCGTATCAAAACAAATCACATTAGAATAAGGTATAGACCAAAACTCAAAAAATAGCACGTAAGAAATCACAAAATGTAATGTACATATAAAATTGTAGTAAAATAGGTAAAGTAGCACAAACTAACTTTTTGAAATAACAAATAGCACTGACACTAAACACCAAACAACACCTACACTGCCTGCGTACTGGGATTACAAAACATCATGAACACTCACGAATAAAGCACAAACGCACATAACCTGCACACGTAACTCAACAAAGACACAAACCACACAAAGTGCCAGAGTAGCAAAGCCTGCGATGCATCCGTTATTTCCGGCTGCCGATGGTCACGAAGCACGCAAATAGGCCAAGTCGTAGCCAATGATGGTCGGGATCAAAGGCAAAGACTCATATGAACACAAGCGCTACGCTAATTCCAACTTCAATGGCACAAGCGCGCGCGCACGCACACACACACACACACACACACACACACACACACAATACACACATACAAAACAAAATAAAGTACCAGAGTTGCAAAGCCTGCGTGTATCCGGGATTTCCGGCTACCGATGGTCACGGAGCACGCAAAACAGGCCAAGTCGAAGCCAACGATCCCAATTTCCGGCTGCCGATGGTCGGTAGAGAAGGCAAAGACTAACAGAAACAAGCAACAAAACAACAAAGCCAATGGTACATATACAAATACACAGATCCACAAACAAACACACACATACCCACATACAAACACAAACACAACACACTACGTTCAGCACATACAACAATCATATTACAAACCAACACCAAAATAAGTAGGTTCTGCCTCCTCGTGGCAGGGATGGTAACGAAGTCTAGGTCACAGACAGACTGGAGAAGGGGTGAGCAATAACCGTTGAGGGACAGCACATGCCCTGGGGAACACATAGACTGCGCGACTATAGTAACGGAGTAAGGGTGAACCATATCCAGAACAACTGCAACAACTCAACGGTGCATACAATGTCTCCACGCTGCAAGACTGGAATAAAAATCCTAGACACGTCTAAAGCACCAATGTAACCACACATACTACACTAACTCTAAAAGCCCGGTCTATCTTAATTGTTAGACGATAGACCAAACAAAACTGCTAGTAAATAAATAAAAAAAAATAAAAATAAATATTGGGTAACCCTATTATTTATCATGTACGCCTTTAATCTAAAAAATTCTTTGCTGTCATGTAAAATTAGTCAATATACTGATGATACACAATTATATACGTGTTTTTTGCCGTGTGGTTAATGTATTATAGTTCTGAAAATTGCACTCTCTGAAAATTAAATCAAAAAGTCAAACATGATTATTTTTGGAAGCGATCACAATAGACCATTACCAAATGAAAATTTCTTCATACATATCGATAAGAATTTCTTGCCCAGAACCGAAAGTGTAAAAATATCAGGTTTAACTCTTAATGTCTCACTTACTTTCAGTAAGCACATATCTGCTTGTTTGAAAAAGTCATGTAAGTTTATTAAATTTTTTATATCAAAATCGTTCATTTTTAAGTACCGCTGTAAAGAAATTGTTTATATAGCTCGATAGTATTAGGTCACGTAAAGTACGCGGACTCTGTATATGGCTCACATTTGAAACTAATAAATGTTAATCGGATTCAGAAGCTTCAATATTCCTGCCTACGCTTAATTTATGGTATAAGAAAATATGATCGCATTAGTCATAAACGAGTAGATGCTAAGTGGCTACCAATTAAGAATAAACGATATTTGCATGCAGCTTCTCTATTTCATAACAAAATCCTAAATAGAACCCCAACTTACTTATACAATAAGATATCTTTTAGAACAAATGTACACAATGAAAAACATTCATAACAAAGGAACTTTAACGCCACCTCTGCATTCAATGGATTCCTTTAAAAGACCATGTTCCTATATTATCACAAGTTATTATAATTCTGTTCCAAATGAACTTAAACAACTATCCGCCAGAAGTTTTAAGTTAGCGCTGTTTAATAAATTGTTCAATAAAGGTGTTCTGAAACAAGATCAACAAAAGGTATTAAAGATATAATAAAAATTCAAAATTGATGGATACACACAGTAATATATCACAATAATAGGGTTAAGTGGAAGAACAGCTGCAAGTTTTTTACCAAGTTGTTTTCTATTTCGAAAGCAAGTGCATTATATATATTAATTTTGTTGGTTTCTGTTTGAAGAAAGTTATTTGAAATTGGAATTAGGGATGGACACGAACCGAACAGGTTCGAGGTTCGGTTTGAGGTTCGGTTCGATTTTTCGAACCGAACCGGACATTTTATTTTCGAACCGAACCTCGAACCGAACCGGCAAATTTTTCGAACCGAACCGAACCGAACCTAGCTCAAGGTTCGGTCCGGTTCGGTTCGAAAGGTTTGATTTTTTAAATAAAAATCTAGTTTAAAAATTTAATTTTCACTAAAAACATGTCAATCTTAATTTCTCCCAAACGCACATTTTAAAAATCTCTAGTAGCAAGCATATAAGGATTAGAACGATTTTCTAATGTACATGGTCATTGAGTTGTAAGGCAATAGGTAAATAATGTAATAGGTATTAGTGATACATATCTAATAAATTTTGTCATCGAGCCACGTTTGTAGATCAAAAAATTCTAGATTAGTTCGATTTGTTTAATGCTCCTTATCTCAAATTGTTGTTTGTTTATAACTAGTATTAGATATTGGAGAAACTCGAAATGATTTTGAAAATTTGGTTTTAAAAACAAGTTTATTTTATTTAATGGACAGAAGTCGTGTTGAAAACCATCTTAAACATATACAAGCCGATGTCACGGTCTAGAGACTACAGAAGTTTTCAGTATAAACGAAACAATTTAATTTTTAATTAAGTATATATTACTAATCCATCATTTTGAATTTTTACTTTTATATGAAAACCAGCTCTCTATTCATATTAAAAAATGTGACCTTGTAGTAAAAACTAATCTCCTTTTCTTTTGTACATAATCGCTCAACAAATAGTGTTACAAAACGTATTGTACGATCATATTTACGGTTTATTTATTGTGGCCATTACCAACGTTGTTAGAAGTAGCCGATACTCCAAAAGAACGTCCCCAAACTTTCTCTCACGGCCAAGGATTGAAGTTTATGACTCATAGGTGCATACACTTTTCAATCAATGCCGACATAAAATAACACACTATAATGCAAATAATAAGCAGACATAATGTCCGTACCATATACTGTTATATTTTATTATGAAAAACGTAAAGACTGTTTGAGGTAGATTTACGATTCTTTCCGAGAACCATCTGATATTGTCTTTTAAAAGAAATAATAATAAAGATAAACTGACAAACAGCTTTTTGTTTGTACTGTATAAGAAATCAGCAACACCTTATTTATTGTCTTGATACTTTTTTATACTAACTAAAACAAAAATAAAAGTAATCGCAAAGATCGTGTGATATCGTTCTTTCACGGTAAAATGACATTAGTAAAATTCATCAATTATTAACACATGCTAAATTTTAGAGGTGGTTTTCACTATTAACCTAATTGTAATGACGCTTTGTTAAAGAGAGTACGTATTAATGTTGGGTTTATTTGATAATAGCAGCTACTAAATATAAAAACTACATTAAACATTTAAATTGTTGTAGTTGAACGTACTAGTTGTTTAAAATATCAAAATGTCGAACCGGTTCGGTTCGGTTCGAGGTTCGGTTCGTTTTTTCGAACCGAACCGAACCGAACCGGAATATATTTTTTCGAACCGAACCGGACTAAAAAGTTTTCGAACCGAACCGAACCTAGGGCAAGGTTCGGTTCGGTTCGGTTCGAATTCATCACTAATTGGAATGGAAATGTCTACAAGATATGCTACTTTTTAATTTTTTCTGTAAGTAGAATATCCGGTTTATTGTGCATTACAGCTTTGTCCGTATATACCAATCTATCCCAATACAAAACAACATTTTGATTTTCTAGTACTGATTCTGTAATATATCTATAGTAGGGAGTTTGCTTTACTGGTAATTTATGTTTTATTGCCAAATATTGATAAATAATTTTGCATATGTCATTATGTCTTACAAGATAAACTGTATTTGCGAGTTTTGAGCAGCCGGACGTGAAATGTTCTATTGTTTCATCTTGATTTTGACACATACGGCATTTATCCACGACATTATTTTTTAAAATGTAACGTTCGTAATTGCGGGTTTTCCTAATTTTGCCCTAAATGGCCAAAAAGAAGCCTTCGGTTTGGAGATGCAGGTGACCTTTTGTAAGGAAAGATTTTGATAATATTTTATCTGTATCTTCTGCAAGTAGTTGATAGGCATATCTACCATGTAATGTTTTTGTTTCCAGCTGTCCACGCAATCTTGAATTGTTATGGTATCATAATCGTAATCGGTTTTATTTAAATTTAGGGGTGTATAACCATTATCTAAATTAAATATTTTTTTTTAAATTGAATCTTCAACTTCCATGAGATATTTGTATATTTGTATATTTTGTATCTGTCTATTGCGTAGTTTAGTAATATTCAAAAGTCCTCTACCTCCAGCTTTTCGGGGTAAATATAGTCGTTGGATAGAGGAGTTTGGATGTAGACATCTAAATTTAGTTAATGTTGTTCTAGTTAGACGATCTATTTATTCCAAATCGGTGTTACTCCACTTAATTATTCCAAATGAATATCAAATTGACGCAACAGCATATGAGTTAGTGGCATTAATTAAGTTTTTGGCGTTTAATTGTGTATTAAGTAATTTAATTAAATGTCTTTTATATTTTAATTTTAACTCTTGTTTTATTTTTGTATGATTTATTCCACGTCGTTGCTGAAAACCTAAATAGGTATATGTTTCTTCGGATGTATTTCTTTAATATCAAATAATTTTTCCCCGTTGTATGTAATTTTTCCTTTGATTAATTGCGAAGTTGCACATTTATCTAATCTGAAGTTCATATTTATTGAATCACTAAAAATTTTGGTAGTGTGTATTAATGATTGTAGTTGGTTTTTAGTTCCGGCATACAATTTTAAATCGTCCATGAATAATAAATGGTTTATTGAAATTTTGTTTTTTATATCTAGTTTATAACCAAAATTTGTTTGTTTCAATAATGTCGATAAAGGATTTAGTGCAAGGCAAAACCAAAGTGGACTTAAGGAATCGCCTTGAAAGATTTCTTTTTTTATAGTGATTGCATTAGGAATTACATATTTGAGTTTCAGTATAACATTCCAACTTATCATGCAACTTTTGAGTAGATTTATTACTGTTCTAGGACGAATATTAACCAGTTATGAGGAACAGACTCGAAAGCTTTTGAGTAGTCTATATAACAAGTGTTTAGATTGCGATTTTTTATTTGAGCCTGTTTCATGATAACACTGTCAATAATGAGTAGGTGTTTACATCCTACTGATTTTTTTGTACAACCTTTTTGTTCAAATGCTATAATGTTGTTGGTTTCACAATGTACGTAAATAGCTCGAGCAACTAAAGATGATAGTAATTTATAAATTGTATTTAAACAAGTAATAGGTCTATAGTTGTTTGGATCTGTGGGATCGCCTTTTTGAATATAAAATATGTGTGCCCTGTAGTTAATTATTGGAGTATACCTTGGGATCCTTGCATGGCAAATACTTCATGAGTTGATCTAGATTTCTATAACCAGAAATTTTGAATTTGGTCAGGTCCAGGTGTTTTCCAATTTCTTTGATTTTTTAAAATATTTGTTACATCATTTTCATTGAAGGTTGGTAACGCCATTTTATTTAAATTATTTGCATCTTTTAAATGTTCTAACTAGGATGCATTTAAGTTAGCTTCTGAAGATACACTCCAATTTGAAATTGCAGTGATGTGCAACACGTTGAGAATCCATCTCAAAATTTGTGCCCTTTTCTTCTTCAAATACATTTCGAAAAAAATTTGTTTGGTTTTTAATGAATTGTTGATTTTGAATTTTTCTTTTGGTAATTTTGTTATATTGTCGAAGTCGGCTACCTTTTGCTTTTGCTTTCTGACGTAGTTCTTCTTTATATTCAATTAGTTTTTGCATTATGTGTGGAGATTAATCATCAACTTTGATATAAGTATATTTTTAATTTTGTTATTTACTTTGCGAGTTCTAATTCCTTTTAAGGATTGGGATATAACGTCAGCTTTACCTGTCATATAATCAATTTCTTTTGTAATACGAAATTTCCAGGCAGGATAGTTATTTTTTGGATTATCTAAATTTTGTATAGACTTAATTGTTAAGTGTTGTTGGTTAAGTTGTATTACTGTAACTGCGGCTGCGTATATGGTAAATGAAATCCGTAGTAAATCTGTATCACCCTTTAGCTGATTTTTTAAAAAAGTATCTACTTATTCGATTATATTTGAAGTCCCTGGTTTCTAAATTAGGACAGCTAAACTATGTCGTTCAGAAAAATTTATGTTTTCATATAGTTCTAAATTTTTTATAAAGTCTTCTTTAAAATTTTGTTGAGTATTTGAAGTATATCTTGTATTTTCTGAAATTGAATCGGTGATTTAGGCATCATCATACATTTGGTTTAGTGAAAGGGTATTTCCAAAGTCACCACGAATGCATGCTAATTCGGAAAGTGTTAGATATCCTTTACTGAGAAAAACGTTTCTTCTGTTTGCAACATTTTGTTTGCTTAATTTCAATTCTGGATGTCTTTTAGTGAATTCGGTATATATCTTTTTTCTCATCCTGGAAGAGGTAAATATTCACATTGGTTAACGTAATAGTATGATTTCATTGTCACTATTTAAGCTTATAGACCATTTAATACGTGTATGCTTATATTTAACAGCAGCTGTTTCTGTATCTGTAGAGAGCGAGCTATTAAAATTAAGAGCAATTGAGTTTGTATTAGATCCTCTTGTTATTTTGGTCGTTAGTTTAGATTGTGGCGCATTGTTTGTATGTTGTGCTTGGCAAGTTTCATTAGCAACATTTGAACAAGTAATCAAATGCGAGCATATGGAACAGTTATCATTTATGTCTGATTTCTTCGAACTAATATTATTAGTGACTTTAGCAGTTGTTCCTGTTTCTGTTTTGTCCTTCTCAGGTATAATTCCTTTTTCTATATATAATTCCTTTTTTCTATAAGGTTAATCAGTCTATTATCTTTTGGACATTTGTATAGTACATTTTCGTGACTTCTGTTTGAAGATTCACATGTAAGTGACAGTTCATTATTAATGTCAGAGCTGTTATCATAAATGTCATTAACTACAAAATTGGACATTATTCGTAAAATGCTATAGAATATTCTAAATCATAAGTTTATCACTTGATATAATCTACAAATTTTATATATAGCGTAATTTTAATTTTAATTTTTTCTTGTGGAATTAAAAAATAAGATTTCAAGTTGATTATTATTATTATTATTATTATTATTATTATATTATTATTATTATTATTATTATTATTATTATTATTATTATTATTATTATTATTATTTTAATGGAAAATACAATGATTTCATGTTACTGCTTCCATTAATTCCTTCCCAGTATAAACCCTTAACCGCTTTTATAAAAAGCTAAAGCGTTATTCTAAAGCGAATCAAGATTTTGAATAACAAAAATAGCAACTATACTTTTATAATTGTGTTTTCTTTATTAAATGAGATGTTTTTAATAAATGTGTTCTTTTCTAACAACCCTTTTATTGCATACCATGCTGTAGTATAAAAAAAATCACTGTATTAGCAAACTTTAATCATTTTTCTCTATAAAGTTCTAAGGTACATATTATTTAAAAACTGAATCAGACGTCTGGCTATTTCGTTTATTTTAGATTTTGTTAAACAAAAAACTAAATAAAAGAAGCTCCATTTCAATCCTGCATTGCTTTGTATGTATCCTTGAATCCGGCATTAAAAGAAACGCAGATTTGTGAGACTAATATAAATATCGCAGTGCCAAAATCAATATTTAAAAATGTTTTTTTCTAAATTGAACAGTTATTACATAAATACTCCCTGTATGTTTGTTGTGGTTTGTTTAGCATTCTTCTTAATCTTCTTTGGGATTTAAACCATTCATAGTTTTTAAAATCAACTTTATTTACGTTTCGATCCATGACCTAGGATCGTTGTCAAAATAATAAAAATTTCAAGTTTGACATTTATGACATAAATTGAAGGTGACTTTGATTTAAATTTAATTTGCAATTGTCTAAACATGAATGACAACTAAATACAGCTTAAATAATATTTTTTTTTCTGCGACGGGAAAAAAATGTGACATTTAATATTTCTTGACAGGTAACAAAATGTCACTTTATATAAAATTACTTTTTTCCCCGGGAAAAAAATGAGTACTTTTTTCCCTGGTAAGTGCAAATAAGTAAGAACACGAAGATATTTAATTTTAGAATATTTTATTATGTATAAGTTACGTTTCCTTAATGTTAAAAGTACAGTTATTAAATGTACATTGCCTGAAAGACATGTTTTTGAACAATTAGGAATGTCTGCTACAGTGGAATTTTCTTGATTTGAAATAATATTTTGTGCCACTGACACAACTGCCGTTGATGTACTTGTTCGCAAATTGGATTCTGTTTCAGCTGATGCACTGCCACACAAACTAAACAATTTCTTAGCTATTTCTGTCTTGTGCACTATCGATTCATCAACATACCCTTCAGCGACCATTGATGACTTCCAACCACCATGTTTCTTTAGTGTCATCAAGTCTCCCCAGATTCAACTAAAAGTGTAGCAGACGATCTTCGAAATGCATGACCTGTATATGACTTAGCATTTTAAGTCGAAGAAAATTGGCTACTATTTCAGGTACCTTATAAAACTGATTTCTACCCACAACTTGATTGACGCATTTCCCATTGCGATATGCATAAAACAGGCGGCGATCCTTTGCTGCTGCTGGACGAAGTGCCATGTACATTCTGTAAAATTTAATATATTCTTCAGTAACTATAAATCTCCTATTTACATCATTCTTTGTTTGCTTAAGTTTCACAATTAATGACGTTCCCACGTCTTCAATATCATCTAATGTTACCTGGCTAATTTCACATATTCGACAGGCTCCTGCAATCCCAAATACAACAACAACCTTGACCAATAAATAAACTTCATCAGGAGCATTATTTAAAAAATCACTAATATGTGTACTCGTAAATATTGCAGATTTTTGGGCATGTAACCTTTCCATTTTGTTTCAGAAACGTAATTAGTTTGCAATATTTTGAAATGTCTACGTTATTATTGACTTGTAACATACTTTTATCATTGAATAATTCGACCACACTGTTGATGGCTTTTGTTGTTGCGCTAGTTCCGAAAAATAAACCAATAACACCGTCTCCGAGTAAGAACTACATGTCTTTTCGCCTTCCATTCCATGAATCTTGAATACGCAGTTTCGTAAATTTTTCGTGATTTAGCTGGCAATAATTTTATTGATGCTACTTTCGCTGCCTCTACCAATTCCGGTGGAGTAAGAGAAACTTCTGAATCAGTACTGTCCATTTTTGAATTTTGAATATTCAAAACAATCGATATAAACAACTTAAGTTCGCAATTTTGTAACCACTGCAAAATTAAATTGACAGATATTTGATTACTTTAAAGGTTTCCTTAGCAACGCAGATCTAACTGTCCCTATAAGTACATCAGCCTACCTGTTTGAAACTTCAAATTTGACATAGATTGATTTTTGACTTTAATATAATTGGTAATATTTTTTAAATATTAAATCATTGTTTTGCCAGTCACAGAAAAAATAGTGTATTATACGCGGGTAAATGTAGATTTTAGCTCTCGGTGTTTTGTCTCCTCGCTTCGCGTCGGAGACAAAACACACCTCGAGGTATAATTCCTTTTCTATATATAATTCCTTTTTCTATAAGGTTAATCAGTCTATTATCTTTTGGACATTTGTATAGTACATTTTCGTGACTTCTGTTTGAAGATTCACATGTAAGTGACAGTTCATTATTAATGTCAGAGCTGTTATCATAAATGTCATTAACTACAAAATTGGACATTATTCGTAAAATGCTATAGAATATTCTAAATCATAAGTTTATCACTTGATATAATCTACAAATTTTATATATAGCGTAATTTTAATTTTAATTTTTTCTTGTGGAATTAAAAAATAAGATTTCAAGTTGTTATTATTATTATTATTATTATTATTATTATTATTATTATTATTATTATTATTACTATTATTATTATTATTATTATTATTTTTAATGGAAAATACAATGATTTCATGTTACTGCTTCCATTAATTCCTTCCCAGTATAAACCCTTAACCGCTTTTATAAAAAGCTAAAGCGTTATTCTAAAGCGAATCAAGATTTTGAATAACAAAAATAGCAACTATACTTTTTATAATTGTGTTTTTTCTTTATTAAATGAGATGTTTTTTAATAAATGTGTTCTTTTCTAACAACCCTTTTATTGCATACCATGCTGTAGTATAAAAAAAATCACTGTATTAGCAAACTTTAATCATTTTTCTCTATAAAGTTCTAAGGTACATATTATTTAAAAACTGAATCAGACGTCTGGCTATTTCGTTTATTTTAGATTTTGTTAAACAAAAAACTAAATAAAAGAAGCTCCATTTCAATCCTGCATTGCTTTGTATGTATCCTTGAATCCGGCATTAAAAGAAACGCAGATTTGTGAGACTAATATAAATATCGCAGTGCCAAAATCAATATTTAAAAATGTTTTTTTCTAAATTGAACAGTTATTACATAAATACTCCTGTATGTTTGTTGTGGTTTGTTTAGCATTCTTCTTAATCTTCTTTGGGATTTAAACCATTCATAGTTTTTAAAATCAACTTTATTTACGTTTCGATCCATGACCTAGGATCGTTGTCAAAATAATAAAAATTTCAAGTTTGACATTTATGACATAAATTGAAGGTGACTTTGATTTAAATTTAATTTGCAATTGTCTAAACATGAATGACAACTAAATACAGCTTAAATAATATTTTGTATTGAATAGATGCTAGTTTGTATTTATTCTTTGTTAATGCATAGTTATGTAAGTTCTGATTAATACAGATTTATTTTCAATTTTCTACGTTTTTACTGTTTTTATTACCACTGAAAATTGAGTTTAAAATTTTTAGAGCAATTGTTTCTCTTTGTCATAATGGAAATTAAAGCCTACTACGACCAAAACATAATTATGTGATTTTTAGTGTTTTGATTCAATCAAACATAGCCATGTTATACCTCTTTGGAAAGAGTTTTTTGTCAGCATTTCAAAAATGTAAAAATCCAATATGGCGGCTATTTAAAAATAAAAAGTTGAACATCGTCACGCAAAATCTAGATGCCCTAGACAAAATCTAAGTTGAAAATGTGAAGCGCAATGGGGAATTACCATGATGTACCAAATTTGATTCTATTTCAATTAGTAGACTAACTACGAGCAAATAAAGAAATCGTCAATTTTGTGTTTTATGCCTCTATCTAGTAACCTATAAAAAATTTTTGAAATTTGAAAACCGATCTGAGATACCCTCATGATTATGCAACTTTTGTCCCATTTAACCAAGATCGTATCTCCTACAGTTTCCAAGATCCCCATGTACTGCATTTTATACTGTACACACTGTATACTTCAAAATTTATCACATACTTATCGTGACATCCTAAAACAATGGCCATTAGAGCAATAATTTCTGAAAATAGTAGTTCTTCAATTTTGAGTTGATTGTGAACACCACCTCAAGAACGGTCACAAAAAATATGCACCAGAATAATCTCAATTTTAATCTTTTAAATTTCTTGTTGGTTGTTCCAAATAAAGTCAAACCAAATACTTTTGTTAAACGTAAATCCGTTAGAGTGAGGTATAAAAGCTTTTTGTTTGATGCATTGTTTCCTTGAGTAGAGATCTGCTATCGAATTGTGTATAAGATACATTGACGGATTTACTATGAAGAGATGGATTACTCTATAAATATGAAAGCAAAATACATTTGAGAATAAAGCAAATCTTTGGAGAAGATCTATCGTAACAATAACTAAGTTAAAAGCTTTTGGATTAAATGGCGCTCATATATTAATATCTAGATAATCTATGCCCACAGCATTAATTTATATTGAATCTCTACTTTATAATTTTTCTAATGGAACACGTTTGAGTTCTGGACAGTTACAGTTTTATCACTAATGTATCACACCAAATGTCAATTTGTTTTCCCTTTAAGCTTTAAGTGAACAATATAATTCAGAGAGTTATTTTCTTTTTTGATAAACTGAATCATAAGGTATACTTGAACTAAATTTTACATTATATGTAACGTCAATACTCCAAGGTCTAAGCAAATTAATATATTACTGTTTAATTTTTTAATAGCTGCTTTTTCTCGTTCTCGTAAGTTACAACGTTAAGGTTGGTTTAACGCAGCACTACACTGCTTCCCGTTCTGAGCTAACTTTTTCAATGCTCTTTAACTACATTTACCTACGTCTTTCTCAATTTGGTCTAAATACTAAAAAGCACATGTTTTCCTCTACCTACTTTACCTTCTGTTATACTCTCTATTCTTCAAATAACTATTTTTTTGTTCCTCAAAATATGACTTATTGGCGTCACGCGTTTGCTTAATTACACTTGTGATACGTTTATGTTCCTAACCAATTTCTAGGTCCATATCGTTACTAACTTTATCTGTCCAACTGATCCTAAACATTATCCTATAACACCACATCTCAAAACTTTCTTACAATATAACTTTTTCTGCTCCACACCTTAGCTTTCAGTAGTCTTATCCTAATAGCTAGAGCTATCCTAAATTTTAGTATCGCGCTTCTATTCAAAAGCGTTTATTTCATAAGCTATTCTATTATTTACGCCTTTTTTTACTTCTATTATCATTTGTAATGAAACTTCCTAAGTAACTAAGCTTTTTTACTTCTAAACTTTCTGATTCTAGTTTTACTATCGCCTTACTACTGCTATCTCTTTACCATATCTTATTGTCTTTGTCTTGGAATTATTAGTTTTCATGTCTAAGTTACCTATCTAAATTGTTTTCACTTTATTTTGGCATATTCTTAATTGCTTGTCTGTTTGAATGAATATGTCTGTATCAACCGTGTACTTCAACAAAATTTTTCTTCATTGAATAATGACATATATGTATGTATATATATATATATATATCTATATATATATATATATATATATATATATATAAAAATATAAAAATTGCGGACTGCAAATAACTTGTCTTTTTTTATATATATATATATATATATATATATATATATATTTTAATGATAAGTTGTTTGTATATTGGGTATGAAGTCCAAGTAATAAAAGTTGGTGTAAAATTTAAAAGTTTATTTTTATTATTCTTAACGTTTCGGCGACTCTTTTCACCTTTATCAAAAGTATCTACAAATGGAAGCGTTGTATATTAAAGATAACATAGAATATGAATAAGTCACTCACCATATAGAATTAATAATTGTCAAATTATTTTTTTGAAAATGACAGATGATTATGTGACTAACATGATAATTAAAATAAATTTAGATGCAACTTGAAGGGAAGTTTCTTAAAATATTGTATGTTGAAATGATGAAAGTTCGGTATGGTTGAAGATGATGATGTAGGAGTGTTTCAAGAACATGGACATAACATCAGTGTAATCTTCATATGAAGGAGTTAATGTTGTTTACTGGATTTGAAGTGATTCGAGTTGTATAGAGTGGAATAGAATCTATGTGAGTCTTCTACATCTTGTTTGCTGTTTAAACATTGTTTTTCTTTATTGATGTGGTAAGATTCTAAGAACAATCTTGTTTTGTAATGTGGCTCCTTTTCTAATATTTCTGTTTCTTCGAATGCGGGAGTATGTTTGGTTGCATATACATGTGTTGAAAGTGCACATTTGTTGGGATTGCGTTTACAGTCGCTTCTATGTTCGGTTAGACGACTCTTCAACCACTGGGAAGTTTGGCCAATGTAACAAGCCTGGCAACTGCAGACGATCTTGTAGATTAGGTTACTGTCAAGTAATTTAGGTGTAGGGTTCTTTATTTTGGTAAAAAGATTCTGAATAGTATTGTTGTATTCGAAGGAAATGGTAATGTCTGGTTGTTTGAGTACCTTAACCAACAGTGGAGTTAGTCTTTGTATGAATGGCAATTTCTTGTGCATAATGTTGTTGTGTTCTGTTGATAAGTTTTTAGGATTGTTGTTAATTGTCAGAGTGTTGGTGTAAATGAGTTTACGTAAGAGTTGTTTGGGGTAGCCATTATTTAATAAAGTATTGAAGAGAATTTTCTTGTTTTTGTTTAAAATTGTGGGTCAGAGATCTTCTGTATGCGTTGTTTCATGGCATTGATTGTGCCGACTTTATGTTTGAATGAATGGTTAGAGAAAAAGTTTGATATCTACCTGAATTTGTAGGTTTGGTATACCAGTTAAAGATTAAAGGGTTGTTAGGTCCTCTGATGACTATGGTATCGAGGAAAGGTAATCTTCCATTTATTTCTATTTCACTTGTGAATTGTAGATGCTCATTAAAGCTGTTGAATGTGGCTATGGTTTCTTCAATATTGTCGGGTGGGGTTGAACATATGATGTCATCGACGTACTTGACCAGGAATGTCATTTTATAAGGTAGTCGTGGAAGCACAGAGTCTAGAAGGGAGTCCATAACAATCTGGCTAATGACAGGTGATATTGCGGAGCCCATTGGTGTGCCGAATAACTGGAGATAATAACAATCTTGAAAAGCGAAATAGGTGTTGTTGAAGATAAGGTTAACAGTACTTAGGAAATAATCTACTGAAATTTTGCAGTGAGGTTCAATAGTTGACCATTTTTCTTTGATGATATTGAGGATTAAGGTTAGTGGAATGTTAGTAAATAACGATGTGACATCTAGAGAGATAAGAATGTGATTTTTGGGAAGTTTAAAGTTTTTGAATTTGTCTACGAATGTGAAACTATCTTTGATGTCGTAATTTTAAAGTTGCATAGTGTGGAAGCGTTGCAGTATAATTAGCTTTAATATTCTAAGGTTGTAAATTGAGCACATCAAATGATAGGGGGAAAGCTTTTGTTTACAGAGTATAAAATCAATAACTTAAGCGTATTTTAAATTCCATATAAGTGACGTGTAGTACGAAAAGCTTTGCAGTATATAAAATCGATAATGTAAACACATATATGCATTTAACTAACAAAGCGTCCGTTAAAAACAAATTCTAGAAAGTCTACAGGCGAAGCAACTTGGGAAAGTACAATTTCAAACTGGCAAACAGTTCATAAAAAGGACTTTCAGATAAACAAACAACGAGAAACCATAATGTACGTTGAGAACATAATTCTTTATAAATTTGAGCTAACGACCGAAGTGAAAGCTGAGAAACATCAGATAGTTTTAAAACAAAACGGAGACAAAGTATAAATAGCATAAGGTAAAAGAGGATGAAAAATAACACACGTTGTACTAAACAGCCATTTAAAGCACGCGATAATTTGTAGAGGCTAACGACAATATTGATTTTAAGTTGCTATAGTGGGATTTTAACAAAGACAGCAAATATAAGGTAGACGAGGATAATAGGATTGGATGATCGACCTGTAACAGGGGAAATGCTTTTGATTGGTTGATTGCGATTGGGGTGAGAAGCTTTTCTGAGAGTAGTGCGGCCGTTGAAAACGCTAATCAGTATTTCGGACTAAAGCTACGGTGGAATGAGAAAATTCTTAGTTTTCAAAGATCGTTGTGTTTGGAGTTTTAAGAATCGGTTAAGGTGGAGGTGCATTTCGATGAAAATAGGGTACAGGAGGTAGGCTGAGACGCTTATAAATACACTAGGAGACGTAGTGAGTCTCTCTTACTTCTTCTATTCGCTTCAGACATACATGGTGTAACATCCAAGCTGAAAATTTGTAGATAGTGCAGTCCGTTTAGTTAAATTACAAGTGTTTAAAAGCACGAGTAGGTGCTACATCATAAACGGGGCTGGAAGTTTAAATCGCATAAAAAACAAGAGGTGTTACAGGTAAGCGAGCCAAGTTATTTTTCGGAACAAAGGTGCTGGTTATATGGTATATCCAGAAGCCGACGAACATCTTTGAACGATTATATGGGTAGCGAAATTGAAGGCGTCTACTTAGAATTGAATGAGCGAGTGGAAATGAGTTTGATGTAATTCTACGACAAGAATTTGGTGAAGAACGTCTACAAAGGTGATGGTTCAAGAGCATACTCCAGGTAAAGAAATTTGTTTTTTTGGTTATTGTTTGAAGATTTTTTGGTGCTGGTATTTTGTGTTAGAGTGATTTGACATATTTAGTGAATTGTTTATGAACATAAAATTTATTTTGAGGGTTATATGAAAAAAACAATTTGATTTTATTATTTGAAGGTATAAATACATGACGTACAATTTTGATGTAAAGAGTAAACGGGTCTTTAGAGTAGTATAAAACAAAATGCAATTTATTTATACATTCGGAGTAAGAAGGTTTATACTGGGCTCACCATAGACCAGAGTAAAGTTCAATTTAGGGTTTTCAGATAGGCCCATCTACTTGAACTGAAAAGAAGTGTTGAAATAAATTAAATTAAGAACAATCTTGTTTTGTAATGTGGCTCCTTTTCTAATATTTCTGTTTCTTCGAATGCGGGAGTATGTTTGGTTGCATATACATGTGTTGAAAGTGCACATTTGTTGGGATTGCGTTTACAGTCGCTTCTATGTTCGGTTAGACGACTCTTCAACCACTGGGAAGTTTGGCCAATGTAACAAGCCTGGCAACTGCAGACGATCTTGTAGATTAGGTTACTGTCAAGTAATTTAGGTGTAGGGTTCTTTATTTTGGTAAAAGATTCTGAATAGTATTGTTGTATTCGAAGGAAATGGTAATGTCTGGTTGTTTGAGTACCTTAACCAACAGTGGAGTTAGTCTTTGTATGAATGGCAATTTCTTGTGCATAATGTTGTTGTGTTCTGTTGATAAGTTTTTAGGATTGTTGTTAATTGTCAGAGTGTTGGTGTAAATGAGTTTACGTAAGAGTTGTTTGGGGTAGCCATTATTTAATAAAGTATTGAAGAGAATTTTCTTGTTTTTGTTTAAAATTGTGGGTCAGAGATCTTCTGTATGCGTTGTTTCATGGCATTGATCGTGCCGACTTTATGTTTGAATGAATGGTTAGAGAAAAAGTTTGATATCTACCTGAATTTGTAGGTTTGGTATACCAGTTAAAGATTAAAGGGTTGTTAGGTCCTCTGATGACTATGGTATCGAGGAAAGGTAATCTTCCATTTATTTCTATTTCACTTGTGAATTGTAGATGCTCATTAAAGCTGTTGAATGTGGCTATGGTTTCTTCAATATTGTCGGGTGGGGTTGAACATATGATGTCATCGACGTACTTGACCAGGAATGTCATTTTATAAGGTAGTCGTGGAAGCACAGAGTCTAGAAGGGAGTCCATAACAATCTGGCTAATGACAGGTGATATTGCGGAGCCCATTGGTGTGCCGAATAACTGGAGATAATAACAATCTTGAAAAGCGAAATAGGTGTTGTTGAAGATAAGGTTAACAGTACTTAGGAAATAATCTACTGAAATTTTGCAGTGAGGTTCAATAGTTGACCATTTTTCTTTGATGATATTGAGGATTAAGGTTAGTGGAATGTTAGTAAATAACGATGTGACATCTAGAGAGATAAGAATGTGATTTTTGGGAAGTTTAAAGTTTTTGAATTTGTCTACGAATGTGAAACTATCTTTGATGTCGTAATTTTAAAGTTGCATAGTGTGGAAGCGTTGCAGTATAATTAGCTTTAATATTCTAAGGTTGTAAATTGAGCACATCAAATGATAGGGGGAAAGCTTTTGTTTACAGAGTATAAAATCAATAACTTAAGCGTATTTTAAATTCCATATAAGTGACGTGTAGTACGAAAAGCTTTGCAGTATATAAAATCGATAATGTAAACACATATATGCATTTAACTAACAAAGCGTCCGTTAAAAACAAATTCTAGAAAGTCTACAGGCGAAGCAACTTGGGAAAGTACAATTTCAAACTGGCAAACAGTTCATAAAAAGGACTTTCAGATAAACAAACAACGAGAAACCATAATGTACGTTGAGAACATAATTCTTTATAAATTTGAGCTAACGACCGAAGTGAAAGCTGAGAAACATCAGATAGTTTTAAAACAAAACGGAGACAAAGTATAAATAGCATAAGGTAAAAGAGGATGAAAAATAACACACGTTGTACTAAACAGCCATTTAAAGCACGCGATAATTTGTAGAGGCTAACGACAATATTGATTTTAAGTTGCTATAGTGGGATTTTAACAAAGACAGCAAATATAAGGTAGACGAGGATAATAGGATTGGATGATCGACCTGTAACAGGGGAAATGCTTTTGATTGGTTGATTGCGATTGGGGTGAGAAGCTTTTCTGAGAGTAGTGCGGTCGTTGAAAACGCTAATCAGTATTTCGGACTAAAGCTACGGTGGAATGAGAAAATTCTTAGTTTTCAAAGATCGTTGTGTTTGGAGTTTTAAGAATCGGTTAAGGTGGAGGTGCATTTCGATGAAAATAGGGTACAGGAGGTAGGCTGAGACGCTTATAAATACACTAGGAGACGTAGTGAGTCTCTCTTACTTCTTCTATTCGCTTCAGACATACATGGTGTAACATCCAAGCTGAAAATTTGTAGATAGTGCAGTCCGTTTAGTTAAATTACAAGTGTTTAAAAGCACGAGTAGGTGCTACATCATAAACGGGGCTGGAAGTTTAAATCGCATAAAAAACAAGAGGTGTTACAGGTAAGCGAGCCAAGTTATTTTTCGGAACAAAGGTGCTGGTTATATGGTATATCCAGAAGCCGACGAACATCTTTGAACGATTATATGGGTAGCGAAATTGAAGGCGTCTACTTAGAATTGAATGAGCGAGTGGAAATGAGTTTGATGTAATTCTACGACAAGAATTTGGTGAAGAACGTCTACAAAGGTGATGGTTCAAGAGCATACTCAGGTAAAGAAATTTGTTTTTGGTTATTGTTTGAAGATTTTTGGTGCTGGTATTTTGTGTTAGAGTGATTTGACATATTTAGTGAATTGTTTATGAACATAAAATTTATTTTGAGGGTTATATGAAAAAAACAATTTGATTTTATTATTTGAAGGTATAAATACATGACGTACAATTTTGATGTAAAGAGTAAACGGGTCTTTAGAGTAGTATAAAACAAAATGCAATTTATTTATACATTCGGAGTAAGAAGGTTTATACTGGGCTCACCATAGACCAGAGTAAAGTTCAATTTAGGGTTTTCAGATAGGCCCATCTACTTGAACTGAAAAGAAGTGTTGAAATAAATTAAATTAAGAAAATTTAAAAGGATTTAATTGTTGATCTTGTGAAAATTTATGGAGATGTTCTATATCCATTTTTGAAAGCACTGATCTGGTGTGACATAACTTTCGATTTGTAGAATAAAAAGGCTGTATATTTTGTTGAATTATTTGGTTGGTAATTTTTTTTATAGATAGTCTAACTGATAGAGAATAAGTATAGGATGGATAAGTATCTCTGAAGAAGCTGGAAGCAGAGCTAGTCGTGGTATGCTGATTTGGGAAAGCTTTTCAAAAGATATTGTAATAAAAATTTTTTGTAAATTTCGTAGGCGTTAACTTTATTTTACAATGACCTCACAGAAATTTTATGACAGCCCAATTTGTGGGGCACGATTCCAGGTAAACACTGCATATTTATGGCTTTCCAAGCATGGGGCTTTTTCCTGCTCGTTATCAGCTAAACTACACAGTAATTTATGGCACCCAATCTGTGGAGCACGATTGGATTGTTGTGAGAGTTCCAGCGGTAACCTCACCACAGTAATATCGTCCACATGCCTGAAATTATTTATAGCTTGCTCCTTAAGTCAGATAAACTACATCCCTGCTTTACACCTATCCCAATTTTCGAATCTGCTACCGCATCATCAATTTTACTTTATTTTCGATTTAAATTGTAAGTTATAGGACTTTTTTATTCGTCCTTTACTGTTTTTTTTTAAATCCCAAGTTTTTGTATTTCATAAACCTTCACCATGTCTACAAAGTTACTTTTCGACCTCTTATCTTTTTTTCAATTATGAACCTTATTATTGGGATTATTTCTCAAGTACCACTGTTTTTTTAAAATCCATACCTGAGCTTTGTTAGTCTCTACTTTATTTTATATTTTGCCCTGTTGTATATTGTTTTGGTTGGCATTATTAAACAATGACTTACTGCCAGTAGACTAACTGCCCTATAATGTTTGTATTTTATTGATTATGTTTTCTTTGGAAACACACAAATTCACGCAAGGACACACGTGCGCACGCACGCGCGCATACACACATTCACATGAGCGCACGCGCACACACCCACGTACGTAGATACGCACGCACGCACGCACACATACACGCTTACAAAACACACGGACAAACTCACATTTAGTTGACTCTCAATAACCGATGAATTCCTACCGTCTTTTCTCATTTTAACTGCTTTAGTTCTTAGTAAAATTTTGTTTGTTAGAATTTTGTATTTTGTTTTTTAACCCTTTCTTTTACCTAAATCTTTCATATTGACTAAATTGTTTAGCCGAATAAAAGGTTCCGGTATGTTTTTCCAACTATTTGTGAATTTTTGTGGCTACTACTGCTATGCCCGTCTCAGTTATTAATTTTTGATGAATTATGCTGGGTTTGCCATTATTTAATGTTTGCAATTACTTTACAACCATTTCTGTTTCGTCAGCCTCCACATAGTTTTCTTATTCCTAAGTTTTGTCTAATTCTGCATATCTTCTTCTGTTGCAATATTTTTATAATTCCTTCTCTTTTTCTACTAAAAAATTTCTTGGGGTATCCAATCTTTCCTAGCTACATCTCCCTGTAGGTTCTAATATGATGCGATAATGCGTCCTTCCTTTAATATGATTTCCTTGAAAAGTTACCGGTTATTTTCTCTCTTGTTTGCCAACTTTTACCATTCTACTATCTATCTTATTGTTATTTTCTTACCTGATTTTAGTATACTCAATTTATTCATACCTAATTTAGGTTGCCTTATATCTTTGTTTATTTTCTTTAACATAAAAGATCACATTAAACTATGGCCACTGTGTAACATCTACAGTTCTTTACTTGGTATCTTATTCTATTCTTAATAACACATGAACCATCTGCAACTTATTTATATCACAAGCGGTTCATAATTTTTATACATTGTATTAACTATAATTATTCATTTTTCATACAAAACTTCATTAATTTATCACCTTTTCGTGTCTCACTTTAAATAATTCGCAACTATTACGCTTCTCCCTTTACATTGACCTGTAAAATTGCTTTGAAAGCTTCTACGACTAGCAATCCTCTCCTTTTCACACTCCCTGAATAACCCATTTAATTTTATCAACATTCTGCAATTTCCATTCTCATAATTCGATCATAAATTTTTCTTATCAATTTTTATTACATTTTCTGGGTTTTTTAGTGTTCCGGCCGCTTCTTGGAATAAATGTTTCATTTATCAATTAGTTTATGTACGTAGTTCGAAATACGTATGACTAATATTGTAGAGAATTCTTTATTTATAATAAATTTCTGTAATCCACAGGGTAATTAGTTTAAACTTTAATTGCTTTTTAATGCAAAAAGGGTTGCATTTTATAGACATATTTGATTTTACGGCTAAACGCGTTTTTAATACGCCTATTGAAGTTAGAATTGGGGTTTCAAATGCACAAAATTACTTATTTTTATTCAAATGCGTAATACTAGTACTATTTTATGCTATTTGCAGCAAATGAAAAGCAATTGTATCAAAAATGTATTGATAATTAATAAGTGAAAATAAATGGCTTTGTATTTATCTTAAAATGATCGATTTGCGTTCGCATTAAATGCGTTTTACGGTATCTTACAACTAAGTATTTTTACATATACAACTTACGTTACTTGCTATTTATTTACAATACGCTTATATTATAGAGGATGATTATTTATACACGGGCAATTGCATTTTTTGCTTGTAAATCAATTAATAAAAATACACTTGTATTAAACAAGGCGTAACCATGAATTTACGGACGTTTCTTCAGAATTCTTTTATATTTTGGTGGTATTTATTTGTAGAATTTGGGTTTCAATGACCTCTCGTGATCCCTTATCACGTCAACATATATATATATATATATATATATATATATATATATATATAGAAGACTTTTGTAGTAAAGATGTAAGTAATAAAATAAAAATAGTAATTGATTTAACAGATACCTAATACGTAATGACAGATGACAATAGGTTACTATTAATAAGCCTACTTAACATAAACCTAACATATGATATTCGGCCACACTTATTTCAGAATTCGTCATGGAAATACTTGGAGGTTTGTCGGAGCCGGCTGGACCTTTGGACCACTTCCCCACTAGAACGTTCCTAAGTTTTGCACTTCTCTACGCGAGTTATGTATCCCCCAATTATCTATATGTATTGAATATATTGAATCTAATAGGAATTATTAGAAATTGTTAAATAAAGTATAAGTTCATTGCAACAATGTAATACAGGTTATCGACAGTTCATGAGAACGGACATGCAACTTTGCATCCGAGAGGGCAGTGATACTGCAGGAGGCAGGTCACAGGCGGTTAACATACCGCAATTACTTAGAAATAAGATTGTTACAATGTAATAAAGTGTACAATTAAGAGAAAAGCAGACATGAGATCTGTAAGTTCCCACAGACCGTGTGATGAGCAGGTTATTATAAAAAGCCTGGGAGCTCAAGGCCTGGCAGTCAGTCTTCGAACTCCATACTTCGCTGTTCAAGCTACTCAATTAAGGCAGTCAGTCTGAGTATTACAGCTTTTGCATTGTTGTCTACCTAGACAACTCGCCTTAGTACAATTAATATTATTTTTGATTAAAGTTATTATTTTTGACAGTTATTCTAAATTCCATTGTAATTTCTGTTTAAGAATCAATAAAAAATATGTTAAGTGTTTCGAATTGTTTTTAAAAACACCGCTCCAAAGGCCCGAACCTTAACTCGCGTTCGGCATTAGACATTTCTAGAGATTCCCCACGAAGGGCTGTTCCTGGACTTTCCTCTTCGTGGTATACCATTTGCTCGGGCGATAGGACTTGCAAATCTTTTACATTTGTCTCATCTCTATCGAAACGATCCCTAGTTTCTTCACCTAGCTCTCCTATAGGAGCAAGGTGACGATTAGAAGTAGTTACTTTTCGGCCACTGGACAGGCTAACAAAGGAGATTGTAAAAGCTTTACTTCTTCCAGCTGGTATTTATTACTGCGATCAAATCATCGCATGAGTACTTTACCAGCTAAGTAGGGACAGAGCCACCATTGGTAGACCGACGAGAGTGTACGAACATTCTTTCATGCGGTGTGCAATTTGTAGAAATACATAAGAGCAAACGAATGGCATGCAAGGCTTGGGGAAGGACTGCCTCCCAATTTACGATAGGCAAGTTTTTTGATCGCTTAGCTAGACAGATGCGTTTCCATAAGGTATTGTTTAATTTCTTCATCTGCCCATTACATTAATGATTGTAAACGGTTGTCCTACTTGTCGCTATACCTCTAGAATATAGGTAATCTGTTACTTTCGCTGATAGAAATGATGTTCCACAATCTGAATGAATATAGGACGGAATACCAAAAATCAGGAAAAGATTATTCCGATGTTTTATGACAGTCGTAGCAGCAATGTCTGAGTAAGGAACCGCAAACGGAAAGCGTGAGAATTCGTCAGTAGCAGTGCGAATATACCTATTATTCGTACTAGATGGCACCGGTCTCTTAAAATCAATGCTTAGACGCTCAAACGGTGACGTCGCTTTGATCAGTGCCAATTGCGTAGTAGGATCTCGTTTGTAAAACTTAGGTTTGATTTCAGCGCAAATTGGGTATGCGTTTGTGATGTTCTGGACGTCATCGATAGTGTATGGCAAGTTCTTGGATTTTAGCCAGTGCATCATTCTGATTACACTAGGGTGGCATAAAGCGTCATGATATGCATAAAGTTTATCTGGTCGCGATTCTACGGTAGCGCTTATCCGTAAAAGGGCGTCCGCCACACAAATGTCTTTACCGGGCCTGTAGAATATTTCGTATTTGTAAGGCGCCATCGTTGTATCTTCTCGTTTTTAATTTTACTTGAACGTTTAGCATCAAACATGAACAAAACTGATCGTTGATCGATGACTAAACCAAAGGTTTTACCAATGAGAAAAGGCATTGATTTTATTAACGATTCAACTATTGCGTACGCCTCTTTTTCAATAGACGAAAGGCAACGCTCGCTGCGATTAAGAGTTTGAGAGAAGAATGCAATTGGTTTTCAAGCCGGAGCCAAAGTGGCAGCAATATAATGCTTGCACGCGTCGGTTTCAACTGCAAACGGTATACACAGAAGATCTAACTATATCGGCATTCAACTCCTTAAAAGATTTCTCGGCATTTTCTGAAGGTGGGAAATCCTTAAATTCTGCCCAGAGGTGTATCTTCTCCGAGAAGTTCGATATTCATTTGAAATAATGCGCGAACATACCAAAATCCCTCCTCATCGATGGTAAATTGCAAGGCAGTGGCAGATTTTCATCAGGTTCACTAATATGGTGAGAAAGAATATAACCCAAAAGACTAATTGATTTTTGAGAAAATTTACACTTCTCATTGTTGAGCGTCAAACCGTATTTATTAACTGCAAGCATGAACTTGTTTAAGTTTTCGTCATGTTACTCTGCAGTTCTACCACAAACGGTAAGATCATGAAGATATGCAAAAGTCCCTTGCAGATTTTCAGTTTTAATGATTCAGTTGATAGTTCTTTGAAAGCTCAAGACACGGTTCGAACACCAACAAGAATTCGGCGGAAGTGATAAACATTTCCGATGACTTCGAAAGCAGTGTATGATTTTTCTTTCGGGAGTATAGGCACTTGGTGGTAGGCGCTCTCCAAATCTATGTTACTGAAATTGGCGTATTTGGATATATTTGTCAACATCTCATCTATATTTGATAGGGATATGCGTCTAATTCTGTGAATTGGTTTATAGTTTGGGAATAGCCTACAATAAGACGTTTCTGACTGCTAGCTTTTTTGACCTGGGCACGCCATGGTTAATTGCTTTCCTCTATTACGCCACTTGTTAAGAGTTTCCGAATTTTGCCTTGGATGAATTTGTTGTTATCTTCACTTCGTCTCCGGAACTAAACAGCGATATGCTTGCAGTTTGTTTTAGCCCACCAAAAGTAAATTGAAGAGCGAAATGCTTTCTTAAGATATCCTGCCCTACTATTAAATCAGCACAAAGGTTCTTGATGATGAGTGGATTCACATCTTCGTAGGAGTGTTTTCCAATACTGATAGTTTGGCACGTTTGCCCATCTACCGCAGACTTATTGCTCACGGACGCAATGGAAATAGTTTAGTTCCAAGGTTTTCTTTTAAATAAACACTTGTTTGAAGAAACATCGTTAACTAAGCTTACAGAGCTTTCAGTATCTATAAGTGCTTCAGCCACTATACTATTAATGCGGGCCGGGACAGTAGCCTTTTGTAAACACTCTGGCACTGAGGCGGCAATCAAGCATGCATTAGATTGGACGCCGTCTTCTGTTTCCGCACAGGCGGCGCTAACGGACGTCTTACCTCGGCAGAGGGAAGCAAAATGCCCTTTGTTACTGCAGTAGTGGCAAACCGCGTCAAAAGCGGGTCAGTCTTGCGGGCATAATATTGTCCTCCACAGAAGAAACATTTGCGATTGTCTAGCTTAGAGGTAGTTACAGTATTACCCTCGTTAGAAAACAGAATCGCGTTATCGTTGGTATTATTCCGCAAACCATTGACAGAGACAGAATCATAACTTTGCGAATGCATTTCGGCCATTTCTAGAGAGAGAGAGAGACTGATTATAGGCCTGGTCTAGAGTAAGCGACAAGTTTTCAAGAAAGTTTTGCCTAATCTTATTACATGTAATACCAGAAACGAACGCATCACGAATACTATCGTTCCTGTTGGTGTCCACGTCAACATTTTAGAATTCGCAATTTTTGAGAATAACTTCAACTCTTCCAAGTGCGTGCCTTTATTTTCGACACAGCGTTGTTTTTGAGTAGCTAGCATGTGTCGAGCATAAATGATGTTTTTCGGTTTAACATATAGTTTATCCAGCAGCAACATGGCTTCGTCAAACGATTTGCATTCGTCGACATACATAAACACCTTAGGGGATACATGATTTATAAGCAATTGTAGTTTCACTTGATCCCAGGCGGGCGTTTTTGTTTCAGGTTTTTGGATCACTAAAAAGTTCTTAAAAGTTATCTTGTAGTGCTCCCATTCTTGTGCCGCAACACTGTTTAACGGGTCTTCATCAAATGTATCAGGTCTAAGATATTTGTCCATATTATAAACTATATTTTGTCGATTAAATTGTAATGAAATAAGACCTTCGTAGTAAAGGTTTAATCAACAAAATAGAAATGGTACTTGAATTAACAGATAACTAATACGTATTACAGATGACAGCAGATTACTTTTAATAATCTTATTTAACATAAACCTAATTTATGACTATTACAATGTCTTATTTCTAAATAGTAATACAAACCTATCTTCAAACTAATAATACAAATAACTTTTAATTGCAACTATTTGGTGGACCAGATGTTTCGTCTATTTAGAAAGTTGAAAACTTTGTTTGACAGCGGCAGATGCTTCTCCTACTGAACGCCAGGTGGAACTCAAATAAGATACGGGGATGTTTTCCTGCCTCAGGTATGCGTTTCGTTGTGATTCTTTTTAGCGTCAACAATTGTAATATTCTAACTTATCTTTTATAAATATCTAAATTAGCTAAGTGTGTATTTACAACAGTATTTTATCTTATTAATATCTAAATTATCTATGAGTATTCACAATAGTACTTTGCCTTGTTGCTTATCTTATATATAGTTAAAATATGCTTATGAATATTTATTACTGTTTATTAACTATGTGAACATACAAGATATCATAAATTTTCTATGTGTTAAAGCTTTTCTAATAAATAGCTTAAAATTAAATATAACTATCTTATTTGTCTTTATAAAAAGCTTTATATAGATGTTTATAAAAACATCATGTTAAGACTGCTGTGATTTCCTGATTATTGATCGCTAACATTTTATAGAAATAATTGTTCATATGCTGATAACTGTATACTATATTTTTCTTTTGCCTCACGTTAATTTTATATAACCGACCGAGAATTCTTATATACTAGTAACAAGCCCAGGGTAAAGTTGGGATGGAAAACGGCTTTTAGAAAAAGAAAACTCTTATGACTTTTTGTTAACTAAGTTTTTGAACTACGGTCGCATGAGATTGGATTAGTGGGTTTATTAAAGTTGGAAAATAAAGTAATGGACGCCACCTAAATTTTTTTAATGCAACTGACTGAATCAATTTGCAAATAAAAGGAAATTTGGAAATCTAAATTACCTCTAACCTGCTTAAATACAAAGATTGATTACCACAAATATGTTACTTCTGTTCTTCTACTTCATTGGATTGATGAAGTCCTAGGACAGCTCTGAAACATAAATGTTACCACAAAGTATATCATGTATATATTATAATCCTGTATGGACACGAAATCCTTATTTTCAGTTTCGATTAGCTTTTTACTCTAACATTATATGTATTCATAGCGAATGAAATCGTTCAACTTCCTTAGTACTTTTGGAGGAATTTAGTGATTCTAGAAGAATAAACTGGAGTCAAAAATAATTCTATATTACTTTAAAGACAAATTAGAAGTTATTACAAATGAAAATTATTAAAATAAGATTTTCTGTAGTATAATTTCCATGCTTTACACAGAAGGAGCAAACAAAAAATTTTTAATATTGTGGCGGGCTACTACTACCGCGTTTCACTGATTTAAAACTAGTAATAACAAAAGTCTTTATTACTCACTGTTCACAAGTCTAATTAACAGTATATGCCTTATTTATAGATGTTTTCAGTCCAATTAACAATGAAGCACTATCACACCAATGCTATTTACAAGCACGAATATCTTCTTAAACTAAATCCTTAACCATAAGTCTATTAAAACACTAACACTACTATTTATTTATTACACTTTTGTCTATTTATGTATTCCACAAGCTGTCGGTACAATATACACTTTCACATAAAATAAATTTATGTTTACTCTTGGACTTCCAAAACCTCAACTATTTAACTTTACTCGACATAATTTATATTCGACATTCTGATATAGACTCCCTCTTACATTTTATCAGCGGTCTTATATATACCCTGAATTAAAAGGATGATTCATACTCCAGTAATTGCTAGAAAATTCTCGGTCCCCCGAGAATATACAGTGCTTACGCCGCTTGTGTGTTTGACGAGTTGCCAAATAGTAGCTCGTAACAAAATGTTTCGGATTTATATGTTACAATATTTATTTAAGTTATTAATAGTCTGAGGTAGCGCTAGAAAGATTTTACATTCTTTAAAATTTACTCAACTTGTAGCAAAATTATCAAATGTTTAATTTCAGTTTCTGGTATAAGAATATGTTATGTGAACATCTTGACATATAATTTCAAGTAAACAAGATAACCTGTATCATTAAAAATAAAATATTGATTTCACTTTGTAACTAACAAGTGCTAACAGCATATGTGTACGTTTTACTTTTTTTTTATGAAGCCTGTATAGTTAACGAATAATTTATAAATTTGAGTTCATCATTAATTATCTAAAATTGTTTTATAGATTGTAACATTACACTTTTAGAAAAGGGATAAGCCTTTAACAAAATGTGTCACAAAAATTATTCATGATGGATCAATTAGATAATTGCATACAGTCACATGTAAATTACTACCCTTCACGAAACACTACATATACGGGATGGATCATGGCAAAACGCTGCATAGTCAAAAAATTTTAAATGGTCTTACCAAATGGCGGCAACTGAGCTGTTAACCTTCAAATCACATGTTGTTCAGTCAACAATTCACAGCATGCCAAGTTGCGGACCGGAAATCCAATTCTTGTCCAACAGAACTGCATACAAATTTATGTACTAAACGGGATTCATGAAAATAAAATTTACTTGAGCATTAACTAAAATGAGCGTAATCAAGTTTACATAAACCAAGTTAATGTAATTAATATTGGCATAATTAAAGTTGCACGTTGCGAAGATGGAGTTATGTATCGCACATAAGTTGTCCTAGACAACTTTTAAGTAACAAGAATATTTTATTTTGGCGTTTTCGCCAGGAAAACTTAATTTCCCTCACCATCTTGCGTGTCCGATAACACAGCAAGCGACTTTTCACCATGATACAAGAGTACTAAAATCAATAATACAATAAACGTTTGTTACGCTTCCTTCCTGTCAGCGTAGTTAAATTGCGTCGTTCTTTGGATCGCCGTTTGTATAACTTGAATACTTCAGAATAGTTTCAGATTTGTATGCACTTTAACTCGTGTGTATTAAGTTAAAGATAGATTAATTGAAGACTGATTTTCATTAATAAATTCCGCTACTATTCTTAAATCCTTCATCAACATACTATTTATTTTACCTGATCATCATAAGCCGCTTTACCATAATTTTTAACTCAAATCTAGTTGCTTGAAACGTAAAGTTTATGTTATAATTATAGTCAGTACCTTGTTTTAGGCATCTGTTATCTGGTTATACAATACGACCGCGTATAATTGATTCTAGATTACTTCCATCTAAAAACTCTTTGAAATAATGAATCCTACTTCACCGATAAAGCTTGTTTCGAAGTTTTATTCTTTTCTGCATACGGCAAGAGCAATTGTCGATTTCGCTCTGTGGAAAATTTTCGAGTACACGCTGTGTGGTGAGTATTTTGTTGAAAAAAAAGGTACTTTTCGGCGTCAATAAATTAATTCGTACCTGTACTTATTATAGCTCCGTCCGGGAGATAGAACCGCCTGTTGCTTGGCCTTGGTTGATGAGGCGTTTGCCCGTTTCTTTTGTGGAGGGAATACACGGTTTACGGAATCCCCAGTCCATCTGCTCCGCCCTGCCTTAGAGAGGGTGCAATCGAACACCTACACCGTGGACTCACGTGGTGAGTGTTTATTCACTATTTTGTATAGGGCAGCTGTAGAATTATTCAAACCGTATATTTACCAGTTTTTATTAGATGACTAAACTTGGTAGTTTTGGAATGCTTGTCGTTGTGCGAGCGGATACTTACTTATTATTAATATTGTAATCTGTGACGACTTCTTTATGGGGGGACAACTTGATGTAGTTAAGTTTATACTTACGACAATTTTGAATATTAATATTGTATTTACTGTGGCCAATTTGTCTATTTAATTGTATATTTAAGTGTAGATTTATCATGATTTTTTAGAGCTGTTGGTTTTAGTGTGGTAATGTTGCATTTTTTTTGTTTTGGTTGATCATTAATATTGAGGGAGTAACCTAAAACTGCAGCTCGTCATTTAAAAAATGATTTCTCTTGGTTTTTTTGGCTGATATATGTATTTAGTTTTGATTTGATTTTTTTGTTTGTGTCTGTGGTCAGACTGCACTGGTACGTCTATCCAAAATGTCAATTAGGATAATTATACTTATTAATAAGCACTGTTACTTTCTTATTTTTATTTCAGGTTTGCCTGACTATTTTCATTGCAGGTATGGTCCCTAACTCACTACAGTCGCGTATATTATATGGTAGTCTGCTTTCTACAACCCCCTCCCCTAATCTCCGATTGAGCCCGGTCATTCCTTGACTTTTTTTGTGTTACGCACGGCTACGAGTCAACGTAACACGTTGTTGAGTAATTACTAAAATAATGGATTTATAGTGGTCATGTTGACAAATAAAATTGCTGGAAATTTTAAATGTTACAACTGAACTTTCAATATACACGTTTAGTACTTTTCTTGCCTTCACTTACGTTTAATTTCTAATTCTCTTCTGCCTTGCCCTGAGATCAGTTTTTTGCGAACTTCGCAACCCTCAAAGGGCGATGCTAGCTCCGCCAAAGTATATTTATCTTATACTTTGTAGTACACCTGCCCTCTGTATCTCCTCGGAAGAGGGTACAGTTTAAAACACTTACATAAACTCAATGTAGTATTTTAGAAACCGAACGCTGTTGATAACAGAAATCCCACATTGTTAAGGTCACAACAAAAGAGGACAGATTTAAATATTTTAAATTATAATTTGAAGTAATTAAATAACAACCGTCGACATCGTTAACAAAAATTCAAATGCAGGAATTGCACGTAACAACCTCTTATTTTCCAACATCAACCACCCTCCTACCACTGTCCACCTCCCACCAACCACCTCCTGCCACACACCAAACACCTCCCACTATAATCGTACACCTTCACGGACCTAGATCAGACAACTTTTTAATCGGTTAGGTTAGGTTAGCCAAATTTCTCCCGGTTAGGTTAGCTGATACCATATGTTAGGTCAGCGCCGCTGGAGTGTGTGAGGTTGCAGGTAAAGGACCATGAAAAGCAAATGAGACACTAGACTTCTCCATAAACCCTTACTTTTGTGTTTAGAGAAGTTCACAGCAATTAAAGAAATTTACCATGCCCCTTTGGATTACGATACAATCGTCAGTGGTGTCAACAGTTAAGTAAAGTTTCAAATCGTCAGCAAACAATAAGAGCCTGCTACGGTTAATGTTTTGATGAATATAGTCGAAATCAGGAAAGAATGAATGCACGTCATCAACCGTATTCGTATGCATCAAGATTAATCAATTGACTGTTTAATAAAGATTTCAAGAAATATTCCCATTGGAAATCGAAAATAATATAATGAAAACAACAAAATATAAAAGCAACCCAAATATAAAGGCGTAGTTATAAGTTATGGTTATGTTAGGTTATATTGTATTAAAAATGACATGTGTTAAAAAACCGTACAAATCAACTTAAAGACTTCATTACTATAAGTGTAATATAGTTAGGACATGCGACAGTTTACTGTTCCCATTCTGTACGTATATATATATATATATATATATATATAATGCTGTGATACGGGGTTGTTTAGGGGCGTATTGGGTAGCAAGAGTCGTGTAGTAACCATAAATTGCAATAGGAATCAGAAAACTGCATTTATTTAGCAGAAAATTAAGTAATTCGTACATTATGAAAATAGTAAACATTTAACAACCTGTATGTAGACCATAATTAGCTTTAAGCGATGCAAGTAAGAATATCCTTCAACAAAAGTACGCGTATTCAGAAGAAGTGATAGTACATGTAATTAAACACGCGTTGAGAAGTGTTCTAATTAGTTATAAAACAAATACGAAGATAAGAGATAAAACCTAACAAAGCTTTATGTAATTACCGTGAAATAATAAACCTTTTTGATAAGAAAACGCAGTTTCAAAGATGCATAAACACAAACGAAAACAGCATTAAAGTTACATTATTTATTTTGTACAATATTGAAAAAGCGATATCTACACAAAACAACGTATGGTCAAGATAACGATGTATCAATAGCAAATAGTTATTACACGGAAAACCAAATAAATTTCTTCAGAAACAACTTTGAAATGCAGGAAATACAAAGATCGGGTTGGTTAAGATATCTACAAGACTTGTTGAAAACCCAGCCCACATGTAAGTGGAAACAGTCTATATTAACACAGAGCAATGATAAGACGGGTCAGTTTAAAACTCAGGCAGGGCGAAGCTGCGTCACTGCGAAACAGAAAGTCACGCGTAATTTAATATTCAATAAAATATCAAGTGTAAGTAATAAGGTGCACCGACTACGAAAACTTCTTTTGCCGTTTAACGTGAGTAGAATTTGGGGTAATTTATTTAAACTAGATATTTATATTAATAGGGCTTCTAACTGGTGGTACATTTTTTAATACTTCGAATGGATCGATAGAATATTTCGAATCTATGGTACATTTTTGAATATTTTAAATGTGTTGATAAGAAAAATTCAAATTGGGCGATATAACACTTCGATTGTGTCGACAAGAAGAATAATTTTAACATTCGAATGTGTTGATGATAATAATTCAAATTGGTGGTGTATTTCTGAATAATTCAAGTATGCGTCGATAAGAACAATTCAAATCTTGGTCAATATAATATTACAATTCAAATCAGCGTCGATAATTATATTTTGGTACAGTTCTGGTACAATTTTGAGTTGCGAGGCATATAAATTAAAGAAGCACGAAGTAATTTATGGTAAACGATGGGTGACTGTACTCAAACACTGGTTCAACAAAGGAGGACAACAAAGGGGTGTTGATTCACAACCCGAACAAGCTGTCGCATGTCAGATCTATTTATTTTAAGATATTTTTCTATTTAAATTTCTATACTGAATTTACTCAATTTATATAAAAAATGAAACGAAGTCAACAACAAACATTGCATACGTTAAGCTTACGTAATATATTATAAAGGGGTCTAGAACGTTCCAGGTTTCTTTGGTAAAAAGGGTAGTTTTTGATGACTTTAGATTGAATTCAAAGCATATAAATTTTGGGATAAATGATACACATGCTATTGATTGATTAAAGGGTGTATTTTAATATTTTTCAAAACTTGTAAATAATATTTTTTTCATTATATGAAATTAATTGACTTCGTTTTATAAATTCAAACAAATTGGTAATCACTATGGGGTGGAGAGGAGAAAAATTGATCATCGTAACATCGTGCACTCTGTGTAAATTAAAGAGACGATCCTTCATCAATCCGCCACAAATAAAAACAAGATGCTTATTATTTGTAAAGGTATCAACACTGCAGGAAACACAACACTAATATAGATTAACATTTATTTCGAATTTACTATTTATGTGGAACAGATATACACATAGAGCATTGAACTGAAAACTGTGGCAATCTACTCACAGGTTATATTAACTATATAATTAGTGATACTAAGATATATGCCTAAATTATTAACAAAGGAGGTCTTAGTGACCCAACGAGCGCAAAACCGCTCCGATCTCAAGTAGTCGGATGCTCACGCACACCCGTCTTTCATCCCAACCCTTCACGGACTGCTTTCAAATCGTCTCTTCTTCCTGCGCTAATATTGTAACGTATCCGCATCACAGGGGCGCACTCGCTACTCTAATCATATTCAGAAGCGTACCTGCTACATCGTGGCATAATAATAAAATTAGTAAGATTAAATTTGATTGGAGAACACAGAGCGGTGGAGTTAAGTAAAAACGTCATTACACCGAGTACGGCGTTTTCATATCAATATATATATATATATATATATATATATATATATATATATTATAGTAGTTTTAAAGGGTTAAAAATAAAAATAAACGAAGCAATTTCAAAACACCCTGTATAAAGGAACAAACAGAAATTACGTGCGAAATTTATATTAATTAATTCAATTTTTAAGTAACGGGTATTAATCAAATTGTACAAATAATAATTAAAAATTTAATAGCTTTGCAAAGAATTAAATGGTAGAAGCCAATGCCATTCATTATTAATTTAATTGCATTTAATTGAACAATTATTGATATATAATAAGCATAAAAGCCTGTAAAAACCCAAGGTGAAACACGTTGCTAACAAACGGATATATCAGGAGGGCTGAAATACCATGAAACGAAGCTCGGAGAATTGTATTTAAAACGTTCGTTACGATCGAACACCTGCAGACTTTTAAATGTCAAGTTCTAATAAATTTGAGTAGATAAACATGCAGATTCTACGTATATCGGAAACGGTTGAATGTTTTAGCATGAAATACTAAACAGGGGTTATTTAAAGTCACGTCACAAGTCCACGTGTGTTTAGACAGCAGATAGTCAAGAATATCGATTTTGTACCACTCAGACAAGGGCAGAAAGGGACAGAGAAAACGTATAAGCATGCGACCACAATAGTAGAGGAGGGATTTGAAAGACGTCATTGAGTCTACGATTGGTCGATATGTTAGTTCAACTTGGCATAGACGCGAGGATAGTGTAGCGTGATATTCTTGAAATTTTATAACGAGGTATTGAAATTCGCAGATTTGAAAATGGGGTTGAGTTGCAAAATTGCAAAAATGTGTGGTGTTAACAGGGGATTTCGCGTTAGGCAGGTATGGAGAGGTGATATTCGGAATGTATAAATGCTTTTAGAGAACGTGGTGAGGGCCCTTAAGTTTTCGATCGCTCCAAACAACGTATCTAAGTATCACGAGTTGTAAGTATTACTAAATCAATTAAAGTACATTACATGGTGATAGTCTCTTAATTAAATACGCGGTTAAGTGTGCCGATATTACATTTTAATAGAGGTATCGCCTATAATTATAAACAACTCGTGTCGGGACATTAAGTAACGTGGTTTGAAGGATCTAATTAATGAAGAAATAATTTTAAATGGAATTTGGAATTTGGTTACACCGGGGAGGCCGCGTTTGCAGTTCAATTTAGATGGAGTTTTTCTAGTAACAGCCAGTAACGACCTGCAGAACGGATAGAGGAAATTGATGGCATCATCCTCAGAGCAGAGATCTACTATAAATTTCCAGGTAACGATTTGAATTGTGACTTTATAAACTGTGAATATTGGGAGAACGTATGAGAGTGAAATTTCAAGGTAGTGTGTATTATTTACGTATTGAACTTAATACGTGTAAATAACTTTATTATGGTATTTAACTAGAAAGTTGAAGGTGTCTATAAAGCTTTTAAACGTTCCATCAGAACGTGAAATTTTTGTGAAGAGTACATGGCTTTGCTTTGTTATTTGTTTTAAAAGTATGCAAATGCATAATTAGCTGGGTTATTCTGAGCTCACCCTACCCCAGAGTTTAGTTAGAGTAAAATGAATAAATAAATTATAAAGAAGGAATTTTAGAGAAGGTATTATTCAAGGCTAATTTACTCCGGGTACAATTTATGTGTTTGATGATTCTAAAATAAAATACTGGACATTATACAATAAGGTTTTCTGAAGTGTAACGTGATCAATGGAATATGGACAATATTGCATTTCATTTGTAAATAGTTATAAATAAAAGCTTGTATGTTGGTTGTATTTGAGGTTTTATTGCTGGTGTGTGTGTACGATTGAGAATATGCGAGTGAATTTAGATACCCAAGAGGAGATCCAAATGAGGTAGTCGGAAGCAGTTGAAGAAAGCCGTTCAACGAGAGGAAAACGGGTAAGAATAATTTTTTTTTGAATTAGTTAATTTTTGAAAATTTGTTTATTGTCGAATTTGAAAATTTTATAAAAATTTCGAAAATAATTTATGGTTGGTAAGCATCTTACCCAAGTTCCACGGCAGTATATATATATATATATATATATATATATATATATATATATATCATAAACTCCACAGCGTAAATCGTTACTATGCTACTTTGCTCGAAACACGTGCTACTTGTATTCTTTCTTTCTCTTACATGTTAAATACGCCCATTGTATATGCGAAAGTATATCTTGGATTGAATCAGAAATTAATGACGTGCATTCATTCTTTCCTGGTTTCGACTATACCGTTTATTAACAATAAAAATAATAGAGACCCGAAGCAGGAATATGGATCCAGAATAAACTTTAAACTTATAAGACACATATTAATTATATTTGACACACTGTCGTATCAGTAGCTTATCAACCACTGAAGTAATAAATCATTATAACCAAGCTTGCAAATTTATGTACAAGTATGTTAAAAATTTACTTTATCAAAGGCTTTGATAAAATTTGTGTACATGGCGGTACTGGCACCAACTTGCCGACCTTCCATCGACTACATTATACCATTAGTGTAAAGTAACAGATACTTTGATTTGAATATTTCAGCTTTCAGGAATAGAATGATAATGGATGGGATACGATAAAAGCTTTTGATATAATTTTATCATCTTGCAAATATAACAAACAAGAATATTTCAACCCCTTATGTCAATCATTTTTAACAGTTTAGTGAATCTTGATTATCTGTAAAACGCTAAATAATTGTCATTTACTTACAATGTTTAGGCCCAGAACACTACAGCAGGTTCTTTTGCCGATTTTTGGCTTTACGTTTATTTTGGGGTTACCCCCGCTTGTCAGTAAAAAACACCGATACGTAACCAGTAAATTTAGAAGGGCATTCAATATTTTGATTGCGATAGTACTAGGCACTATTACATTATATGCATTGCATGCAAAAAATCATCGGAGTACAATTATGCGAAGATTTACAAATTCCTTATATGTACATGTAGGCATTGCTAGTATGTGTATAGGAATGATTACTGGGAGTATTTGTGGTGAAAAGGCAAAAAACATTGATTCATAAATATCGTCTAAATATTTATTTTTTAGATTGTTCATGTGATTAATTCAATATCTGTAATTGACAGACATTTGAAAGTGAATCCAGGAAAGAACTACAAAAGTAGTCTAATACGAATATCCATTGCAGTCGCCTGTACTGCAATATACATCGCAATTATGATATTTGTAGATGTTATTACTTTTTACAAAACCACTTCAATGTTATCTATTGGAGAATTTATAGCATATAATGCACCAATGATAACACTCTTTACCGAGCTGCAATTTTGTACACTTGCATGGATTTTATATCAAAGATTTGTATGGATAAATGTAAAATTGAAAAATATTGCTATTTTATTGCAAAATAAAATCAACCTTCAGTAAGTACTGTTGCGGATTGAATGGACTGTATAAACACGTTTATGGTAATAATAGATTTAATAAAGACTTACACGAAATACAAACTTTTGTACAAATTAAAAAATGATATTAAACGTCAATCCATATATTGGCCTACTTGATCTTTTACACCAATCTTTAACATGCCTCCTACCTTGAAAGGAACACCGTTTTAACAGAAAATAATCACAAAAATATTAACAGAGATTAAGTAAGGTAAATATGGAATAGTTCAAACTTAAATACATAAAATAAGAACATATTTTAACATGATTAAGTTAAATGTTAGGCAGTTATAAAAAGCATAAATGTAAATATAGATAAAAACATTTTAGTAGTATTTACTGTACGACAGAGCACTAAACAGTCTTTTCTGGGGGTAATGTAGTGATTGTTCCAACAGCACGATGAACAATAAATTTAAATGTACGAATTGAAATGACTCGAACGATGTTGTCCGCACTAGGATGTGTTTTAACTATTCTTCCAAGCTGCCACGAAAGGAAGAGAGAATTTTTATCTTTGATGAGGACCAATAAATCACGTTCAATAGTAGATTGATTTATCTTCCATCTTTTCCGCTGCTGGAGTTCAGAAATGTACTCTAATGACCAACGTTGCCAGAAATGTAGGCGCAATTGCACAAGTCTCTGGAATTGATCCAGCCTGTTGGATTTTACAGTAGTGAGATCCAGCTCAAGTGAAAAAATCATTGATCTCCTAATCAGAAAGTGAGCGGGGGTGAGTGGGAGTAAGAGGGGTTAAATCTGTCGGATCGGTTGATAGTGGATAGTGGAATTTAGTATAGCTTCAACTTGCGTCAATATGGTGTAAAAATCTTCGTATGTTAACGCAGCACTTGGTAGAACACGCTTTAAATGCCACAGGCAAGAATAAAATGCAAATTAATCTCTTGACTTGCACAATCAGCAATTATAATTTCTTGCTCGGATTGGAGAAAGTCGCTGAGCTTTTGTAATTCATTTTTTGCACCAATCAAATTGAATCCGTTATCGGACATTAACTGAGCAGGCTTTCCTCGTCTAGAAATAAAACATTTTTGCATAGCAAGGAATGAATTGGTGGTCAAATCTGTAACCGGCTCCAAGTGGATAGCCTTGGTGTCGAGACATATGAATAGACAGACATAACACTTTCTCCGTGGTCACCCTTTGTGTTAATTGTAAATAGACCGACATAATCTACACCAGTGAACTCAAAGGAATAAGACGGGCGAACGCGATTCGCAGGAAAGTCGCTCATCAACGGATTACAATTCGAAGGTTTTGCTCAACAACAACGTATGCAAGTACAAACAGTTTGCTTTGCAGTATTTTTCTCAAATATTGGCCAGTACCGCTCCTGAATAACAGACAAAAGTTGTTGGGGACAAGCATGAAATAATCTTAAATGTTCTGAACGGAATGGTAATTTGGTGAAATGATAACCCGAAGGCAATATAATTGGGCGTTTTTGGTTAAAGTTAAAATCCGAATTTCCTAACCTACAACCAACACGAATTATATCAGTTATCCAAGAATGGATATAAGCTAAGAATTTTACTTTTTTGTTATGCATGCGATTTAGACCTTAAAGGGGATAGCTCATGGGGAAATGACTCTCTTTGAACTTGTTTTATCATAAAATTTAAGGAATGTGTTAAATCTGAAATGGCGAAAAAAGTTACAGTGCTGGAAGACTCGTGCCTTTTACGACAGTTGCAAATGAATAGAAATCAATAAGCAATACGCCTTATAAGTCTATTCAAATTTGAAAATCTTTCGAAGGGAAAGGACTTGCACCTGATAGAAATAATGAAAAGCTTAATTTTCTTACTTTCTGGAACTTCTTGCTATGATTCCAGTTGTAATGTCCAAATAAAAAAGTTTGGTTAAAAACGAAAGACCATGCCACTTAAGATTTGACGTCCTTAATAACTTAGAGCCGACGCCTTGAGATAACAAATCAGCTTGGTTCTGTTGTGAACCAACATGAAATCAATTATCAGCATTTATCTTAGATTGAATTTCCGATACCCGATTGGCCACAAATGATTTTAACAGTTGTGGCGATGTTCGCAACCAGCAGAGTACCACTGTGAAATCGGTCTAGCAAGATATTGCATTAAATGCGACATTAATAGAATTAAGAAACTTTGCTAATAAGCGCGCTAAGATTAGAGCACCGCACAACTCAAGACGTGGAAGAGTGACAGCTTTGAGTGGCGCTACTTTAACTTTAGCGCAAAGCAATTTTACAGACACAGAGCCGTGTTGATCTACCGAGTGTAAGTAAATGCACGCACCAAAAGTTCTTTCTGATAAATCGGAAAATACATGTAGTTCAATAGTTACAGAATTTGATAATTTTGCGTGACGCTGAATTTTAAGATTACCAAATTCAGACAATTCACGCAAACCATTCCGTCTGCAGTTGTGAGAGGAGGGATTAATCCCATCCTATTTTTTCAAGCCACTATTTTTGCATTAAAACTTTAGCTATGATAGTAGAAGCACCTAGAAGGCCAAGCGAAACGTACACTTACGATACAGTAGAAAGTATAGTATGCTTAGTTGTAGTCCTTTGAAAAATGTTGACATTTATTTCTTATGATAAAGTGTCTGATTCTGGATACCAAAGCAAACCTAAGGTTTTGGTAGTTTGCTTTGGACCAATTGGTAGAACAATTGACGATGAACTAGAAATTTGAATATTTTGCAATACTTTGGGCTCATTTGAAACCCATTTTCTTAAGGAAAAACAGCCCTTGTTTAGAATGAAAATGATTTGTTGGTAAGTAGTAGAAAACTAAGAAATGGATTCGGAACCACTTAATAAGACATCGACATAGAAGTCAGAACGAATTATCTCTGACGCTAAAGGAAACTTATTTGAATATTCATTGGAGAGTTGTATTATACATCTTGTAGGTAGGAAGGATGCAGTTGCGGTACCATATGTTACAGTATTTGTAAGAATGTAGAGATCCGTTAAGAACACTGAGCCATACGATACGCTGAAGACATTTCTGATCAGGATTTACCAAGATTTGGCAATATCTGATGAAACGACGTATGAGTGTTGGCGAAATCTCAACAATATTCAAAGCAAATCAGTTTGTACAACAGGTTCGACCATTTGAAGATTATTAACAGATTATAGAAAAGAACCATTAAAAACGACTCTTAATTTAGTAGTAGTACTTTTCGCATTTAGCACACCATGATGCGGCATGAAATATTCAACTTGCGACTTTGGACTATCTTTTGAGATTTTCGACATGTGACCCATTGATTCGTATTCATTCATAAAGTCAATGTGCATGCTCTTAAGATCAGAATTCACTTAAAGCTTGCGTTGAAACCGATAAAATCGCTGCAACGCTCCCGCTTTAGAATCCCGCAATTTATCCAGAAAATCTCACAGAGGGATGGAGACGATAAACCTACCTTCAGTATTTCTTTGAAAGGCGAAGACAAAATGTGCCTCGCATTTGTGCTCTTCCTTTGAAAGATGGGGATCAAGTGTAACTTCTTCAAGTTGCCATACTCTAAAAGGGCCAAGACTAGAAACGCTTTGAGCAACATTACATGAAACTGTTCGACTGGAATAGTGCAACTTATACTGCCCGATATAACACAACCTAGCTTGGTTTTTTGAAGTATGGGTTTTTCAGAACCCAATTTTATCTGACCGACGCATAAAAGATCCCAGAAGCGACCGACACCTATAAGAAGATTTATGTTTGAAGGCCTCTAAAATTCTGGATCAGCGAGATGAACATTTTTTGGTATGCTAAAAGCAGATACCCATATTGGAGAAGCTGGAACCTTGTCGCAAATGTTTGGAATAATTAAACACGTATAAGTAGTGTAGAATCTCGAATGAAGAGATTCCACTCTTATACCGCATTTATATTTGATACACGATTGTATTTGGTTAATACCGACCACTGAAATGTCAGTATGCTCCCTTGCAAGACCCAAATACTTGCAACATTTAGAAATGATAAAATTATATTCAGATGCACAATCAGAAGCGCCTTACAGTAGCGCGGTTGCCCAGAGCGATCAAAGACCCTAAGTGTTACGGTTGATATCAAAACCTGATTACCTTGTGACACACAGTTGGACAACGCAACTAGAGTATTGTTCATAGAAGTTTCGACAACTGAAGAAGTGTCGTTTTGAACTGCTACATGCTTTTCAAAATGCAGAACTGTATGATGTTTAAGACCACATTTTTGGCATTTGCCATATTTGCAATGAAGACTGATAACCACCGTATAAGCCGTTGGCGCACAAATTTAGTTTTTTAACTTCACCCAATCAAGTGGTAACACTCAGTTTAAGAAATTCACAGCAGCCGGATAATTTATGAGAAGATTTACAAAATGCAAAAGCTAAGCGTTCAGCAAAAATCTTAATTTAATATGAATATTTTCCTTTGTCGCAACTGAGTTGGCTTAATTTTTTTGAGAATATTCGCCTTATTCTTTAGAAAGTTGTTACGTTCATTTTCGGAAATAATTGGTTAGTTCATATACAATATCTTTAACTCAATTCCCTTTCGCGTGTTTAAAATTGTATTGCAAGGAATAATAAATATGCTATATATTTTACTTGATAAATCTTTCTGCTCATTAAAAAAATTAATATCTTTTCTAAGAATTCCTTAACGTGGAATTTACGCCATAATTAGAGAGGCGGGAACGTCTTTCCAAGTATTCACTAATTAATGCTGGTGTATTTTCCCTTTTAAAAGAATTCGTCGAAATTATTGCAATAAATTCGGGTTTTCCTGTTTTATTTCCTTAATAACAAGATTACTTTGAACTCTGTGTTTTAGCTAAACAAATTTAATAATCACTTTCTGTTCGAATAGCAATACGAAAACATCCGTCCTGTTTTGCTTCGTTCCTTTTTTTGTTATGCGAATTTTGTGCACGCTATGCGGCATGGTAAGTATTTAGGGTTTTTATAAAAGTTACCTTTCGGCTTCAATAAATTAATTTATTGTTCGTAATTATTCTAGCTTTCTGCGGGTGACACGCTAATCTCTTGAGTTGCCGTTTCTTGTTGTAATGGGAGACTAAACACGTTCTTCCTGGACGTAGGCCCACCTACTCGCTGACGTTGACCAGCTACTGACTCAACCCCGATATCAGCAACTCGAGGGTGATTTTTTTTGTTTTTTCTCGCTACTCACTTTGGAACCAGATCGCTTGGGATTTTACCGTTCAAGAATCATGCATTTTTAAATTTAATTGATCTACACGAAAATTATGGCTATATTTTGGTATTTATTGGCATTATATTAATGCAGTACTATTTGTTTTTTAAATAACTAAAAATACACTACTTGTTAATGTAAAAATGGTTTAAAGACTCGCTGGCATGTGTGAAAACGTTGTTGCCATTATAATTGTAACTATTGGTTAAGTTTATATTTACGATGATCTCGAGCTGGGGTTTTTAGGATTACGGTTGGTTCCTTTTTACTAAATAATGTCAGGGGGTAATTACCTAAAAACTACAGCTCGCCATTTTTATGAGTAATTTTTTTTTGTTGTTTGGGGGTTTCTCATGATGTAGATGTAAATTGGGGACATTGATTTTTTTTTGTTGGGTTTGGGAATACTGTGTCCTGTAAATATTTTGTTTAATTATAAGTTCTTTTTTCCTTTGTATGTTTTGTTCTGAGTGTGAATGAGTGTGTGTATATAAATTTCTCTTTATTTATTTCAGGTTTCTCTTTAATTGGTCTATAGGTGTAAAATCCCGCCCACACACCGGTTGAGCCCGGTCATACTTCTTTCTTATTTCTTTCTTTTTTTGTTTTTTTTATAAGTTACATAAAGGTACGTAACATAAATTACTGACGCCTTGGCGTAGGGCTGCAATTTTTTTGTAATTAATTTCTGCTGCGAGTTTATTTAGTTAATTTCCTTTGCGATTTAGGTTTAGTTAATTTTCTTGTGCCGCGATTTTGTTTCATGTAACTTTGGCTCCAATTTCTTTTTGTTTATTATTGTTAGTGCCAAGTTTCTACATGACCCGAATTTTCTCGGCATGATATTACTTATGTTTCGGCCCTTACGTTCAATATTATTAGTTGGCTTATTTCAAATTATTGGTCTTGTGTTTTTGCCGATAATCCTAGTCCATTGAAAACGCTGGCGCCCAAGATTTTTTTCCGTCCCGCTTTGTATATTTTGTTCTCCCATCAAGTCTAGAGTGGGTTTTTCTCTGATTTTTCTACAGCCCTATTCTAATTTCTATTTTGTTGTTTCGTTTTCATTGGTGTCCCTGATGTTTATCCGTCGGATATGTTTTAAATTGTCCTGTAGTCGCAATATTTTTTTTGCTTCTATCGAGTTACGGTTGTTACGTACATTGACGTAACATAAAAAAAAACAAGAAAAATAAAGAAGTAAGTAAGTCCAGGCTCAGGCGGCGAGTGAGCGGGGTCTTATACCTATAGCTAAATTAAAAGGAAACCTGCAATAAATAGAAAAAATTTATATACACTCACTCATTCACACTCAGAACAAAACATACAACGGAAAAGAAAGAATTTATAATTAAAAAATATTTACACAACACAGTAAAAAATTTATTCATGAAAAGGGGCGAGCTGTAGTTTTTAGGCAACTACCCCCTGACAGTAACTAGAAAAAAGAGAAACAAACGCAACCCTAAAAACTACAGCTCTAGAATATCGTAAGTATAAACTTAAACTAAATTTACAAACATGATGGCAACATTTTCACATGTGCCCGCAAGTCTTTAAACCGTTTTTTTTTACATTGATAAGTAATATATTTTTAGCGATTTATAACCAAATAGTAAAGCATTAATGAAAAAAAACAGTAAGTATCAAAATAGTTTAATAATTTTCGTAAAAAATTAAATTTAGAAGAGCCGTCTATGAACAGTAAAACACCAGGTGTTCTGGTTCCGAAGTCAGAAGCGCATACTAAGAAAACAAAAAAAGAACTCACCCTCGAGCTACTGGCATCGGGGTAGAACCAGTCGCTGGTATACGTCAGCGAATAGGCAGGCTTACGTCCAGGCAGAGCGCATTTGACCTCGCATTCCCAAAAGAAACGATAGCTCAAGGGAAGGAAGCTAGAATAATGACGAACAATAAATTAATTTAATGATGCCGAAAGTATTGTTTTATACAAACTCTATATACTTACCACGCTAAATAATGCGTGCCGGAAATTCGTATAAAGAAAACGAACAAAGCCAAATAGAACGTGTTTTCGGGTTGCTAATCGAACAGCAAATGAATTGTTACATTTGTTTGGTTAAAGCACGTAAACTTGTCGTCAAGAAAAACAAAACAGGAAAGCCCTAATTTTATTGAAATAAATTCGCCGAATTCTTTAACAAGGGAAAACACACCAGCATTTAATTATTGAAATACTTGGAAAGTCGTTTATCTAATTAAGGCGTAAATTCCTCGGTACGAAATTCATAGAAAGGATATTTATTTTTCTAATGAGCAGAAAGATTTATCAACTGTCTTAGATAGGATATTCATTATTAATTACAAGACAAATTTTAATACACGAAAGGGTTACTTTTAATTAACGGAATTAATTTTTGTGTTGAACGCCAAGGAATTTAAGGTAAAAATTATTGTATATAAAGTAATCAACTAGTTACGAAAATGAACGTAACACGGTTAGTCTTTATTTAGTTACTTTCTCCAAATTTTTTTTTTATTATTACTAAAAATGACTTCTTATTCGGTTTCCTACCAAGGTCTTCCGGTGTGGAAGTGGAATTTAAAATTTTCTGGTGCCCTGAACATTCTTACCGTACATGATATTTTGTTTAATTATAAGTTCTCTTTTTTTCTTTTGTATGTTTTGTTCTGAGTGTGAATGAGTGTGTGTATATAAATTTCTCTTTATTTATTTCAGGTTTCTCTTTAACTTGTCTATAGGTATAAAACCCCTCCCACACACCGAGTGAGCCCGGTCATACTTCTTTCTTATTTCTTTCTTTTTCTTTGGTTTTTTTTATAGGTTACGCCAAGGTACGTAACAAAGTTTATTAAATCATTCAGAGAATGATCTTTAGGCTTTTGAGATTCCTTCTCACGAACAGAGTTGCTATTTAAACGATTTAATACTATGTATATAAGTAAACTATCCTAATGTTCAATTGGCTGACCCAATGATTTCAACGATCGGAGGTTTCCCAACAATTCGTCTATTAATTGACAAATGCTACAAGGCGTTTCTTTATTAATTGCAGGTAAATTAAAAATAACCTTCGTGTGATTATCGATCAGTAAGGATTTGTTAGAAGACCGGTCATATAATAATTGGTATGCTGTTTCAAACGCTGCCGAACAAACAGGCAAAACATTTATCACCCTCCAGCATTTTTAGATATGCACGCGGGGATATAATGAAATTTTTCTATTGGAGTACTGTCCGTATTTTTAATTATTAAAGATTCGAATAAGTCGTGAAAGCAAACCCAGGATTCAAAATTACAACCATCAAATTTTGGATGAACTAGGGAAGGAAGTTTGACATTATGAGAATTATGATTGCTCGACAGCAGAGGAGGAGCTGAACCTGTTTTTTGAGCGTTTAGAAGAACCTTTGCTACGGCAATAACTGAAAAATAAGAATCTTGGAGGTTAGCGCGCTCAGTAACTTCATCTTCCGTTACTGTGTCGATTACGTTTTCAATATCAGCCTGTACTTCCTCAGATTCTTTTAATAACAATTCAGCTGTATTTAGTCTAGAGAAGGCGGCTCCGTGGCATAGTTGGTATGTGTGTGACTACTATGCCCAAGGTCCCGGGTTCAAATCCCGACACGGGGCGAGCAATTTTCACAAAAATACACCCTCGTTTAGATGAGAGGTAAAATGGAGGTCTCGTGTGTGTGTGTGTGTGTGTGTGTGTCACGCACGTTAAAGATCCATACCTTGCTTGGAACAGCAAGAGTTCGGGAAAATTCCAAATTTTCCAGGTAAAAAAAAAACTCGCTTCCTGGCCAATGTAGTACCTTCGAGTGGAGCATTGGAAAATCAAATGTATTTAGCCTAGTTGCTAATTCAGTTTTATATGATAACCTGCCTTTCTGCTCATCTTGATCGGTTAATTTAGTTATGTACTTAGTAAACAAAGTCAAGCGTGATTTAACTGACCCTCTTATAGTTGCTACACTTTAGAATTGAAATTTAGTGGTTATGGGTATACGCCACATTGCGCAATTTTTTAACATAAAATCAGGTACTACCCCAAAGAAACACAATAAACTACATACCTTTAATTTCAATACAAATAGCTTTTTCAAGAAAACGTCGATTTAGACGGATGCAAGGTAGTTTCTGATTGGTTGATCACAAAAGTCGATACCACTGATGCCCGAAAACGGTAATACATAGTAAAAAAGAAATTATTGGCAAGTAACTCAAATTTAGCCACGAGAACACCCTGTCGACGCGTTTCGCCCTAATTGGGTCATATATATATATATATATATATATATAAAATACTCATATTTAGACCAGGGTAGAAAATTAAATAATCACATCAAATAATTTTAATCACCGTGTATAATGAATATTATTAGATAATACGCGTTATTAAAACCGTGAAGCATAAAATTTATTAGTTTCATTAAACATAAGAGATTTAAATCATGTACAAGACGCTTTATATCAAAAGAAGCAGTATTAAAAAGCTCTGCGTGTAATGTAATTATTCCTAAACAAATGGAAATTACGTGCAAAATTTATCTTAATTAACTCTATTTCAAGTAACCGGTATTGAACAAAACGTACAGATAATATCTACAGAAACTTGTAAAACCCAATAAAATGCAAATCTTAGAAGTGTTAGTTAGAAGTAGGATGTTTGAACACACCTGCGTATTTTAAAAGGCAATTTCAGTTTAATTTGTTTAGATAAACATGTCGATTCTAAGGATATTGAAACGGTCAGATGCTTTAGCACGAAATACAAAACAGGGTTTATTTAAAAGCTCATTCGGCGAAAATTTTGCAGATAATTAATGTTTACAAAGAATCTTGGAGAAACCGGGGCTTAATATTCACGAGAAGGTGCGATACGGGGTTATTAAACCCAGATAGTCCACATGGACTAAAATATAATCGATAATAAAGAATATCAATTTGCACCAATACGAACAGGTTAGAAAAGGAAAGAGAAAATGCGTCAAGCAAAGACACATATAGTAAAAGGCGTGATTTAAGCAAAGTCACGAGGGTCACAATTGGTTGAAAAGAGGATGCAAATATCAGAGGTAGAAACAACGATTTCTGTACAAAATTAATTAGTTTTTCTCGGACATGTTTTCGTGCCGTGTGAGAATTTCTGAGATTTAAATGGGGCGAGTGAAAAATTCGTAAAAACCGACGCGCGAGCGACGGACTGGGAACAGAGAATGAGAAATTCTTTAGAATTACCCGTTTTGGGGAACAGACCGACAGACAGGCTTTTTGCTATATATACCGGTGGTAATATGAATTTCGGCCTCTTAGACTTTTGACTATTCGATGCGTTAAAAGCTCTTACATCCGCGACTTGATTCAAGATGTTAAACAGTGCATTTTAGTTTGATAAAATAATTTGAAATTTTGCTCGTATATTTTAGTGATTCAAAATAGTTTGTTATTTACGTGCTAACATGAATGTACTTCAGTGCACTTAGATACAAGGTAATGAAATTTAGTATCACTGTACCAATTAGCAAAATTTACAACGACAAATGTATACACAAAAGTAGGCAGTTTTGGCGTATATTGGTGAAAGACGCATGAATTTCTTTGCTATTTTCGGGGTGTTAATAATTAAATGGTTCAAATACGTGTCTGGATCCACGAAACAAGGGTCAGATATACACAGACGAGTTCCGGAAAAGCCCAGAAACAACTTTAAATAAATGGTGATAAAGAAAATTTTAAAAGCGTTGAGAATTAGAAGCCGTAAATATAATCCTGTTGGAATGGTGTGATTAACTAAAGGGACGATGTACATTGAAGCTACGAGGACAGTGACCTTCAGGTAAATTATACTATTTTGTTTGACATTTTGTGTGTGTTGAATTACTTTATAATTGATTTACTTTAAATGGACATTAGTGAAATTGTACTAACCATAAAATTTTAATGTTAAGATGAAATTTGCTTGTTTAAGTAGAAAGGGTATTTAGTATTGATGTTCTGGATTATGATGAAATTTTAGGTATGTCTTTGAGCTCAATTAGACGAACCTGGTTAATTAACGTAAAGGGGTGGTAGAAGCTCCCTTTTTACTCTGCATATATTGTTATATTAATTAGTAGGCATCCAACAAGGACTTTAATTCTGGATGCACATTAAAATGATAATAAAATTAATCTTGAAATTCTTTTTAAAACTGAATTTTATGCTCAAATTTAATTTGAAAATTTAATGTATTCTGAATATTGATGTAAATAGAGTTAACGTTGATGTTTGTGGTAGGAATGTGTTGTTTAATTTTATGAATGAGGAGGTTTATAAAATTAGGTGAGCAGCCGAGGCGAAAAGAGGATCACAGCAGTTTATGACGCTCAATCGGTGGGACTAGAATTTTTTTTTGTTGAAAGGAGCCAGTTCCCGCATTCAAAGGAGCATTTCACAGCAATATATATATATATATATATATATATATATATTGATACGATAACGCTGCACGTCGATGTAATTATTTTCTCAGTTTTCTTCTGATCACCACCGCTCTGTGTATTTTAGTCTTTTAAAATTTGAATACGCCTCGGCTAGCCCAGTTTAATTCACAGTTTATATATAAAGATGCAGAAGATAAGACAAGACCTAATAAATCCTCATTCAATTACGGTTGTAGTAAAGAAGGAACAATATGCGCTTTGATAAGAAAACACATTTTCAAAGATCAGTATAAATATATACATGAACGAAAATAGCACTAGAGTTACATTTATTTTTGTACAATAATCCAAAAGCATTATTTATACAAAACACAGACGTAAGTTAAAGTCTGACCACAATAACAAGTAATAAGGCAATCAAAAATCGCAAATAAACACCATGACACGGAAATCCGAAAGAGTTTAATCAGAAATCAGCTTGAAAACAAACCTGGTTGGTCGCGACAATCTGCAAAACTGCTTGTAGTGGGAAAAACCATTTAACACCCACCGGTGATGAGGCAGCTCAATTTCCACTTGAAGCACGCTGAATCTACATCACTTTTAACCAGAAATCTACGCGTAAGATAAATAAAATTTATAATATAGTGAAAATAGAGCTGTATAAAAATTGTGTTAAAAATATATCAAAAGTTTTTGCCGTTTTTTTCAGAAAACGCAAGCAGAAATTGGTTAATTAATTTAAATTACATATTTATAATGAAAATAGGGCTTCTCGACTATTTCTGGTTCAATTCTAATCCGCGTCGAAAACAATTCCAATTTTAATTCTGATATAATTCTGGTATATTATTAAGTAACCCACGAATTCAAGTGGTATTTAAGGGAAGAGATTCAAAGCATATACAGAGACATATAGAATAAAGCACAAGGTGATTTTTGAAAAACAAGGGGCAACTGTACTGAAATATTGGTTCGACAAAGCAGAGCATTGGTATTCGATTGAAGACAACAAGGTGGTGTTGATCCACAACACGAAACAACATACCAGGAGATCACAGGTCAGATCTACTTAATTTTAAGAAATCTTTTCAATTTAAATTTTAATACTGAATTTATTCAATTTATCCAAAACTTGTAAAGAGTCAACAGGAACATTGCATGCGTTTAAACTTACGTAATAAATCATAAAGAGGTCTCGAACGTTCCAGATTTTTTTTGTAAAGGTATAGTTTTTGGTAACTTTATATTGTATTAAAAGTATACAAATTTTGGGATAAATAATCCATATGATATTAATTGATTGAAGGGTGTTTTTAAGAATTTCAAAAATTGTAAATATTATTTCCTTTCATTATATGAATGTTGATTGACTTCGTTTTATCAATTCAAACAGGTAATCATAAAAGGTGTGAAAGACAATTGATTATCCTAACGTTGTGCACTCTGTGTAGATTAAAAAAGGCTAGCCGTGGCATAATAAAAGTAAACGATTAATTTGAGAGAAACACGGAGCGGTGTCGTTAAGTAGAACGTATATTACACCGAGTAGGGCGTTATCATATCAATTTTAAAATGACGCCACAACGAGGGGCAAAAACTACATAGCATTTATATATATATATATATATATATATATATATTACTCATATTTAGACCAGGGTAGAAAATTAAATAATCAAATCAAATAATTTTAATTACCGTGTATAAGGAATTTCATTAAATAATACGCTTTATTAAAACCTTGAAGCATAAATAAACTCGGTCGTTTCAGTAAAATAAGAAATTTAAATTATCTATAAGACGCTTTACATCAAAAGAAGCAGTATTGAAAAGCGCAGTGGATAATTTAATTATTCCTAAACAAATGGAAATTACGTGCAAAATTTATATTAATGAACTCTATTTTAAATAACTGGTATTAAACAAAACGTACGGATAATAATTTGTATTCGCTAAAAATGAAAGGATGGAAATCAATTTTAATTGGAGTTAATTGAACCATTATTAATAATAAGCATAAAACTTGTAAAACCCAATAATAGTCAAATCGTAGGAAGGTTATTTAAAATGTTACGTTTGAACACCTGCGTGTTTTAAAAGGCAATTTCAAGTTAATTTGTTTGGATAAACATGTTGATTCTAAGGATATTGGAAACGATCAGATGCTTTAGCAGGAAATACAGAACACCTGCGTATTTTTAAAAAGCTCATTCTGCGTAAATTTGGCAAATAATTAATGTTTCAAAGAATCTTGGAGAAACCGGGGCTTAATATTCACGAGAATGTGCGATACGGGGTTATTAAACCAAGATAACAGTCCGCGTGGACTAAAATATAATCGATAATGAAGAGTGTCAAGTAGCACCAATACGAACAGGTTAGAGAAGGAAAGAGAAATGCGTCAAGCAAAGACACATATTGTAAAGGGCGGGATTTAAGCAACGTCAAGGGGTTGCGATTGGTTAAAAATAGGATGCATATATCAGAGGTAGAACAACAATTTCTGTATAAAAGTAATTAGTTTTTCTCGGACAACTTTGCGGGCCGTGTTGAAATTTTCTGAGATCTCAATGGGGTGAGGACTAAATTCATAAAATCGACGTGCAGGCTACAGACTGGGAACGTAGAATGAGGAATTCGTTGGAATTACCCGTTTTAGGGAACAAAGCGACGTGTCGGCTATTCGCTATATATACAGGCGGGAATATGTGTTTCTCTCTTAGACTCTTAGACTTTCGACGATTCGATGCGTTAAAAGCTCGTGCATCCGCGACTTGATATTAAACAGTGCATTTTAGTTTGATTAAATAATTTAAAGTGTGCTAGTATATTTTAGTGACTAAAATAGTTGGTTATTTTACGTGCTAACATGAATGTACTTCAGTGCACTTAGATACAAGGTAATAAAAGTTTATTATCACGGTACCAATTAGTAAAATTTACAACGACAAATGTATACCCAAAAGTAGGCAGTTTTGGCGTATATTGGTAATATTGGTAAAAGGAAGTATGAATTTCTTTGCTATTTTGCGGGGTGTTAATGACTAAATGGTTCGTAAATGTGTCTGCATCCACTGAACCAGAGGCAGATATACACAGATGAGTTCCGGAAAAGCCTAGAAACAACTTTAAATTAATGGTGATGGAGAACATTTTAAAGCGTTGACAACTTGAAGCTGTAAATAGAATCCGGTTGGAATGGTGTGATTTACAAAAGGGACGATTACACTGAAGCTACGAGGACAATAACCTTCAGGTAAATTGTACTATTTTGTTTGACATTTTTGTGTGTATTGAATGACTTTATAATTGATTTACTTTAAATGGACATTAGTGGAATTTTTCTAACCATAAAATTTAATTTTAAGATGAAATTTGCTTGTTTAAGTAAAAGGGGTATTTTGTTTTGATGTTCGGGAATAGGATGAAACTTTGGGTAGGTCTTTGAGCTCAATTAGACAAACCTGGTTAATTAACGTAAAGGGTGGTAGATGCTCCTTTATACTCAGACTCCGGTCTGCTTATCTTGTTATATTAATTAGTAGGCATCCAACAAGGACTTTAATTTTGGATGCACAGTAAAATGATAATAAAATTAATCCGGAAATTCTTTTAAAACTGAATTTTATGTTCAAATTTAAGTTGAAAATTTAATGTATTCTGAATATTGATGTAAATAGAGTTAACGTTGATGTTTGTGGTAGGAAGGTGTTGTTTAATTTTTATGATTGAGAATGGAAGTTATCTAGAAGAGCAGCCGAGGCGATTAACAGAAGGAATCAACGGACCAGGTGATTTAAAAGGTATCACAGCATTCTTGACGCCCAAACTGTGGGGCTCGAATGTTTTTTTTTTTAAAGGGCCAGTACCTGGAGAGATATGAGAGGTTTCACAGCATTCTTGGCGACCACAACGTGAGGGCTCGAGTTCCAAATAAAATTTTTTGTTATTTTATTCCAGGAAACTGGCGATCTGAGAGAGAGTTTCTGTGTGTGTATAAATTTAAGAGTATTTGAGAGTGTGTGTGAGTGATTAGAACGTATGCAGAGAAAGAGTGGTTAAGGAGTCAAGGAGTGGAAATTGGAAGTGACGATAGTGCATTGTGTGAGAAAATTTCGAAAATGGAAGAAGCTGGAGGCAGTAGAGATCAGTCGAGGACGGAATCAGGGATCAAGGAAACGAGATGATAATGAGAATGCTAGAGAGGATGAATGAAGAATCGAATAGAGCGAGGAGGAGTCTAACAGAAAATTAGAACAGCTAAGCGATGAATCGAATAGAGCGAGAGAGGACTCAAATCGAAAATTTGACCGAATGAGTGAAGAATCGAACAGGAAGTTAGAGGAGATTAGTCAGAAAATAGATAAGACGAATCAAGAAGTTTCAGAATTTAAAATAGTCTTACCGTAAAGATGGGGGAAGTTGAAAATAGGGTTGATAAAAATGAGCGTGATATTACAGGTCTTCGACAGGAAATGGGACATTTAAGGTCCGAAGTACGCATTTTTTGTGAAGAAGAGATTAATGTAAAAATGACTGAAGTAACGGACTCATGTAGGGATCAGTTAGGCAGGGTAGAACGTGAAGTTAGTAGTATTAAATACAACATGTCAAATTTAACGGGGGATGGTCCCAGATTTTCTACAGGTGGAGTATCATTGGACCAACACATGAAGTTTTATGGCGATAACAGGGTAAATCCACAAATTTTTATTAATAGTGTAAGAAATCTAGTGGGAAATTTATTTGACGAACAGACTAAACTAAATACGATAAAGGCTTTATTAAAGGACAATGCGGAGGCATGGTACAATTTAGTAGGACAGGACATAGACACGTATCAGGACTTTGAAAACAAATTTTTACAACATTACTGGAGTGATCACAAACAGGATCAGATTAGGGACGACTTGATTACAGGAAAATTTAAGGGAGAGTTTGCAGGTTCTAGGAGCAATATGCCATCCGCAAGTACAGTGTGGCCAAACAACTGAATCCACCATTGACGGACAGACAGATAATCAAGTACCTATCACGACATTTTGAACTGGAAATTAGACAACACGTGGCCTTACAAAACATCACAGAACGGGAGACATTTTAGAGTATTTACAGAGATATGACGATGTATGTGTTGGACGGACAAGAGAGATACGAGAACGAAACGTTAACACAGTTAGGTTTGACAACAGGACACCGAATTATCCGAGACGGCCTGACTACAACAGAAATTTTCGACCGAATTGGGAACGACGAGGACAGGAATACAGGAGCAATAGTGCGACTAGGGGACCGACGCCAAGACCTAGTTACACGAGACAGAACAGTTTACCGGAAGTAAACAGGACTGTGACCAGCACGCCGAATAGAGATAGGGACACGGATATTAACACGAGTAGGACGTACGCACAGGTTGTAGAAGGACAACCAGGACCAAGCACGGAAAACAGGATGAGACAGGATTTTTAGAACGCGACAGACCACTAGATTTCTGTGTAAATGTATACGAACATCCACGTGAATTTTTCAAAATTGAGGAGGAAGTAGAGCCAGAAACTGAGGAAAAATTATGTTTGCCAATTATTAATTTAGAAATTTTTGAGAATAATGTAGAAGTATTACTTGATACAGGGGCAGAGGCGAGTTTAATATCGGAGGAATTCGTCAGCAAAATTAGGGATAAGGTTTGTGATAGAATTATGCCTATAAAACGTAGCCATTTAGTAGCTCCAAATAAAAAGAAGTTTGCTGTAGTAAATAGTGTTGTGGTGCTTAGGATAGATATAGGAGGTTTAAGCTGTGAACAGGAGTTTGTAATTGTACCTGGACTGAAGTTTCAGAGCATTTTAGGTGTTGACTGTATGATGAAGTTAGGGTTTTGATAGATATGGAAAGGAAGGTAATAAGAATTAAGGATAGGGTAGTGCCATGGAAGGCAGTTATGAAGTCACAGAGGATGACACGGGGTTTAGTATTAATGTAGTAGAGGTAGAGGATGATGAAGGTAAACAGATCAACACGATAAGATGTCCAGAGGATAAGAAAGTAGAGGTTCAAGCTTTAGTACAAAAACATGCAGAAGTAGTGGGGTAGAAGCAGCATATCAGGGAGCAGGTGAAGGCAGAATTATTTTTGACGAGGTTAATTGGCAAGTTTGTTTTAATAAAGTAGATTTAAGGAATTCATTCTGGCGGATTCCATTACACAAAAATTCTAGAAGGTACATAGGATTTTCCATAGAGGGAAAAATCGATAATTGTAAAGTAGTATCGTTTGGTTTGTCGGCAGAAAGAAAAAAAATAGAAACAGACAAGTGTAGGGATTAAAGAAGAAGCAATATTTAAGAGTCAGGATAATAAGGATGATAAGTTTATTGTATGTGAGATAATAGGGATGATAAGTATAGATATAGAAGGGGGAGAAATAGGGATGAAAAGTATTAGGATGGTAAGAAGAAAGACTTGGAGGGTCAAGAAGAGAGTTAGATTTAAATAGGATAGGGATAGAATAGGTGTAGATAGAAGAGTAGAAGTAAGTGTTTAGGGAAAATAAAGCTAAGTATAGGATAAATATGGGAGATAGTTAGAAATAGGTGTTTAGGATGAGAATAAAGATTAAATGTAGGAAGAAAATAAGATAGGTTAAGTATAGATATTTTATATAAGATTAGTGGAGAGTTAGGAATAGAGTAAGAGTAGGATAGGCATATAGGATTAGGTAGGGGGAAGTAAAGTATAGTGAAGAGTAGTTAAAAGTTAGGAATAGGATAGGTATATAGGATGTATATAGGATTAGATGGATGAGTAGGATGAAGTTAGGGATAATTTCAGTTTATAGAATTAGGTGAGAATTAGGAATAGGATAGGGTAGCTGTAAATATTTTTTTTTGAATTGGAGACAAAGTAGGTAAGTTAGATAGATAAGGATAGAGAGAGATAGGCAATTTTTTTTTCTAAATATTTTTTGGTTGTCTAAATGCTTTATATTTGAATTCAAATAAGTGGGATTATTTGTATTCAAATAGGGGGAAAATACTCATATTTAGACCAGGGTAGAAAATTAAATAATCAAATCAAATAATTTTAATTACCGTGTATAAGGAATTTCATTAAATAATACGCTTTATTAAAACCTTGAAGCATAAATAAACTCGGTCGTTTCAGTAAAATAAGAAATTTAAATTATCTATAAGACGCTTTACATCAAAAGAAGCAGTATTGAAAAGCGCAGTGGATAATTTAATTATTCCTAAACAAATGGAAATTACGTGCAAAATTTATATTAATGAACTCTATTTTAAATAACTGGTATTAAACAAAACGTACGGATAATAATTTGTATTCGCTAAAAATGAAAGGATGGAAATCAATTTTAATTGGAGTTAATTGAACCATTATTAATAATAAGCATAAAACTTGTAAAACCCAATAATAGTCAAATCGTAGGAAGGTTATTTAAAATGTTACGTTTGAACACCCCTGCGTGTTTTAAAAGGCAATTTCAAGTTAATTTGTTTGGATAAACATGTTGATTCTAAGGATATTGGAAACGATCAGATGCTTTAGCAGGAAATACAGAACACCTGCGTATTTTTAAAAAGCTCATTCTGCGTAAATTTGGCAAATAATTAATGTTTCAAAGAATCTTGGAGAAACCGGGCTTAATATTCACGAGAATGTGCGATACGGGGTCATTAAACCAAGATAACAGTCCGCGTGGACTAAAATATAATCGATAATGAAGAGTGTCAAGTAGCACCAATACGAACAGGTTAGAGAAGGAAAGAAAATGCGTCAAGCAAAGACACATATTGTAAAAGGGCGGGATTTAAGCAACGTCAAGGGGTTGCGATTGGTTAAAAATAGGATGCATATATCAGAGGTAGAACAACAATTTCTGTATAAAAGTAATTAGTTTTCTCGGACAACTTTGCGGGCCGTGTTGAAATTTTCTGAGATCTCAATGGGGTGAGGACTAAATTCATAAAAATCGACGTGCAGGCTACAGACTGGGAACGTAGAATGAGGAATTCGTTGGAATTACCCGTTTTAGGGAACAAAGCGACGTGTCGGCTATTCGCTATATATACAGGCGGGAATATGTGTTTCTCTCTTAGACTCTTAGACTTTCGACGATTCGATGCGTTAAAAGCTCGTGCATCCGCGACTTGATATTAAACAGTGCATTTTAGTTTGATTAAATAATTTAAAGTGTGCTAGTATATTTTAGTGACTAAAAATAGTTGGTTATTTTACGTGCTAACATGAATGTACTTCAGTGCACTTAGATACAAGGTAATAAAAGTTTATTATCACGGTACCAATTAGTAAAATTTACAACGACAAATGTATACCCAAAAGTAGGCAGTTTTGGCGTATATTGGTAATATTGGTAAAAAAAAGTATGAATTTCTTTGCTATTTTGCGGGGGTGTTAATGACTAAATGGTTCGTAAATGTGTCTGCATCCACTGAACCAGAGGCAGATATACACAGATGAGTTCCGGAAAAGCCTAGAAACAACTTTAAATTAATGGTGATGGAGAACATTTTTAAAGCGTTGACAACTTGAAGCTGTAAATAGAATCCGGTTGGAATGGTGTGATTTACAAAAGGGACGATTACACTGAAGCTACGAGGACAATAACCTTCAGGTAAATTGTACTATTTTGTTTGACATTTTTGTGTGTATTGAATGACTTTATAATTGATTTACTTTAAATGGACATTAGTGGAATTTTTCTAACCATAAAAATTTAATTTTAAGATGAAATTTGCTTGTTTAAGTAAAAGGGTATTTTGTTTTGATGTTCGGGAATAGGATGAAACTTTGGGTAGGTCTTTGAGCTCAATTAGACAAACCTGGTTAATTAACGTAAAGGGGTGGTAGATGCTCCTTTATACTCAGACTCCGGTCTGCTTATCTTGTTATATTAATTAGTAGGCATCCAACAAGGACTTTAATTTTGGATGCACAGTAAAATGATAATAAAATTAATCCGGAAATTCTTTTAAAACTGAATTTTATGTTCAAATTTAAGTTGAAAATTTAATGTATTCTGAATATTGATGTAAATAGAGTTAACGTTGATGTTTGTGGTAGGAAGGTGTTGTTTAATTTTATGATTGAGAATGGAAGTTATCTAGAAGAGCAGCCGAGGCGATTAACAGAAGGAATCAACGGACCAGGTGATTTAAAAGGTATCACAGCATTCTTGACGCCCAAACTGTGGGGCTCGAATGTTTTTTTTAAAGGGCCAGTACCTGGAGAGATATGAGAGGTTTCACAGCAATATATATATATATATATATATATATATATGAATTGTTTTTATTGTTTTATTTTCTGATTTATTTTGAATCCTTGATCACAGGCTTTAAAATTGAGATCAATAAAAAGATTGCATCTAAATTAAATCTTTTCATAAAGAGAATAATTTATAATATAAAAATTATAATAAAAATATAATAATTTAAAAAATAAATAAAAAAATAATTCACATAACTAACTCAATGTATTTATTTCTAGTACTCTTGATAATGGAAAAATAAATAAATATATATATATATATATATATATATATATATATATAATAAACTCTTTTCCAAACCGATTTTTGTTTTGTGCGCATGATAACCTTGGGTTTTTCTTAAAGTGAAATACTTCTACCAACATTAAATAATTTATAAAATAGAAATTCGAAAACAAATAGTTTTTGTCTCTAATTAGATCAAATCATAAAAGGATGTACAGGTATGGACGCTTTGTATATACGAATACATTACGTATATTTACCCTCGCGTGTGTACTCATGCACAAGCTATATACACATAGCCATATGCTTGAATACAGACGTACATAAATGCACGTGCGCACGTACACATATGCAGGAAAACGCAAAACACGTGCAACGAAAAAATGGAAAGAAATTTAAAAACAATCCAAGTCATAAATCACAAAATAACATTACCACTTGTCATACAGTATTATTTAATCTACTTACTTTTATTTTCAGTGATATTAAGACTGAAGCAATAGCAAGAATCGAGTGGATTGTGTTGCAACATTATGAACTTTGTAAAGTTTGTGAGATACTGAATGAAGCCTATAAGTATCAAATAACACTAATAATTGCGCATTTATTTTTTTCGATCATCACTGTATCTTTTAATTTGGTGTTATTCCATTTCTTTAATATAGGAAAAGAATCTCAAATCGATCTTCGTATATATTATACACCAATCCTCATATTGTACATACTGTCAGTTGTTGTACTAACTTGCTCGTGTTCGTTTACTTCAAATGAGGTATCGTATACAATTTAATAAATAGTTTTAATTAAACTACTTTTAGGCTAACAAACTTGGAGAAATGCTGCATTTTATTGCATTTTCAACGCGATGTCATATTTATGACCCCTTGCGTTTAAAAGTACGTATTTATAATACGTGTATGTGTGTGTGTGTGTGCGTGCGTGCGTGTGCGTGGCGTGTATGTGCATGCGTGTGTATATGATTTCATACACGTCTGCGCGTGATGTGCCCATGCATGTACGTGTACATACGTGCATGCTTGCTCGCATAAATAAATTCACACACACACACACACATATATATATATATATATATATATATATATATATATATTGATGTGGTAAGCCCCGAATTGAAGTGCCATTGAAAGAGAGATGTGCTAAGCCCCATTTTGGAACGTGGCTGAAGGAACGATGTGGTAAACCACAGGTTATAGTATCACTAAAAGAGTGCTGTGATGCAGATACAGCAAATTGTAAAATTTGAAATTATTCACTTACCTTCCTTTCTAACTTTGCCTGGCTAGCTCAACGGAATTGACGGAGTTTTCAAAATGAAATCAAACACAGCAATATTAAAGCATTTATACAGTATGAAATATTTTCTCTCATACAAAAGCATATAGAACATTTACAACATTGTTTCTTTCAAACATAAAATAATTTCTAAGAAATATTTGTCATGAAAAAAATGTTCCTTACCTTATTTCAAATTTACAAACTAAATTTTCTTTTCTTTTTTTATGGATATTTTACCTGACTTTGTTTATTGCACGTTTGTAAGGTTTGTTTGGCCAAAAAATCCTTGACAGATAATCCATTAAAAGGTCAGTGTGTTTCAAACACTGAACACAAACTTTCTTGGTAAAAATCCTTTACAAAAAAATTACTAGGACTATCTTAAACTAAACGATAAAATTCAAATATCAGTTACAAAAAAAGTATGCTTGCAAAAAATCCACGAAGCGTTTCTTTATCCAACTTGTAATTAAATATCTTCTTATTTTAAATTGATGTACAAATCAGCTTACAAGATTTTCGATATTTAAAATTTTCGTTTAAAACAACAGTTAACCAAAGTACATTTTTGGTTGAATCTTCTTTTCGATTATTTAAAAAAAAGTGTTATATTGAAGAATTTTCCATCTTCATTGTAATTTAATAATTTCCATTTTTTACATAAGTTACGTTTAAAACATCACTTCTGTATTCATTGTAACAATGTAATTATTAAATTACAGCACGCTTACTGCATACTTCAAATATTATTTTCGCAAAGCAACAGCACGCGACTTAAATCAAAATAACATTTCGCGATCGAATTTAAGAATCGAATGAATCCCCGTTTTTAATTAAAACTTCTTTATATATACAAATTATCTATCTCCGGAATGTAGTAGAATAGTATGGAAAGTTTATGATGCAATGTTTCCCCAGAAAAACTCATTAGCGTCTAAAATCGCGGCGTTTATTGCCTTGTAATCTCTTCCACTTATAAGTAACGCGTGCTGCCTCGTCCTACTCCAACACATATACGATTATTATGGCGTCGCATACTAATACGAAGAATAATTATTTTTATCGGTTATTTTATGGGTTTTTATGATTGTTCGAGCCACTTCTTGGAATGAACGTTTATTTATTAATGAGCTTATACGAATTGACGTATTTTACTCAATTCCTCTGTTATAGTAGCATTACAGCCCCTTTGATGGTGCTGCTAACATGATTTTGGATTTACTATAGAAATTTTTATTTATGTTTGTATAATCTGTGCCAATGGTTGCAACAGGTAGAAAAATGTGATTACATTTCAAAAAGTAGTTAAACAGAACTTTTACTAAAATACTGTATATATGCGGGCACTGAAAGATACTATTTTAAAAATTTAATGCAATTTAGTAATAAAAACATTTGTTTATTAATTACTATTGATTTTATTAGATTGCGACTACTTTGTTACCTGCTTTTATAAAGTGAAATGTTTTAACTAAGTCAATGGTAATGCCCTTATTAGGTTGCGAAGCTTCCAAAATGGTAACCTCCTAAATACTAATAAACTTAACGTGATGCAAAAACTATTTGATTTTATCATGTACAGAAGGGAATTGTTTTATAGATTACGCTACTTACATCTAGAAACATAAATATATTTTGCGTTGTCTTTAACAGGTTTACAGAATTTCGTAACTTGAATTGCTTTGTTACTTCTCATAGTTTTGATATAGTATCTTTGCTGAAAATTTAACTGATTTAAATTTTTTGCTTTAGTTTACGTGCTACTCACTAAGACTCCTTCATCAAAGAGTTTGCTTCAGTGCATGTAAGCTGTTTCCAATTGATGTTACACTAATATCATCTGTAAGTGCTCTAAGAAAGAAATCAGTCAACTAATTTTGATATGATTGTAGATTGTGGTTGCTGCTACTGCATATTTAGTAATTGCTTTACAATTTGCAATTGGATTAAACAGTCTTGAAGCTGAAAACGCAGATATTTAAGCAATTAATTTTATTTAGCTTTTAATAACTATTGTGTTATTGATGTTAATATACGATTTAAAGTATTCCACACAATAAATTCTACTTAAATTTTACATTAGTAAATAAATAAAGCCAGCTATGTGTAAATCGTACTTGTCATGAATACCTTAAGTTCTTAACCAGTGTGATAAATAACAGCCTACGTGAACTATCATGTTCTTTACACTAGTTGCCTTAGCTTAGGTATATAGAACTTATTTCCTAAATTTTATTTAAGTATCTTAGTAGATAAGGCGTTTTAAGGTTCAAATAGAAAATAATAATAGAAAACAACTGTTTTTGCTATACCATTTGACAAAGAGCTCCATTTCTGTTCAGTAAAAGTTTGGCGGTTTGAGGATAGCAAAATTACTTCTTATCGTGTTATCGTTATTTTGGAGTAAATAGATCAAGTTGTTGGACATTCAACTCTATCAAAAGAAAGCTCAGATGTATTGTAATTGTGCAATATAAATATAGAATCATTCGAAGGCAAAAGGTTTTTGTTCGACAAGAACCGTTAAACTAAGTGACAATTTTAAAATATATTGAAACACTTGGCGATTCTGTGTTGATAATCCCCGAATAGATATCTATTCTATGCTTCAGATCTAGAAATTAATAATTTATTGTCTATCTGATTGTCACCATTATTGTGTAAAATGTTAAAAGCTTTTCCTTTAAATCAACGAATAATACAATTTTATACTTTATTATAGTGTATCATCGATCGATCTGTCTCTGGCCAGATTATTTATTTTATAACGTATCCAAAGCATTTGTAGACAAAAGATGATGGATAGATCCCGGCTGCAACTCATGGTTTCGATGGTTTTACAGGTACAAGAGTTTTACTATAAGAGTTATTTGGATTACTAGAAGTACATTCGAGATGTTATTTTTATAATCATAATATGCTGTAGAATAGTTTAGAAGTTTTGAGTATCAATGTTAATTGCCGTCGTGGATCTGGACGTTCAGTTTTGATTGAAGGTTAAATTTAAAGCTTCCTAAGATGTGATATATATATATATATATATATATATATATATATATTGCTGTGATATTCCCCTTTGAATGCGGGAACTGGGTCCTTTCAACAAAAATTCTAGTCCCACAGATTGGGCGTCATAAACGGCTGTGATCCTCTTTTCGCCTCGGCTGCTCACCTAATGTTATAAACCTCCTCATTCATAAAAAAAAACAACACATTCCTACCAAAAACATCAACGTTAAATCTATTTACATCAATATTCAGAATACATTAAAATTTCAAAATTAAAACTCAGCATAAATTTCAGTTTTCAAAAGAATTTCAAGATTAATTTTATTATCCTTTTAATGTGCATCCAAAATTAAAGTCCTTGTTGGATGCCTACTAATTAATATAACAATATAAGCAGACCGGAGTCTGAGTATAAAGGGAGCATCTACCACCCCTTTACGTTAATTAACCAGGTTCGTCTAATTGAGCTCAAAGACATACCCAAATTTTCATCATATTACCGAACATCAAAACTAAATACCCTTTCTACTTCAACAAGCAAATTTCATCTTAAAATTAAAATTTTATGGTTAGTACAATTTCACTAATGTCCATTTAAAGTAAATCAATTATAAAGTTATTCAACACACACAAAAATGTCAAACAAAATAGTATAATTTACCTGAAGGTTACTGTCCTCGTAGCTTCAAAGTACATCGTCCCTTTAGTTAATCACACCATTCCAACAGGATTATATTTACGGCTTCTAATTCTCAACGCTTTTAAAATTTTCTCCATCACCATTTATTTAAAGTTGTTTCTGGGCTTTTCCGGAACTCATTTATGTATATCTGACCCTTGTTTCGTGGATCCAGACACGTATTTGAACCATTTAATTATTAACACCCCCGAAAAATAGCAAATAACTTCATACTTCTTTCACCAATATACGCCAAAACTGCCTACTTTTGTGTATACATTTGTCGTTGTAAATTTTGCTAATTGGTACAGTGAAACTAAATTTTATTACCTTGTATCTAAGTGCACTGAAGTACATTCATGTTAGCACGTAAATAACCAACTATTTTGAATCACTAAAATATACGAGCAAAATTTTAAATTATTTTATCAAACTAAAATGCACTGTTTAACATCTTCAATCAAGTCGCGGATGTAAGAGCTTTTAACGCATCGAATAGTCAAAAGTCTAAGAGTCTAAGAGGGCTTGTTTATATTCATCTCGGTATATATAGCAAAAAGCCGGCACGTCGCTTTTGTCCTCAAAACGGGTAATTCTAAAGAATTCCTCATTCTATGTTCCCAGTCTGTCGCTCGCGCGTCGATTTTACGAATTTTCACTCGTCCCATTTAAATCTCAGAAATTTCAACACACGGCACGCAAGCATGTCCGAGAAAACTAATTAATTTTGTACAGAAATTGTTGTTTCTACCTCTGATATTTGCATCCTATTTTCAACCAATTGTGACCCTCGTGACGTTGCTTAAATCCCGCCTTTTACTATATGTGTCTTTGCTTGACGCATTTCTCTTTCCTTTTCTAACCTGTTCGTATTGGTGCAAATTGATATTCTTTATTATCGATTATATTTTAGTCCATGTGGACTGTTATCTGGGTTTAATAACCCCGTATCGCACATTCTCGTGAATATTAAGCCCCGGTTTCTCCAAGATTCTTTGAAACTATTAATTATCTACAAAATTTACGCCGTATGTGATATTTAAACTACGCAGGTGTTCAAAATAATATTAATTCTCAGAGCTTTTAAATAAACCCTGTTTTGTATTTTGTGCTAAAGCATCTGACCGTTTCCAATATCCTTAGACTCGACATGTTTATCTACACAAATTAAACTGAAATTGCCTTTTAAAAACATCCTACTTCTAACTAACACTTCTAGGATTTGCATTATTGGGTTTTACAAGTTTCTATAGATATTATCTGTACGTTTTGTTCAATACCGGTTATTTGAAATAGAGTTAATTAAGATAAATTTTGCACGTAATTTCCATTTGTTTCTTTTGATATAAAGCGTCTTATAAATAATTTAAATTTCTTATTTTTACTGAAACAACCGAGTTTATTTATGCTTCATGGTTTTAATAACGCGTATTATTTAATGAAATTCCTTATACACGGTGATTAAAATTATTTGATGTGATTATTTAATTTTCTACCCTGGTCTAAATATGAGTAATATATATATATATATATATATATATATATATATATATATATATAGTATAACAATTTTATTTTTCAGTCGTAATTTAATTGCATTGAATTACAAGAATAATGCGCTAAGCGTGCATTGTTCCTTAAGGATCTAATTATATTAATATATCTGTGTCGCATAATGCTATTTCCAAGTACATCTCTATTTGATTGTTTCGTGTTCCCCACTTCTGACGGCGCGACCCCTCGACTCTGGTTTCGACAAACAGTCGGCCGCCTGCAAAAGCTGTGTTAAGATGTATTTTCGGCTGGAGGCTGGCAACCTTCGCATCAACTATTAATCGTTGGGATATCTTCTAATAACGCGCGACAAAATATATAATTCGACAATGTAGAATGCAACAAAATATAATCCGACAATGTAGAATGCAACAAATATAATTCGACAATGTAGGATGCGACAATAAAGAATGGAACAAATATAATTCGTCATCTAGGATCTAAAGAATTACCGTTATTTAGGAACAGTCGATTTGAAGTTTGCCTAATAAGAAATTTGTCTGATAAGAAATTATGGAAGTTAATTTGGATGCAGTCGTTTCAAATTAGAATGGCTGGTAACTTTGCATGAAGAACGGAAATCCCGTCTCAATTTGTTGTGAAGCGGCTAATGCAGTTGTTGGCTCGTTATTAGCTGTAAGATTTTTTTTGCATGTGTTTTAAAGTTTAGAACACGTAAACTTGCTTTTATGTTTAGTACACGTAAATTGTGTAAATTTCAACTAATTGTTGAGCCGGTTTTACAAGCTGTAAAACGAAATTTTGTCGAATTAGCTTTCTATAATAACATGCTTTGTTCCATATGAACCTTCGATAGGTTCAACGTATGTTTTCGACGTCATATTTTTCTGTTTTGCACAGTTGACAGATGTTGTCTTGAAAGCAAATGCTTTGAGCAGTTGTGATGCAATTTAAACAAACATGCCTATTTTTGTGATCAGCTTTATCTATACATAGATTATTAAACGTAAATATGAAAGTTCAAATTCTCATTATGTTAGGTTCTAGTAATTTGTTATCCACCTGAAAAGATCTGTCCAGGTTAGAATTTAATTCACTGTGTTATGCTTACAAATCATTATCACTTTAATTTGTATAACAAGTTCATGTTTAAAAGTACAGTTGGTCGATTAATGAAAGAAAAAAAGGAAAGTTAAAACTTTAACTTTGATGTAGTTGATTATGACAATTTTTTGTTACAAGTTCCGATATTTTAAAAGAGTTTTTTTAGTAAACATTTAGTTAAAAATCTAAGACTTTTAATTTGGGCAAATGCGATCAAATCTAATTACATAAAGCTAAAATTTTTCTGAGTAATAATTTGATGCCAATATTATATTGGAAATATTTTTTTATTATTTCTTTATATTTTTTTTATAGGACACAAATGGTGTTCTACTTTTTTATTTATTTAAACCTTAGCAATTTTTTATAGGAGCTGCGTCTTATCTTAATAAGACAGGTTTTTGTTACCGAAGGCGATCATTTTATCTTTGGGTTTCCACGTCCGCCCTTAGAACTGTGCTTTGCAATTATCGTAATTATCTCAGGACATGGTGGCGCGTATTTGATTTAGCTTAACTTTGGTCTGCAAACAAAATTCGACTCCCCCCCCCCCTTCTCATTGCTCTACCCAGGAATAGACCCCTAGCTATGTCGGAAGTCTTTTGTTCTCTAGCGTCTTAATGTAGAAAAAAAGACGTTTCAGTCTTTTGTAAAACAAAAGTCGTTTCAGTGGCACCCATCCAACGTAAGGCCTAGCAAAAATAGTTACACTGGCGCTCACAACGTGGTGCTTTTTGAAAAAAATAGTTACAATATATATATATATATATATATATATATATAATCTTCAAGTTATATTTACTGATATATATTAATTTAAAATTATATAATTTATTGAGGATTGCAACAATTATGGAAGTCTACTCTATTTTCTATAACTCGAGCTTTCGAGAATTTATTTTTCTTTTCTTCGGCAGTAACTAAATACATATAATGGTAAACAAATAAATAAATTTTGGAAGTTAAATACTTACAAATGCGAGGTTTGACTTAAATTAAAAATATCAATTCTAAAATACAAAAATTGGTTTTCAAATTTTGAAGGTATAAATGTCAATGTCAATGCGTACTACAAGATTTAGATTTTAGTCATATAAAAACACTAATTCCGTGGATCAATTTTAAACATATAACAAGTATTTATATAATTAACTAACTAACAGGCATAAGTTAATCGCAAGTGTACACCAGTATAAATTAGATCATTTATAAAGTTAGTAGGAAGATGTAGTAGCAATAAAGTTACATTCATTTACATTGTATATACATACACAAATATATAGACATACGTATGTGTGTGCGTACGCACGCATGCAAATACATTCACATAAAAAATACAAAAATATCAAACGAAAGAAAAAAGGAACAAAAGAACGAATGCATACATTTACAAACATAAACACAAACAAATACACCTATATACAAACAACCTACTTATACACATACATACATACATACACGCGCGCGCGCACGCACCCACCCACCCACGCACGCACCCACCCACCCACCCACACACACTCACTCACACACACACATACATACATACACACACACACACACACACTTTCACATACACACTGTTACGTTCAAAACCCTGCAAACAATTTTTCCTGCATTTATTTTAAAACGCTCTAAAATTCCTCAACAAGCTTGATTTCTCGCCATTTAAATTAGTGTTATTTGATAAAATTTCTCAAGTAATTACTCTGCATAAAAGTTTGCTTTATAAAATCAAACAGCTGTTTAGGAAACATTACGTTACAAAGTAGTTGCAATATTTTCTAGCACCTGCAGTGATTACATTTTAATTAAAAGCTGCAGCTTTCTTCTAAAAGATAAGACCACTCACCACCTGCCTACATCTGCTTACAATGAACTTATTATCTGGTATTCTGCAGCTACTAAGATGTTACAAAGTAATAAGATTGTTTTCCTTTATCTAAAACCCTTTGATGATTGCGTTATCTGCTTGTTGGCAAGCTGTTTGTATTTTGGCAGCTGTCTGGAAATTCTGCACCCTTGGTTCTTCGGCGAAACCTTTGAAAGTCAAATACCATACCCCCATACATGATTCTGGCCTTATAAAATAGAGACCGTGCTTTGAAAGAGATTATAAAGATTAAAGATTAAATATTGAATACAACATCCTCTTATCGGAGATACCTGTTGTAAAGTCGCTCTATTAGAAATGCTCTCTGTGCTTGTATAAGTGAAGTTGGTGGTTCCAGCATGCAACCAGCCCATAGAGAAATGCAGCCGCATTTTTTCAGCCTTAATATGAGACCAGCACGAAGCTGATTGTTCAAGGTACAGTTTTTCTTTTTGTAATCCTTTTATGCTGCTGTGAAGAATAGACTTTTCATTTGCTGCTATTGCTTATAATTATCCGATAAATTGGCACCACCCCGTTACAAAACTTTCATGCACGATGCACGAACAACTATGTTATTATTCTATAAATTAAAAATTAATTAATCAATATTTATGTTGGAGTCCGTTTTACTGTTTTTTTGTCTTTCTGTTTAAACATTAACTAAAAGAACTTATGCCTCAATTTAAAAATATTTAATAAATGATTAATTTAAGTTAGGGTGTCTAATTTTAATATTATATTATTTCTGAGGAGGTGCACTTCACAAAGCAGCATGTACATATAATTTAGGTATATTTCTTTTTCTAGATTTACTGTACAGTTTATGCTTAATTTTCTTTTATATGTATTTAAGGTAAACCATTAAGTAGGTATTTAGATTATAAGATGTTATATTTGCCTACTAATTTTTATATGTTTTGACGCTTTGTTTACAATCACGATTACGCAACTTATTTATTTTATTGCTTTGTAAATAGTCTTCCAAGATTCGATGTTATCAATATAGTTTCACAGAGGTTTCCAACGTGTTTTTCTATTTCCACCCACGCCCCTCTAAGACGTTTTTGAGCTAGCTCAAATTCTACCATTCTGTTCCCGTTCTGTTGCGGTATTCGGCGTAAATATTTCTTTACTTACTTTGACTGCTTTCTTTTGTGTTTGCGCGGAATACCGTAACAACACTCACAAACACGCACACGCACACACAACACACACACACAACACACACACGCACGCACACACACAAACAAACACACACACGCACACTCACACGCACACGCGCACACACACACACACACTCGCACACACACACACACACATAACTTCATAACAAAACACTTCATAACTTTAAATTTAAATTTTTATTTGTATCGGCGCTTACGCCAGGAAAACTTATTTTCCAGCAGCATGTCGTCTGCTTTTATATCGCAGACCAGTGACCTCTCAGCTCGAGGAGCAGACAAAAGTGAGCATCTGACACAATTCGACAAACAACATGAAGATCTTAGACTTTCTACATACGAGTAAGGAACACGCTTGCAAGATATGTAATAGTTGTTATCAGCTATATTAATAAAATGCTTTAATTTTATTGGTTTATTAAATATACAAAGTGTTGGAGTTCATATTAGGTAAAGCGTTAAATAAATAAATGCTGAATTAACAGCTTTGTAGCTGTAATGTTGACGAATAATTCAGTTCGGAATTTTTACATGTTACAAGTTCTTGGATAGTTAATTATAGTTCTTTGATAGTAATTTAGAAAATAGCATCGTAGTGTTAAGAAGATAATACTTGTACTGTAAGCGTTTAACTGAAAAGAAATTGTTTAGAAAGCTTTAATTCGCCAACAATAAAGGAGTCGGAGCCCACAGTTAGAGTGATGCAATAGCACGCCTCAGAATTTAAAAATGTCGAAAAATGCGAACCGACGAATCCCCTTCATTGATACAAGACGCATCAGAACCAGAAACGACAAATGCCAGATATTTAATAAACCTGCACGTTATAATAATGTGTGGTAATAAACGAAAAGCAGTTTCAAGACGAGTGGTGCCAGTTAAATTGTCGAAAACAGTGATTTGTGGTATCGTCAAAGATATTAGAGTTTTCAGGTTAAGGTATCAAAACTTAAACCATTATAAAAATCAAGGATCCCCTTAGGCAACTACCAATGGTACTCAACCCCTGTCCTATACTATAACCTAGTTGCTCAATCAAATGGACATCTACGCCATAAACATTGATACATTCCGAGTAAATAAGTGGGATATACTGAATAATTTCCAAAGAAAACAACTCGACAGAGTGCTGCTTATCCTGACAACGAAAGTAAACTAGAAAATCAGTGTATTAATCACAAAAGTTAAACCAGAAAACTTCCTTCGTGTCAAGCCAATCAGAAACAAACGAAATTAACACAGTTTTTAACGACTGCCGATTTATCTTTCATGCCAAGCCCTACTGATTTATAAAAATGATTAAGAAACAGAACCAAATTATGTTGATCGTCACGAAAAAGAGGTTCTCTATAGTAAACATTGGTCAAGAACTTTGGCTCCGTGCTAAATAAAACTTGTAGTATTATTATTATTAAGCACAGAACTTGAGAGTTCTGCTGTATAATACAACAAAACTTACATTACCAGACCCTGATTATTGGACATTAATCAACTTCCTTGCAGGAAAGGCGCTGTTCCCCTTAGAACTTCCTAATATGCTTTCCAGTAAAACCTAATTAACCTTGTGTTGTTGTTTCGTGAATTTTTCCATAGTCAGATTTTGTTGTACTAAAAACTGTTTGTGTTGGAGTAACTCGGCACCAGCTGTAGATGGGAGAACCTACAACATAAAACAGACAGCAGTAACATGTTCTAACAAGTAAAATAATATAAAAAATAAAACAGAGGATTTCAAACCTTCCACAACGCCATCAACAGTGTATTCTGGTCACGCAGCACCAAACTCCGTAATGTATCCTGGTCACAGCACCAAACTCTGTACTGTAATCGACCTGGGAAACTGCTACATATCTGTACTCTAACCTACCTGCCGGCGAACGAACGCCCTCTTTTGGCAATGCCTGGCTTCGTGGTTAGTCGTCTATGGCGGTGGCTAGTGACACCTACGTTGTGTGACCGTAACTTAACCCAAATATACACACTGAGATGGCGTTAAGGCGAGAAGGTTAGAAATACAAATACAATAGTTAACGACCCTCCTTTAATTATTATAAGAGAATCTTAAAATTAGGTTACCATCTTTAAAATTAATTACAAGAGCAAACAGTGCCGGACTCCCTGGGTTAACGCTGAGGAACAAGTATCCGCAAATAAAACCTCAACAACCCTGCGCTTCTAACTTCTCTAAGGATGGGGGCGGCGAACAAGCACCTTGTGCACTTTTAATAATACGGGATGTCAACTGTTACTCAGACATTCTACATATGAGACTGAAGTCTAGACAATCTTTTCTAAAAGGTACCAAACTACAATAGTTAACGACCCTCCTTTAATTATTATATGAGAATCTCAAAATTAGGTTACCATCTATTAAAATGAATTACAAGAGCAAACAGTGCCGGACTCCCTGGGTTAACGCTGAGGAACGAGTATACGCAAATAAAACCTCACCAACCCTGCGCTTCTAACTGCATAAATACAGATCTCTATGGATGAGGGCGGCGAACAAGCACCTTGTGCACTTTTAATAATACGGGATGTCAACTGTTACTCAGACATTCTACATATGAGACTGAAGTCTAGCTAATCTTTTCTAGAGACGAGTATGTGTGTCCGTATGTTTTGAACTTTATACTTAATAAGGCTAACCTTTGGTAAAATTATGCCTATTCTTTAAAATACGATATTTTTCTTAGTTTTTTTGTAAACGGAATATACTTTTTAAAGTTTTAAAAGCTTGACGGAAACTTCCCAATCGGAATATTTATTGGGTAATTATGAACTATATTTTACATCGACTTAAACTTTTCAACTTAATTCGTACGAATACAAGTGATGACGCAGACGCCTTCGCTCCTGGTTTCGACTATACATAACTTGTGACGTGATTAACGTATTTTTACATTTCATATCGTCTGCGATTAATTATATGATTTGACTTGCCTATAAATATTAGATGACGTTTACTGTAAACGACAACATAGCGCCTGTGTATTCGACTTCAGACAAGACTGGCGGTTATGAATATAGACTGCGGTTGAAGTGATGGCGCCGTTCAAAAGAAAAGCAGATCCCGATTCGAACGCAGGGCGTTTCCGTAAAATAGCTAACTATCATGATACAGCTTATAATTAATATAAAAAATTCTAACAGTATATGGACAAATTTATGTGATTGTTGTGTATGAACCATATTGACCTAATAAGACGGGTGTGGTCTGGTATCCAAAGACTGTCCATTTGTGTGCTTTTTGTACCACAAAATGGAATTTACAAATACGTAATACTGTCATATTCTAACGAATACTCGTTGATACACAACTTATGCAATTATTATGCACCATACAAAACTGTTATCAAAGTCCAGATGTCTTCAGATATTAACGAACGACTTTTGTCTGCTATTTGTGCCATTATTCCTCATTACGAAGAAGGAATTTCCTAATACATATGCGATCGCATACTACCGAACGTGCGGTAATGGTCTATTGCAATTTGTGTGATTATGTAGCATTACATAAAGGTTATTTACATAGGCATATGAAGTCACACACTATCCAACGTTCAGTAGTATGCTATTTGTGTGATTATTCCGCTTCACAAAAAATTAATTTACAAACACATATGCAGTCGCATAATAACGAACGTCCATACGCATGCAACTTGTGTGATTATACCGCAACACAGAAAAGTTATTTACAAAGACATTTGCAATCGCATACTAACGAACGTCCGTTCACATGCAATTTGTGTAATTATTCGGCATCAAATAAAATCTATTTACAAAGTCATGTACGGTCGCATACTAACGAACGGCCATTTGCATGCAATGTGTGTACTTACTCCGCATCACATAAAATTACATTACATAGACATATGCAGTCGCATACCAACGAACGTCCATTCGTGTGCTATTTGTGTGATTATTCCGCAGCACAAAAAAATAATTTACGAATGCATATGCGATTGCATACTAACGAACGCCCATTCGTGTGCAATTTGTGTGATCATACAGCAACACAGAAAAGCTATTTACAAAAGCATTTGCAGTCCCATTTTAACGAACGTCCGTTCGCATGCAGTTTGTGTAATTATTCCGCATCAAATAAAGTCAATTTACAAAGTCACATGCGGTCGCACACTAACGAACGTCCATTTGTGTGCAATTTGTGTAGTTATACCGCGTCACATAAAATTACTTTACGGATACATATGCGATCTCATACTAACATACATCCATTCGTGTGCAAATTGTGTAATTATCGTGCAGCATGTAAAAGTGCATTGAAAATTCATTTTTACTCTCATACTAATCAACGTCCATTTGCATGCAATTTGTGTAATTATTCCGCATCACAAAAAAATACTTTAGAAATACATATACGATCGCATACTAACGAACGTATATTCCCATGCAGTTTATGTAATTATTCCGCATCACAAAGAATTACTTTACGAATACATATGCGGTCGCATACTAACGAACGACCGTTTACGTGCAATTTGTGTAATTATTCTGTTTCGTCTAAAAGTGCATTGAAAGTTCATATCTTCACACATACTAACGAACGACCATTCGTATGCAATTTGTGTGATTATTCTGCATCACTAAAAGGAAATCTAAAGAAACATTTACTGTCCCATACCACCGACCGTCCATTTGCATGCAATTTATGTAATTATTCCGCAAGACAAAAAAGTAATTTACAAACACATATGAAGTCACATACTTAAGAACGTTTATTCGCATGCAATTTGTGCGATTATTCTGCATTACGTAAAAGTAATCTGCAAACATATTTACAATCGCATGCTAACGAAAGTACATTCGCATGCAATTTGTGCAACTATACTATAACACAAAAAATATTAAAAAACATTTGCTGTCACATACTTAAGAACGTCCACTTTGTTGCTATTTATGTATTTATTCCGCATCACAAAAAGTGTATCATTATGACATGTGCAGTTGCGCAATTATGAACACTATTTTGTTTGCAATATGTGATTATTTCGCATCAGTAAAAAATAATCTAGAATCACACGTACAAACACATACTAAGGAACGACCACATGCGTCCTTTATATTATTATGTGTCACTTGATGATGATATATTCAGCACTGGTAAAGCACTTTTAGAATTTCAATTACCAAGCACTTAAATAGTGCAACCATGTGATTTACAGTATAAAGTATCAAATTTTTTTCAAAAACGCTTCAACAGTCGAGCGCAGCAGTTGAAAACCGTATCATCTAGCACTACACACTCATGGTGAAGTACTTGAAATCCCTTGAACATTTAGAATAAGGGAAATGACGTATCTAGGGACAGAACTTGGTTTTAATTCTTTAATTTTGCCCAATTGATTTATGTGTTTTTTCACTATACAGGCTAGTTTATTAACTTTTTTTTTACTTGACATTTATTTATTTGCGTATTCTTCAAATTAATCTGTACTTTATACAATAAGCAACAAGGTAACTCGTAACCCGACACTAATATTACACAACTTAACTTCCTAGTTATTATTAAAATCAGAGTTCTCATACAATCCTGGATACATTCGTACACCAAGCTGGACCTAACCTGAATGCTACTCCCATCTCCATGTCTGCGTAACATACTTAACCCCAAACGTAAACAATCCCTACCTGCTATACAATCATAAAAAGATCCATCTCAATTTTAAATAATTTCCTCCCCTAATTGGTTTATATTGTCAATGACTGTCTTATAATTAATTTTTTTTTAATTTGCAACATTTATTCTGTGAACTTACAATTATATATAATATAACTATTTTTAGACAAGCACTAACCTTTTAAATATAAATAATTAATGTTTATAATCGCTAGCGAGTTTTCAGTTCATAGAATAGGATATATGCTTTCCCACTCAATAGTGCTGTGGAAGGTATACTGCTCACCATGGAGTCATTGTATTTATGCCATGCAAATGAATATGGGTGCCGACAGTGTGCTGTGTAATGTCCTCTATATGTCGTCCCATTATCATTCAGTATTGCATATAAGTTGTAGATGCACTTCTTCGAGGTATTTTCAGCAGCGTAATCTTGCATATCCAAATTATTTAATGGGAAATTTATAATTGTGGATAGTTTTCTTACATGTGAAAAACGTTTTAAATGTATTATTAATATTTTAGGGAACTTTTGTTGTTACGTGCCAAATTGGCACTAAACATTGTCTTAGCTTAATTTTTATGTGCGGAAGTTTCGCGCCACAAATTTAAAAGACTTGGCGTGTATTTTTGTCACGCCAGAGGGCGTTTGCGCGAGATCGCGCGGGAACTTCGCGCCAACGCGTGAAAGAACAAAAGTGGGAGAAGTGTTTCCGTGAGACTCTTTAACGTGGCCGTTTTGCCTTTGAACATCAAGAAGGGCGGTCGTGTCTGGTATCGTATCTTCATTTTTATTATGTAGATTTCTTTTTGCTTATCTTTGTTTGTCTTTACCTAATTAACCTATTCCTTATCGTTCCGCTACATATAGGAATCTGATACGACCTTGGAGTAATCCACGACCCTAGAACGAGCCGGATGTCCATGCTCCGCCAACAGCACCGGAGCCGTCACCATCTTTAACTATCTTAAAGGGGGCTCTAGCCATTTGTTAGGCGTACCCTCCGTTAATTGCCTTAAAAGGGCCATCAGTAGCCCTGATGGACTTCAACAGAAACCAACTTTAACTCAACCCCGCAGGACGTCGGATTTCTTATGTAAGTACTTTATCTGCTTAATTTGTTCGCTAATTTAATTTATATTTTTCCGCAAATGGCGTATTTAATTTGTATATTGGTGACGTCATTGACAGATGGGCGCGCCAAAATCTGTACAAAGATTAGCGTTACCAACCGCCTGTGGCGTCGCTTTTTCCGCGCTTGCGCGATTGCTATTATAACCTTTAAATTGGGCAATTATGACTTTGAACTGTAAGAATTGGCATTTTAAATTGTAAGATTGTATGGTAAGAGATATTATACATTTTCTTCTTTCCTTGCAATTGGAACATGTAGGTTTCTCATCACCACACAAAGGTGTCTTTTTGATGAAATAGTCTAAACATTGTTGTAGCTTTAAATGGTCACTATGTTAAGGTATAGAAAGCGATAAATCCCAGAACGGGTCAAAAGTAACAGTATAATGTCCGCAATGTGTACAACGTAATGTAGATTTCAACTGCCCTGCATATATATCAACAATTTTGGAATTTTCCATTCCTAAATATTGTTTCCAGGATGCGGAAGCTTTATCACACTCGTTCAACTTTTTATCTATTTCTGAAAATATCGATGTAGATGTATTAGTGGTCTGTTTAATGTCCTTGTGTAAGCCTTCTACTAAATACCGTAAAAAGCTCTTGTGCATCTTGTTAAGAGTTGCCTATAAAACTAGGTGCAAACTGTTCAATTTGTGATTTGAAATTAATCATATTAGATTTTTCATCACATGGATTTTGAGACCATAGCTCCCTTATCACTTTCGAGAAAGCTTTAATGAGATCTCCTTTCATGTTAGAAATATTAGTATTAATATCTTTTATGAAAATATCACTTCTAACATACTCCAAAAGTAGGTAACTTGGTGTTTGAAAGTCACTGAATTACAGAGTTCATGAAACAAGTATTGCCGATATTATTTAATCCATTCAAGCCTAAACTCTCAACAGTATTGGAAGCGCAAAGTGATTTCTCATAAAAAGCATTGGTGTTTAAAGAATTAAAATCCCCGAGATCATTAGAATTGTGTGTAAAAGTATCAGGAATGTGATTAAGATGTGTCGTTGTTACAATGTCATTTAATTTGGAATCTTTTAAAATAAATGTCTTTTCAGGAGCAGTAATTTTATTTATTAAAGTATTGTTGAACTTTTTGTTGTTTTTGTTTGAGTTATAAGTAATATTTTTAGAACAAAGAGGCATTAAAAAGAGTTCGTCCAAAGATTTAGAAGGTGGGATAGTATCTAGAATAGAGGCGGCGTTGCCTTGTTGAATTGCAATACTGATTCTTTGTAAAAGGAAAGCGGTTGCTCTTGGATCAAATGAACATTCGGTGATTCTTTTTCCCACATCTTTTAGAAAATTAATTGCAATAGATCCAAGCACACCGCAAGTTTCAATAGCAATAGATAAAAATAAATAAATAAATAAAGTTGTGATAAGTTTGAGTATTTCTTAATTTTAATATTTTCACCATAAGAAGCTGCGGCACCTGGGTTTTTTGCACATGCAGTAGAATGTGATTCTGCTAAGGTATCGTTGCAAGTAATATCCCAAATTGCCGACTTCTCGCATTTTCAAGGAATTATGGTGATACCATCAGGTCGCTTGCCATCATTTCTAAATCTGTTTATCAGTTCCAATATAGCAGGGATTCGTGCGGAAACTTATTAACATCCTACTTTGATAAAAAAAAAATGTAGTTGTCTTAATTCTAAAAATGAACGACCTATAAATATTTTTGTAGCATTAAGCGCTATCGTGGTATCAGCTTTAATCTTAGTCCGAATGCTAAAAAACTGAAAGTCTGCGCTTACATACGCTATTACGTTAATTTCTTGGAGCGCCGATTAATTGTTAGGATAATTAAATAACATTGCACAAATACAACGAATGCACCGGGGAACGGAAGACAACACCTATGTCGTCAACAGCAGGAGTAACGAATAAAATAAACCACGACTGGACTCTTGCTGCGAGTGGAATGGGATTTGTCTTATATCGCCCCCAACAGAAAATGCCGACTAATAATAATGGTCTAGGAGAGTGCTACCTAAATTGAAACTAAAAGGCTCTTGCGTACCCAATCTAGGAACATTCTCAAGTTCTAAATAGATACCAAACCGACACATTAACTGACATCACACGGCAATAACAACCTAGATATTAAAGATCTTGCGTATTTAGTAATGAAAAATCGAAACTGTTTGTGCACTTTAATATAATCTATGGTTGAAATGTAAATAACGATATATTGTCAATAATTTAAATATATTAGTTGGGGGTAGCAAGATTAGTAAAACCAACATTCGCCGGTAGTTTAATTTACCCTATTTATTATTTTTAACTTATTATACTGACCGAGACGCTCGACGACGGTACCACCGGACAGATGTAACAATTGTATATATTTCACAGGGAACAATCCCTTAAATCGATTTCGAATTTTATAAACATTGGTTGTACTATACAACGCCAGCTATCACTCAATGTTATACAAAATATATAATATTCATCACTTCTGGTTTATAGCGATTAACATACAGATTAAATCACGATCAAATGGTCTATGAGGAGCACAGATAAAATAGAACTACTTACCGAACAAGGTTTCACCAGGGAGTTCTATGTTCAGTTGCTTATGGTTTCGCGCTAGACGCCATATGAACTATAGCTGCCAAAGTCCCAGTAGAAATTCCCTTAGCATACGAGGTGCAAGTTATGTAGGTATTTCAAATGCATTAGAGGAGAAGTAGTAGAAATAGAGGTAGTGCTAGATTTAAGATTCAGAATATTGTAGCGGGCTACTATTAATGCGTTCACCAATTTAGAACAAGTAATTGTTATGTACCCGATTCTATATTTATTACAAAAATTAACAACATAAACTCAGGTTCTTTATTCTCCATCACCACAATTACATTACGTCTCAATCGCCGTCAACGGTCTGCCCTACCTATTACCAACTAAAACTTGTTGTGATTCATACTATTTTTTTTAGTCAATCCTCATTGGTTGATAATTATTGCAAATATTATAGTGTATATTTCCATATTTGAGAGTATTTTTGAACAGTAGAGTAACCACTTCCAGTTTTCCAAACGCATTCCGTGACGTCAGAATTTACCGTTGTAGTGGCGATGGATATCGTTTTTACAGGTCTTAACCCGCGTCTTTAAATTTGCTTCAGATTTCAAAATGGAAGGTTGAAAAAGCCTCACTGGCGGTTTTATCCAAGGTAATACTTTTAATTATGTTATTTTGAAGTTATCTGATTGCATCGAAGCTTGATTAATTATTTAATGTTAGTTGGTTGTGCTTTAAGATAGTAATTGAATAAACCACAAAGTTATGTATGTTTTTTGTTTGTAAATTTAATGCCATGATGTGTTTAATTTTTAAAAACACGTTGTAGCCGATGCAATCATAATGAATAATTCTTAACTTGCGCTTACTCGATCGCATGCATTTAGATAAAGGTTTAGCGCCCGAATCTGGACTTGTATTGTTCTGTAGAATTTGTTACAAGCATATTATATAATTTGTTTCAATGTTTTAATAATTTGTTATGATTATGTAAATGTTTATTTCCGTTTTTGCTATGCGTTTATAACTTCATAATTCATGTCTCCGTTTTATAACCTAACCATAAGTTAGTTTAAAGGGTCTAACGTATTATAACCTACAATTCTATCGGTAGGAGATGGCCTATTCTATTTGTGCCCTTTGTTTGGTACTATCATAGCATATGTTCATGTTTATTTTCATGTTTGTTTATAACTATTTGTTTTGTCAATGTATTTGTAGTAATGTTTATGCAACGATAGAATGTAGGTTAGTCATTGTGAACCATATTGCCAAACGGGCTGGAAACTGTTAATGGTATGTACGATAAACGTGCATGTTTGAGCTTTTGTTGAATTTACTAACATTTTATGGCCGTGCGGGGTAGAACATTGGCAGTCAAGGTATTTATCTTCTCGACGTTCTTCCTCTTCAACTTTAGTCAAATAGTAATGACTCAGCCGTCTCTGGTACCTTCTAGAAAAGATTAGCTAGACTTCAGTTTCATATGTAGAATGTCTAAGGAACAGTTGACATCCCGTATTATTAAAAGTGCACAAGGCGCTTGTTCGCCGCCCCCATCCTTAGAGAGGTATATTTATGCAGTTAGAAGCGCAGGGTTGTTGATGTTTTATTTGCGGATACTCGTTCCTCAGCGTTAACCCAAGGAGTCCGGTACTGTTTGCTCTTGTAATTAATTTTAATAGATGGTAACCTAATTTTGAGATTCTCATATAATAATTAAAGGAGGGTCGTTAACTATTGTAGTTTTATTTCTAACCTTCCCGCCTTAACGCCATCTCAGTGTGTATATTTGGGTTAAGTTACGGTCACACAATGTAGGTGTCACTAGCCACAGCCATAGACGACTAACCACGAGGCCAGGCATTGCCAAAAGAGGGCGTTCGTTCGGCCGCAGGTAGGTTAGAGTACAGATTTGTAGCAGTTTCCCAGGTCGCTTACAGTACAGAGTTTGGTGCCATGACCAGGATACATTACAGAGTTTGGTGCTGCGTGACCAGAATACACTGTTGATGGCGTTGTGAAAGGTTTGAAATTTTCTGTTTTATTTTTTATATTATTTTACTTGTTAGAACATGTTACTGCTGTCTGTTTTATGTTGTAGGTTCTCCCATCTACAGTTGGTGCCGAGTTACTCCAACACAAACAGTTTTTAGTACAACAAAATCTGACTATGGAAAAATTCACGAAACAACAACACAAGGTTAATAGGTTTTAGTGGAAAGCATATTAGGAAGTTCTAAGGGGAACAGCGCCTTTCCTGCAAGGAAGTTGATTAATGTCCAATAATCAGGGTCTGGTAATGTAAGTTTTGTTGTATTATACAGCAGAACTCTCAAGTTCTGTGCTTAATAATAATAATACTACAAGTTTTTTTTAGCACGGAGCCAAAGTTCTCGACCAATGTTTACTATAGAGAACCTATTTTTTCGTGGCGATCAACATTATCTGGTTCTGTTTCTTAATCATTTTTATAAAGCAGTAGGGTTTGGCATGAAAGATAAATCGGCAGTCGTTAAAAACTGTGTTAATTTTGTGTGTTTCTGATTGGCTTGACACGAAGGAAGTTTTCTGATTTAACTTTTATGGTATTAGGGTATTCATTTGAGGTGTATTGTATGAACCGGTAAGAATGCGGTCGAGCTACCCCTAAATATAAATTATTCTGTGTTTTATTATTCGGAAATTAATTTCTTAACTTTTCTTTATGATTGATGGATTTCAATAATAAACCATTCTAAATCTGCGCGTTTATCTCCTTTTAAAGTGCTCTTGGCTAGTATTACGTACAGAGTAATCGTTTCATGCTCCCAAATTTGACCTTACAGCCATTAACAACAAGAATTGATAAGTTGTATGAAGTGTATACTATTTTAATTCCATAATGATTACATAATTGCTAATTCCTACTGCGTTCAATGAAAATCAGTTTCGTACCATCGAAGCTAGTAATATTTTGAAGAACTATCTATAAAGAGGTAAGTTCCGCTTTTTTATATGTATTGATGATTTATTAATTCACAGTTGCGTGCATGTTTACTTCTAATAAGTATTATGATTTATTGACTTTTGTTAATTGTTCACGAGCATACGTTTTATCTTCATACTGCTACGGTCCATTCTTGAAACTACCAGATGTTTCTTTTATGTATACCAAGCAGTAACTTAAATGACCCCTATCTTTAAATTAACTAATCGGACAAAACAATGATACCAATTGTTAACACGCAGAGCTATCGCGAGGTCAAAGGCTGCCCTCTCACGAATGAATTGACGTACAGAAAAATGTTGGATTCTGTAAAGAGTTAATCATCGATTAAAATAATTTAAATTAAACTTTTTTTTACTTAAACATACGTTGTTATTATATGAAAAAACCTAAAAAATTTTACTAAAAAAATAAAATAAATAGGTTAAGTACTATAAATGTATAATATTTTCAACCAAAATTACTAAGTAAGTTAGGTTAATATAATCGCTACGTCGTCGTTGTCGCCGCCGTCGCCGCCGTCGTCCGTTGCCATATTCCCATAATGATACAATAAGTGATATATATGTACCTTGTTTAGTTTTTTACGCTGATTACAAATATGCTATATACTTTTCGATATCTCATTTAGTTTTCGAGATAATCGAATTTATTTGAGAAATGTTAACAGTTCAAACTAATATAAACTTAAAATAGATAGCCAAATGATTCTTATTATCATTTCGGCTTCAGTATCACATCATATAATTTTTGTGCAAAAGAAGATCAATTAGTTCGCAAGCCTTTAGCTGTAGTTCATTGCACTGGAAATGGCAGGGATGTTATACATGAAGATCACTATGAAGCGATCATTCCTAATTCGGCTGCAGATATTCCAACCGTACATCAAACTGACTTATTCGGAGGAATCACAATACCCGGGACTAATCACAGAATATATGTTAACAATTTTAATTAATTATTCTCTATTTTTCTGTTTGTTTGAGTGGTGCTGGGAGCTTATATCATTAAGTAGTCCGACTCAAACTTGATTAAAACAATAAAATTTATTAAATTATATTTATAATAATAAAATTTACTTTAACGTTTAAGTACTAGTTATTTAATTTAAAATATATAATTTCCTTTTAATAAATTTGAGTAAGTTTGGTTGTAAGGCGTACATGCGTCTTAGATTTTATTTTTTAATAACATTGACTGACGACACATATTATTTTTCTACCTAATGAAAACTATTACATTAATTTTGATATTAAAAATTTAGCACAATCTGCGCATATATAAGAATTACAAAAACTGGACGCTGCTCTACTTGTGATTGCTGCAAATTCTCTTAAGATAAGCTCTGTAATAATAGCATCTTAAAGTTAAGATTCTATAAACAAAATGGATAATCCAAGTGTAATCCTTCTGCTACGTGAATTGCTTGGTATTGCTAATCCTTTCTTTTTAAAAATTTTCTTCGAATTAAATGACGATCGCCACGTTGATACTGATGTTAATATTACATCGATATCAGCGATAGTCTTGTACGTTGTAATTAATCGAATTATTCATAGTGTTCCGTTTTTATGTAAATAATTTATAGCTAAATTTTATTTCATTGAGTCTGTTGGTTATTTTAAATTTGTTTTTGCAAAAGCCCCATGTGTTTACTTAAGCACGCGCCAAGTGCCGTGAGTGATAAAGCTTTGTGTGTTAGTCCGCATCTGCAAACAAGTATTGATTGGAAAATCCACGAAGCCAGAAGAGTATAGTTTCGTCTTCCGAACTGACCGCATCGCATTTTGTACTCGTTATACGTACAACTAATTACGTATGAACCGCTTTGTTGAGAGTCTTGTTTCGTCGTTAAAACAGTTCGGAGCGCTTTGCTAAACCGCTATCGTTAAATGGGCTCCGCTTCATCCGCCAAAGAAAGACTCAATATTTGTTCCAACGTTTTTTTATTTGCACGGCCGCATCATTAACAAGGTAAGTGCTTTATAGTAAACGCTTTGCTTTGATTTGATTAAGAACATTTAATTATTTGTTGTTTGTTACAATATCATTTAAATTTAATAAAGTCCACTTTTTCTCTCCTAATTAGCTTTTCGAAATTTACACCGCAATTAATTTACACATAGTATTTCAACTGTTTTGTGCTGAATGTACACGAACGTGATCAAACCATAAGCCATTTTTCTCCTTTTTGCATTTTTTTTATTGTCGAAATCTTGCATCTGGAAGTTTTTCTGCTTGAAGAATCTTAAAATGATACAAAAACCTGAAAATAATAACTATGCCACAAGTATTCAGTTTTTTAAAATTATTTAAACTTAATCAAATTGATCCGTAACTGTTCACTATTTATAATTCACCTTGTATATATCATAAAATACTCCTGCATACCTAATCCATTTTTATACATTATCCCTACCTACATTAAACTAACCAAAAACAAAGGAACAGATAACAGACGAGAGTGCTCGAGCTTCCTTCAAGCAATCAACACGCGTCTTTCGGTATGCCGTGCATCTGGTCGCGTTAAAAGGCATAAATCAGTTAATAAATGTTACATTGAAGTGCGTGACAAAATGAACATTGAAGCAAGAGACAATTTATCATCAACTGTAAGCCGTTTCGCCACTTCAAACAACAAGAATATAGTCGAATACACCACATGTCAAATCAAGGCTAGTTATCCAATCATTTATACTACCAAACAACCTGTTATAATTGTTATCTGATTATCCATTATTTTGCTGGTCGTTCAGACTGTTAACCTTTCATTCAATCAGCATACACAAGTCCACACCAAGCCTAGCTTGTTTTCAAATACGCACGCTACAACTTGGTGCTTCGTTAACTATACTTTTCACACCCTAAACAACGCGTGTTTTCAAATACGCACGCGTCACAAACGTTTAAATTTTTTTACAAGAAATTATAATGTCTTAAACTACAAAAATAAAAATTATTTAAGAACGAAAACTGCTAGGTTGGTTGATATTTATTTTTTATATATTGGCTAATATAATATTATACCAAAATAAAAAAACAATAATAAAGTAAATCTATATTATCAGTAATTTACAACAAAATAACTTTTATCAGCTAGCACTTACACAAGAATCGACAGGAAGATTAACAAAAAACGGCAGGAAAAGACACCGACGTCATACGCATCTATACGATTAGACGCAAGTTAAGCAAGTTCTTTCATACTTTGAAACACAAGGAAATAAAATAATTAGAAATTTTAAGCTAATATAATAATCCTTTTATGCGTAAGTAACAAGACTGCGTTGAGTGCGTTGCTAAAAGAGTGCTGTGACAACGCCTCGCGTTGGGAACCACTAAAAGAGTGCTGTGATAAGGCCGCACTGAGAGCGTCGCTGAAAGGGTGTATGAAAATGGCCTCGCGTCGGGGTGCCGCTAAAAGATTACTGTGACAAGGCACGCGTTTACTGTTACTAAAAGGGTGCTGTGTTAACAATACTGCAATTTGTTTAATTTGGAATTGTTCACTTATACTTTTTCTTTTTAACTTTGCCTGGCTAACGATTTTTTTTTTAAAAAATGAAATCAAACAGCAATATCACAAAGCAATTATAATTATACACTATTAAATATTTTCTCTCATACAAAAGGGTGTTGTGATAACGATACTGCAATTTGTTTAATTTGGAGTTGTTCACTTATACCTTCCCTTTTTAACTTTGCCTGGCTAACGATTTTTTTTTTCAAAATAAACTCAAACACAGCAATATCACAAATCAATTATAATTATACAGTATTAAATATTTTCTCTCATACAAAAACATTTAGAACTTTTACAACATTGTTCCTTTCAAACAAAATTCATTTCTAAAAAGGATATAAAAAGATATGTTCCTTACCTTATTTTAAATTTACAGATTTCAATTTATTCTTTTTAGAATGATTTACTTGGTTATAATTATTTCCACGCTTGTAAGATTTGTTTTGGCCAGAAAAAATCCTTGACAGATAATCAATAAAAAACAGAGTATTTCGAACTCTGATCACAAATTCTCCTGGTAAAACCCTTTTACATTAAATATATTATATGACTAACACTTATTAAGATCCCTTACATTAAATATAAATCAGTTAAAAATAAATCTAAAAGTGATACTTGTAGAATCCACAAAAATGTTCTTCGTAATAAAAAAAATCTTCTTATTTTACATTGACGCCAAATCAGCTCACAAGTTTTTCCATATTTAAAAAATCTTCATTTAAAACAGTAGTTACCAAAGTACATTATGCTTAACTCTTTCTATCAATTATTTAATAGAAATTTTTAAATAGCATTGTCTTGTAGAACTTTCCTTCTTGTAATTAATAATTTTTATTTTTCGTTGTAAGTTACTTTTAAAACATTGCTTCTTTATTCATTGCAACTTTGCAACTATTAAACTACAATATGTTTACTACATATTTCAATTACTATTTTCTCGCAGCGACCGCTTGTGCTTTAAAAATTAAACTAACATTTCACGCTAGCATGAATGAAATCTAATGAATGAATCTGATGCTAAAGATAATCACTTTTTTGAATTTTTTTAGGGATTTTGCAGGATTTTTTTGTGTTCGGCCACTTCTAAAAATAAAATATTTATTCATTAATGATATTTACGTCGTTTTAAAATACCCTAGGCTCTTAGTTATTTCTAAATTGTGGTCTGTTAAAATTCGTTAACCCTTCTTTTGTAAAAATTATCGCCCCTATTTTCAAACCAAACTTGACTCACATTTATATCACGGTATTCCCTCGGTCTCCCTGTACTTACATCGTCGTATCTTTGTAAATATTTCAAAAATACATCTCTTTTTCTATAATATTTTGTAGAGCTACATGCTGTCTGATTTCGACCTCAAAATGTCTCGACAAGTATTTAATAATCTGTCGATCAGTTAACGGAGGGCTTAATTGTTTCGCTACACTAGATTTTCTAAGTGCATATTGTTCGCGAGACCCAGAAAATTCCCCTTTGTATTTTCTTGCAATCAAATCACCTCTCACTTGATCTTGTTTATGATCTCCCCAATAACGTTTCAAAAATTTTACTTCAAAATCTGCATATGAATCAATGTCTTGCCCACAAGATTATGCCAGCCTTCCGCATTATCTTTTAATAAAGTCTTTACTATTTTCAACTTTGCCGGTTCGTCGTACAAATTAAGCACTAACGCCCTAACACTTTTGAAAAAAATTTGCAGGTTTACTCGATTATCCCTATATAATTTCATATGTTGGTTTAACGATAAATTGTTAGTATAATATTTCGGTCTATCCATCCCCGTTAAGGCGGTCATATTTTGTTTCAGTCCACTCATTTCCCTTTCAAATCTGCCTAACTGGTCCCTGCATGAGTCACTTACTTTCCTCATCTTACCATTAATCTCATCCTCACAAAAACTGTCACTTCCGCTTTCAGCTGTCTTATTTCCTGTCTAATCTCAGCTATATCACTTTCATTCCGTTCTACCCGAACTTCAACTTCCCCTATTTTTATATTTAAACTATTTTTAAAATCACTAAGTTCCTTCGTTGACTTATCTATTTTTTCACTTATCTGGTCAAACTTCTTGTTTGACTCTTCTCTAACTCCACTTAATGTTACAGTTATCCTCTCTAGCATTCTCATAATCATTTCGCTTCTTTGGTCTCCCGTTTCCGTCTTTGACTGATCCATACTTTTTCCTGCCTTTGCTTTCATTTCCGGTTCCAGTTTATCAAACATAGCACTATCACTACTTCCGATCTCAACTCCTTGGCTCCTCAACCACTCCTTTCTCAACATACATTCCAACCACAACACTCACACACACTCAACAAAAAATTCTCCAACGCAGTCAACCCTTAATCTCCTGGCCGTCAGTTTCCTGAAATAAATTTAATTAGTTGAATTTGAGCCTCACGTTCGGGGTGTCATTAATTCTGCGATTTCCTGTATTAATACAAAAAGCCCCACTTTAGGTGCCACTAATTCTGCTGGTTTGGGGTCCCACGTTATGGGCGACATTAATTCTGCGATGTCTTTTGACTAGGGTCCCACGTTCTGGGCGACATTAATACTGCGACCTCATCTGTTGGTGTGGTGACGTGTACCTATTTTAAATACTACCGCTGCTTAAAAAGATTTGCCACGACTGCTCTGCTGCTGCCTAAAAATAAAACTGGCTACTCCAAAAAAAAAAATGTAGCGACGGTAAATAGCCTACATTTATTAGCACTTGAAAAGGAATATACAAGCCAACATCAAAAACAAGACTCCTCTTTCTTACCTTATTTACACGTTATATACACCCCCTTTTTAAATACTCCTACAACAGTACATTTCGAGATCATTAATTCCCCTTTTTAAATATTTCCAATTAACTATATAAAAAAATTATTTAAAGTAATAGGGCTTTAACACATTTTTTACTTTAACTCCGTTTTAATACGAGCTCAGTAGTAAAATCTAAACTCTTCGTGCTAATTTTTGCACACCAATAAAATTAGACCCTTTTACCTTGTACCTAATAACACATGTTTCTAATGCCATAAATCATTCCTTAACATAAACCCCAACAGAGAATAGAATCAAATAAAGTCAAATTAAAATATTCATCATAAACCTTTTTCCCAGTTTGTCCTTGTAGTTCTTAAAATTATACACCCCAATGCACTAAATCACCTATCTACACACATATACAACGTAAAAGCTGGATTTACCTGGATTTCATATTCTCCTACTGGCCTGTTGGCATTCCATCCAGGACTGCTGCTTCAGGAAAGCCCAAATTTGGATTGCAGTAACCACAACTGCAAGCTGCTACCATATTATCAAGAAGTCATCTTGTCTACCATACGATTGAGTATCCAAACTTAAAACCTCATCTACTAGTACCATAAAAATTTATACAAAACCAACCTGGTTTAAACGCCGACTTCCATGCCAAACTATGTGCATCTTTTACACAATTACTACCAATTAATATCAACTGTTTTACTTATCTCTTTTAACGTAAATTAAGTTACCAATTTATGCAAACGTAAAAGCATCTTTTTATTATTAGAGTTGCCAGCTTGTCGAAGACTAATAGCGACGTACAAAACTACAAGCGACTTCAGTTTGTTGAAACATCAGAGAGTCTCCAACCAAACTCCTGTGGCTTATATCTATCTCCCCCGCCTTTAAAATTGACCCACGCTCACACACGACACTTTCAACCGCCACAATTTTCCAAAAACAACCCCCTATCGTGCACAAAATTCCTTGTATTTTTTCTAACCGAAAACATATTCAATAACATTGCTTCAAAAATCATTTGAAGCTACGCACCACGCACACGTTACTGAATTGTTTCGCCGTATTTTGAACACCCCACTCTAAATAACCTTGTTCGAACCCCAAGCTGACGTTTTAAACTACGCCTCTCCCTTAACACGTGTTATACTTATCTCACTTATCCATCCATACTCACATCAACTATCTCTCTTATACCGTGTTTTCAAGCTTCATTGTAGCGGACAACAGCTGTTGCCAACCCACTTAAATTTCTGCGTATGCTCAAGTTTATTATCCATCTTAAGAAGCTATAAATTTCTTTTTAGGCTTGCTAATTGACGTCGGTAACTGGAATTGCTGTTGTTTGTCCGACTGCTATCTTCCCTATTTAATATTAAATTCACGGAACCTAGCTCCTTCAAAGATTTCTTAAACGTTCTTGTACATTGTAAATATTTTTCAGAATATTATAGTAGTTATGCTTAATGGTGTTTTGACTAAAAGGCATAGGAAGTAGAGGTAAAAGAAAAATTAAAATTTTTTGTTGTCGTATTGTCTCAAGCTCCGTTCGTGGTTGAAAACTGAGCTAGCCGAGGTATTAAAAATTAAAATTAAAATTAAAAACTAAATTGACAAAAAGAAAATTGTTAGCCTTCTTATTTCACAAAAAGGGGCACCGAGTTATTGAACCGACTTCGCAGCAAAGAAAATTGAAGCCGCCAATGTGGAGCTAGACTAGAATATCATACTAAAAAGTAATTTTGCGACCCGAACGCTAGACTAGAATATCATACCAAAATAAAACTAGCCACCCAATCGTATCAGCTCGAAATTTCCGGAAAAAAAAATCTGTCGCATCAAAATGAAGCTAGAAAATCACACTAAAAGAGAGAAAAATTGTTGCATCGACGTAGCACAAGAATACAAAGTAAAGGCAATGAAATCGACAACCTAGAATTTAAAAATAATTGCAGAGTAATAAAAATGGATACAAGAATAAGGGAAGCAAGAGAGGAATTAAGGAATGAAGGAGTGGAAATAGGTTCACAGGAAAGTGTAATCTTGCATGAGACATCAATGGAAGCTGCAGGAAGAATGTTTGAGAGGAGTCATAGTGAGGAACACAGATCCACCCAAGACTCAAAAATAATGGAAATTTTGATGGCACTAAATGACAAGATGGAAAAGAATAAACAGGCCATGAAAAATATGACAGAAAGAAATGAAAAGGCTATGCAAAAATTTGGGAAAAATTTGAATAAATTGGAGGAAATTTAAGCTCCAGAATAGAAAAGTTAAGTGATGATCTAAGGGAGACGAATCAGAAAATGGAAGAGATGCGAGTCCAAACGCAAAATAAAGTTATTAATCTCATAGAAAATATCGACTGCGTAAGGGACAAAGTCATTAAGGTAAAATCAATACAAAACAGAGAGATAAGTGAAAGAATTATAAACTTAGGGAAAAGTGCAGGACATTGAGAGAAATTGTGGAACGGAACTTCGCAGAGTAGATAAAGAAATAGAGGATATAGAAATTAACGTAATGAATTTTAGCAGGAATAGGATGATGTATAACAAGGATAAGGATAAATCACCCAAATCTAACATTGGTTCAATATTCGAAATTTTCATGAGACAATAAAATTAATCCGAAATTATTCTTAAAGGATATTAAAACACTAACACAGGGCATAACGGATGAGCAGTACAAGTTGAATTTAGTAAAGGCTATGATAAAAGGAAATGCAGAAACGTGGTTTGATCTAATCAAGGACGAGGTAACAACATTCCAGGATTTTGAAAATAAGTTTTTAAGACATTTTTGGGGGGATACTCAACAATATAAAGTGAGAGATGATTTAATTATGGGGAGATACAATAGGAATTTAGGTATAACCAGGAACAGTACGCGATTAAGAAATTTAGTATAACCAAACAATTGGAGCTTCCGTTGGAAGAGAAACAGATTATTAAATATCCAGCAGGACATTTTGAAGTTAGAGGTGAGGCAGTATATCGCGCTACATAATATCATAGATTGTGATGTATTTTTAGAATGCTTGCAGCGATACGATGAAATGGGATTGAATCATAGAGAGGAAGGTAGAACAAATACTTAACCTGTAAATCTAGAGATAATGCCGAGAAGGACACAAATCACAACTATAGTGGAAATTTTAGGAACAATTCCAACAGTAATTCTAAACGTGACTGGAATGTGAGAAACCGACCATGGCAAGGGCCAAACAGGACAGACCACAATAGGAATAATAACCGAAATCAAATTAATCAAGGACACGAGGAAGGAACGACGGAATCAAGAAGGATTAATGGTACCTATGCTAAGGTTACGAATCAGTCAGGCCCATCTACAACGAACACAAATTCTTAAAGAAGACAAACCAAATAAGTCCTTAGAAATAAATCAATACGAACATCAGCGGGAATTCATAAAGCTTGAAATGGAAAATGATTTTAATAGAAATTTATTGCCTATAATTAATTTAAATGTAGAGAACAACGTAATTAAGATACTCATTGATACCGGAGCGGAAGCGTCGCTCGTCTCAGAAGATTTTATTAAAAGGGGAAAGTTAATGAAGAAAATAATGCCGATGAGGAAGTGTAATTTAATAGCACCAAACAATAGAAAGTTTGCATGCATAAGCAACATAGTGATTCTGAAGTGTGAGATAGGAAAAGAAAAAATCGAAAATGAATACATGATTGTACTTGGATTAAAAATGGACGCTATATGGGGAATGAATATTATAGATAAGTTGGGAATAAAGATAGATGCAGAAAGCAAGGTAGTGAATGTGTGAATATAAATCAATTTGAAGGGAACTTAGATAATGGGAAAAATGAAAATAAAGATATTAAGTGTCCAGGTGAAATGAAAAGTAAAGTTAGTGCATTATTGAAGAAAGATTTAGAATTATAGGGTTAAGAAAATTTATTATAGGAACATTGGGTCAGAATTGACATTGATAGAAATATATAGGTTAAAATTTGAAAAAGAATAAATTTCTGAGGGCTTACTGGAAACATTTGAAAATTATAAGTTTATTATACGTTTATGAAAGTTGAAAGAAGTATGTGCAAATAAGAGATAGCTTACTGGAAATATTAAAAATAATAATATTCAATATAGGTTTATGTAAACTGGAAGAGGTATAAGTAAATAGGAAATAGTTTATTGCAAATATTAGAAGATAATAATTCTTAGGATAAGTTTATGAAAATTGGAAGAAATATAAGAAATAGTTTACTGGAAATATTGGAAGATAATAATATTTATTATAGATTTATGTAAATTGGAAAAAGTATAGGTAAATAGGAATTAGCTTACTGAGAGATAATAATACTTAGTATAGATTCATGCAAACAGGAAGAAGTATAGGCAAATAGCAATTAGTAAAAATGTAAATAAACGGAAATAAATGAAAATAGGATTAGTATAAAGGTCATATGATAAAAACATCTGTGACAAAAAATTTTTGGAATTTGTGTGTGTAAATAGTAATTATTAAGGAAATACTATAGAACCTTCAGAATAGATACGTGTGTACATAGGAGTGTAGTTGTGAAATAGGTTACATTAGAATAGGGATAAAGGTGTAAAAATAATTTAGGAGTTTGTATATATAACAAAAATAAAAACAAAAGAATTTTGGATCAATGTGTAATTTGTCTTCACGTTGGGCGCCAAAATAACATTACTCAAAAATTTTTGTCTTAATTTGGGGGGAAAATGCTATGTTAATAGGGTCATTTAGGGGCAGATAGGATCACTAGTATAGTGCGCTTTATGAAAACACCATGAAGGTTCAGAAAACTAGACACTTTTACAAAGAAAATGAGAAATTTAACTAGGCAGGAAAGCAAGTGACAACGTCTTTTATGTAAACTATGGTTATAATTATTTTAGGAAATAAAAAGAACCCTAAAAGATATAATTAAATAACCAACTTGGCAAGTCATAAAACGACGTGGACGGAATCTGCAACACAATACGCGTGAGTAAGGCATCATCATTACACTAAGAATCCCTGTTAAACATGCAGGTTTGAAAATGCGTTAGATAGAAAACGCATATAATTTAATAAATAAATCAAATTAAGAATACGTGACCAGAAAGGTAAAATACAACACCTTGATAGATTAGAAATAATTACGGCAATGTGATAAAAACATTTAATTGTACAAACAAGAAGTACGTGACCAAGGAAAGAAAAATCCAAGAGAACCAATGCAAATACCTTGAAATCCTACGTGCAGGAAATAGCGCATCAATTTCGTTATACATCAAAAATGAGTAGAAATACCTCAAATTTTGCATGTAAGAATTACGTACAAAGCTCTTAATCGCTGAACTCTGCGCTTGTCAACAGATAAGCGTTCCTTTTAAATACGACAGGATTTGTAAACAAATCAGTTTAACTTGAATTAAGGCATGATTCACAATGCCTAAAAGAAAATATTTACGTGAAAGAATTAAAAGTGATTTTGTAGTTATTAAAGTGTATAATGGCGATAGTGCATAATTAAATGAGGTTCGTCGTTTTAATTCCTTAAAAACATAACTAACACAAGTTTGTTTTTAAATAAATTCTAAGTTTTACATTAACAAAAGGACTCTAAATAATTACTGGATCCAATGTGGAAATTCAACAAGTATTTAAACAATTACTGGATCCTACGAGGAAACATAATAAGCATCTAAACAATTACTGGATCCGACCAGGAAGTTTAACAAGGACGCTAAAATAATTTATGAATTAATCAGGAGAAGCTATACTAAGAAAAATGGAAACCATATCTAAAGTAGATCTGGATTCAACGTTGGACTATTTAAATCACTAAGCTGAAACGGGAGCAGTTAAAGCAGGAACTGGTTCGTACTGGAGACCACAGGTTAGCCAATCTGAATATTTTGTTGTATTTATATTTATGAATATTTTAAACATTGTTTTTATGAAAGCTTTATGTGAGGGTCAACAAAGATCGTTTTAGTACACGTTATAAATTACGTAAAGATTGAAGGAAGTTTAATGAACGTTCATAGGGCTTCAAATAATAATAACAATAAGGGCGATTTTGCTGATTTTTATTTAATTAACGGGAATGATAATCATTGAAAAAATTTAATTCAATTAATAAAAAGAAGTTCTATTTAAAGATTTCTTAAACGTTTTTGTACATTGTAAATATTTTTGAGATTATAGTAGTTATGCCTAATGGTGTTTTGACTAAAAAGCATAGGAAGTAGAGGTAAAAAGAAATTCTTTGTTGTCGTATTGTCGCAAGCTCCGTGCGTGGTTAAAACTGAGCTAGATGAGGTATTAAAATTAAAATCAAAATTAAAATTGACAGAAAGAGAATTTTTAACCTTCTTATTTCACAGAAAAGGCACCAGGTAATTGCAACGGTATGACAGCAATATATTGCTGTGTTATTTTATTATATTCAGCCCCACGACTTGAGCGTACATAAAATGTTGTTATCCCCTTATATTAGGCCCCACGACTTGGGTCTATAAAATGTCGTGTTATTTTATTTAGGGTCAACGAGCCCTTACGATGGGCATGTCATAAAATACTGTGTTAATTTTTGCCTCACGATTTTGGGCGACATAAAATGCTGTGATAACTCCTATATTAGACCCCACGGTTGGGCAGACCATAAAATGTGTTATTTTCGCCCCACGATTTTGGACGTACAAAAAATGCTGTGATACTTCACCAGCCACTACGATGGTTTTATTTATATTTAGCCCCACGGTTGGGCATGTCATAAAATGCTGTGATATTCCTTTTTATATTAATCAAGCACTTATGATGTGAAGTGTTAAGTTATGGATTTTCTTTGCCTCAACTAGCTGATTCAATTAAATAAAGCAATTTTACAATACACAATATAATGATTAAATATTTACAACCTTTTTAAAATTTTCCCCTTTTTCAGAATATTTACAAATACCAGATTTAAGAAATTGAAGTCAGCAAAACGAGCTTTTTGTTATATTTAGAGATCTTTTGAAACGTTTTAAGATGCCTATAACCTTTTATAAATTGATCAAAAAAACCCCTGTTTTGTTGACTCTTACATTGAATTAAAAATTATTGAATTAAAGCAGTTTACACAAATAAATTATATCGATATATCTAACCTGAAGTGGTTCAGTAATTTCTCTGCATCCCCAAGAGTTTTCGTGCCCAGTCTGAATATTTAGAGTCGAATTTGGAGGTCGACATCAAAACCAAAATACTATTCAAATCGTTATTCATAATCCCATAAGTTAATCCAATAAAAGGTTTTTCATCTCCGCAATTAACAAAACAGTAATAGCACATTTACCATGTCAGTGATTACCAAAATTAATTTAACAAGAGGTAATCTCCAGAGTCGACTCCAGAGCCTTGTTTTATTTATTTTAGAAGTTGTATATTTTTACTAAATTTTGTTTACTTACGTCTAGAATAGATCGGCTCACTTGCAATTTTTACACTTTTATAAAATGATTTTCATTCTACTTTTGAATAACTGATTACGTGAATAATTTAGCACTTTTGAGTATCGTGATGGCCCAGTTTAAAATGTATACTAACTCGTTGCTTAATTGTTATCGTATTTATAGGCCTTGCCTCTTGTTTGCTATTCGTTGTTTTCACGTGTTGGGCGACATCATTCGTCTTTATCTTTTGTGTACGCCGGGAAGTTTTACCAATTGTATAGTTCAAATACTTGGAAGTACGCTTAAATTGTCACGTATTCATTTACATACCATGATATTTAATTGAGAAATCCTACGAATTTTCGTTTATTAAATCACGTGTTCATTGTTGTTTGCTTATTCTAATCTAAACAGAAATAAATTTGGTGTTTGTTCATTTCTTAGTTAAATTGGATTTTTAAACAAATGTAATACTTTATGTCACGTACGATTTATTCAAATGCATAATTTTAGCCTGCGTATACAATGATATATTTAACGCACTTGTTAAATTAAATATTTATCTAGCCAATTCATATAGGTTTTCCGTTGATTTAATTTTGATGCATTTCGCTACGTTTTTAAATCTTCTCTTTGCTCGTAACAACTCTTGGTTATTTCTATTTCTTATGCGTTTAATCTCTTGTACTATTATGTACAGTGTGCTCTCAAATAACAATATGTATAGTGACCTATTTACTCTTATAATATCTGTAATTATGTGCTTTTGTTAACTGGAGGTTTCTTTTGTTTATTCTACGACCCCTATGACTTAACCTACCCCTAAACTACCCTATAATTATAGCAATATATATATATATATATATATATATATATATATATATATATATAGTCAGACCTACGTTACGAAGTTGTATTTCTTTTTCTAGATATGCCTCAATGGCGTTATGTTAATTTTTATTGTATTCAACAAATGCAAAGTCTTATTTTACGTGTGTATATATATATATATATATATATATACAATATATATATATACATATAAAGTAAAAAAGAATTATTGGCAAGTGACTCAAATTCAGCCACGAAGGCATCCTGTCGACGCGTTTCGCCCTAATTGGGGCTCATCAGGACAGGAGTAGCAAAGTTGTAAAATTTAGCACAGACACCTTATGGGAAGTACAGCATCACCTAGCTCACATTTTGTGTCTTCGTGTCGTTTCACCTGACATCGCAAGCTTTAACAACAGTCGACACGGAGGAGATCCGGCTCAACTGTCTTTTTCCATAGCCAAAAGTTATATTTAATAGAAAAGTAGGTATAATGAGTCTTAAACTAAACAAAGTAAAAAAGAATTATTGGCAAGTGACTCAAATTCAGCCACGAAGGCATCCTGTCGACGCGTTTCGCCCTAATTGGGGCTCATCAGGACAGGAGTAGCAAAGTTGTAAAATTTAGCACAGACACCTTATGGGAAGTACAGCATCACCTAGCTCACATTTTGTGTCTTCGTGTCGTTTCACCTGACATCGCAAGCTTTAACAACAGTCGACACGGAGGAGATCCGGCAACTGTCTTTTCCATAGCCAAAGTTATATTTAATAGAAAAGTAGGTATAATGAGTCTTAAACTAAACAAAGTAAAAAGAATTATTGGCAAGTGACTCAAATTCAGCCACGAGGCATCCTGTCGACGCGTTTCGCCCTAATTGGGGCTCATCAGGACAGGAGTAGCAAAGTTGTAAAATTTGCACAGACACCTTATGGGAAGTACAGCATCACCTAGCTCACATTTTGTGTCTTCGTGTCGTTTCACCTGACATCGCAAGCTTTAACAACAGTCGACACGGAGGAGATCCGGCTCAACTGTCTTTTTCCATAGCCAAAAGTTATATTTAATAGAAAAGTAGGTATAATGAGTCTTAAACTAAACAAAGTAAAAAAATTATTGGCAAGTGACTCAAATTCAGCCACGAAGGCATCCTGTCGACGCGTTTCGCCCTAATTGGGGCTCATCAGGACAGGAGTAGCAAAGTTGTAAAATTTAGCACAGACACCTTATGGGAAGTACAGCATCACCTAGCTCACATTGAAACGACACGAAGACACAAAATGTGAGCTGGGTGATGCTGTACTCCATAAGTCTGTGCTACAACTGCTACCTGTCCTGATGAGCAGGGCAGCGTCGACAGGATGCCTCGTGGCTGATTAGTCACTGCAATTCTTTACTGTTTGGTTAAGACTCGTCTCTTTCTATTAAACATAACTTTGGCTATGGAAAAGACAGTTGAGCCGGATCTCCTCCGTGTCGACTGTTGTTAAAGCTGGCGATGTCAGGTGATAGCGACCGAAGACACAAATGGCTGTGATGCTGTATCTCCATAGGTGTCTGTGGACTGTGTACAACTGCTACTCCTGTCCTGATGAGCCATTGGCGAAAGCGTCAATGTGATGCTTCGTGGCTTGATTAGTCAGCTGCGACAATTCTTTACTTTGTTTAAGTTTAAACTCGTTCTCTATTAAATATATATATATATATACACGTAAAATAAGACTTTGCATTTGTTGAATACAATAAAAATTAACATAACGCCATTGAGGTATATCTAGAAAAGAAATACAACTTCGTAACGTAGGTCTGACTATATATATATATATATATATATATATATTGCTATAATTATAGGGTAGTTTAGGGGTTAGTTAAGTCATAGGGGTCGTAGAATAAACAAAAGAAACCTCCAGTTAACAAAAGCACATAATTACAGATATTATAAGAGTAAATAGGTCACTATACATATTGTTATTTGAGAGCACACTGTACATAATAGTACAAGAGATTAAACGCATAAGAAATAGAAATAACCAAGAGTTGTTACGAGCAAAGAGAAGATTTAAAAACGTAACGAAATGCATCAAAATTAAATCAACGGAAAACATATACATATGTATATATATATATATATATATATATATATATATATATATACACACGTAAAATAAGACTTTGCATTTGTTGAATACAACTTCGTAACGTAGGTCTGACTTCATTTGAGATAATTAAAAAAGGATTTATCAGGATTTATCATATTTAATTAGAAATAACCCCATTGTATGCTGGAAATGCTGATTGAACGTTGGAAACCAAGAAATCTTCGTGCGAAAGGCATGAAGCATTTGAAATCAGTTAGTCTCCGAAAATTGAAACTTTCACAATATTATGTGTCGAGCTGCTCATAAATTTTAATACTAAATATTGTTTACAATTTGTAAAATTTAAAATGAATTTTACTAACCCATAAGCTATTTCTCCCCGTTTAAAACGAAAAGCCTAAAAACGTATTCGTATCGTAGCGCTAAAGCTGCGCTACCGTATTGTAATTACTAATATTGTCAACAAAACGTCAACTTTAATTACATGAAAGTAGCATAATAAGGCTAAAATAATAAAAAGTAGAAATTTGTTAGTAAGGTTTATTATGAACCCCATTTAATTATTTTTATAGATGTCGTATTCAATTGAGCAGGTCATTAATGATTTAGTGCTAGCAGAAGGTCCCCATTGGGATGCTGATAAGCAGGTGTTGTATTTTGTGGACGTTTTTGCGGATACCATTCATAAGTTCGATCCGTCAACAAATGAGCACAAAAAGGCATCAGTCGGTAAGTTGTTGGGTGTTAAGTACATTCATAAACAACAAAAACTTTTTAGAAGGTTCTCCAACATTCGTTATTCCAATTGCGGGAACTGACGATAAGTTTTTGACAGCTCTATTTCGGCATATAGCCATTGTTACTTGGGATGGACTAGACGATGCTGTCTCCAAAATTGAGAGGATTGCGGAAGTCGACATTGTTGAAGATGTTAGAGGTAATCGATTGAATGACGGGAAAGTAGATTTTACTGGAAGACTATGGACAGGTAGCTCTACACTTTAATGTAAAAACCAACACAACTGCATCTTATTTTAGGAACTAGTATTAATATTGCATCTTTAGACGAAGACCTTCCTGGTGTTGGAAAAATTTATAGCCTTGGTTCAGATCTTCAATTAAAAGCTCACGTGGATGGTATTAGTATATCTAATGGTCTCGCGTGGAATGAAGATTTAAATAAGTTTTATTACATCGATAGTGCGAAAAGAACAATTACTCAATTCGATTATAATGTTGAAGATCAAGTGATCTGTAAGAATGCTATTGTTTTTAATTTTGCGATCTGATTGTCATTTTTAGCGAACCGGAAAACAATTTTTTCTCTAGAGAAGCATAATCTTGATGGATTACCCGATGGCCAAACTATAGATGCTGATGGAAATTTATGGGTAGCTTTGATTAATGGTGGAAAAATAATTCAAATTAATCCTCGAGTTCCAGAAACGTTGTTGCGAACTATCGAAATGCCCGCTAAGCAGGTCAGTATTGTGGGTTTTGACATTATTTTAAATGCAGTAATGGTTTGTTTAACTCTCCAGATACAACATATCAATCAAATTTAACATACTCAAAATTAAACACCTTATTCCCTCCAACTTCATATGAAAAACAATTAATTGCTGTTGTTTGGAGTATTAGAAATCCTATTACTGTATATTATAATACGCCCCAAATTTTCACTGTACTTTTTAATAACGTATTACAGTGATATTTTTTATTTAATTTCACAATGCATTTCATAATAATCATCTATGAACTCTCAAACATTATATTCTATCGTTTTCTACACAGAAGTGACGCCGTAATCTAACGAAAACATATGCAATTAGTTAAAATAAAAACTATTTTGGATAAAGGCTGTTGTTTACTTGATATGTATAACTAGTATAGATGTAATACCATGACCGAAATTATAACCCATAAACCTTTAGTATTTTTAAAACACTAGCATCTCTACCTAAAGCCATGACTATGTTTGCACATTACGCTAACATGAGTTATGTGATCCCCCATTTATTATATCAAATAAAACTAATACCTAAGAAAGATATTAGGAAATATAAGGAAATGAGCAACAATGTAATAAAAGACAATTTGTTACAATTTATTTCAGTTTATAAACGTTCATGGGAACGGACGCGCTACAAAGTAGCACAAGGATAAGTGACACTGCAGATGTCAGGTCACAGACGGTCGTAGGAAGTCACGTGCCGAGATTACGCAGAAGTAAGCCTGCAACATTGTAATTATGAATAGCTTTTAAGATAGCAACTACGTATCATGAATAGAGTCAAGTGTAAGCGGACATTAGGTCCGCAGATTCCCACAGAACTGTGAGGGGGTAGGGAGATTATATAAGGCCCGGGAGCTCCACTCGCAGGCAGTTCATCAAACGTTCAGCTTTTGCATTGCAGTTCGTAGATAACTCATTGTACAATTAATTAATAGTTTTGGACTTAGAGTAATAATTCAAGATTGTCTAAATTCAATATTTAATTTCTGTATAAAAAATTAAATAAATGTGTTAAAGTCCAAAGAGTCTTTTTAAAAAGGACCGCTCGAAGCCACGAACCTTAACTGGCGCAGTCGTAACGGATGTCAAAAGGGCACTAGCGAATCCAACTTCGAGGAACTGGTGGTCCGGGAATTTCAATTCCGAATTTGGCAAAACAAAACAAAATTGGAGGCGAAACAAGCATCGTTCAAGTCCAAGCAGTTGAAGGAGAAACAAGCATAGTTCGAATTCAACAAAAGAAAAACCGAAACAAAGAAAGAAATCAATGAAATCAACAAAGCAACTAGTGTAAGTTCATTTTCCTAAACCAATTGAAATTTATTTTATTATTAACAAAGACATTTGATATTTGCTAGTTTATGATTTATATATGTATATTAACTATTTTTACAAATGTTTTATGCAAATTTTTGAAAATAATCAACTTAGCAATTTCTAAAGATTATCTTCAAGCTGTTATTGAAATTTTATTATTATTTTACTTGTATATGAGAAAGATTTAGAAAAACTTGAGAAAACTAATTTCTGAGACAAAGAAACTGAAAAAAACTATTCTGAGACACAAAAAACTAAAGACAATCAAAAAAGTCGCAAAGCGCACAAAAGACTAGATCACGTTTTAACCAACATAAGAAAATTTTTTTAGAAACAAAACCAAACCTCTAATTTAGCAATCTTAACTGGCGCAAGAAATTTTTAGAATTTCTAATTTAACAACTTTAACTAACGCAAGAAACGAATTTATAATTCAACAATAAAAGAATTAACTGGCGCATAAAAATAATTTAAATACACCGAGAAAAAAAAAGCGAAAGCTAAAATCACGAACAATTAAAACCAAAATCTTAATAACAACGCAATTGTTCAAACGCGAGACGGAATACAATCCATAAATAGACAACTTATATTCTATTATTAAAAACCACATTCTTATTACAAGAAATATCGAAGCGCGATTTTGAACGCAACACCAACAATCATCGTATCATCTTCAAAAGTGAATGAAATCTAACCTTGGATAAATACGAATAAAATCTAATAATAAATCACATCAAAAGCTATTTAAATACATCGCGGAAACTTTTCAGAATTCAAGCATTATAAAGCAGCATAAAATTACGAACAGAAACTTTTATAAGGTATCAATTTAAATTACTTAGGAAGGATACAAATAACTACGGTACTGAAAACGCATTCAAACGTGAAAATTTTAATTAAATATTTCAGTAAATTAACGAAGCACAAATTTCAGTGTATTAAATCACAGTGAGTACTGACACCCATAGTATAATTAAAAATAACTTATAATAGAGACGCTAACGCAACTAATTAATTGACAACATTGTAAGCATTGCAGACACCTTACAATCGCATAAACCAAAGAGATAATTATTACGCACCTAAAATCCTAAAACTTTAAAATCGACATAAATTAAAAATAGAAAAGTTTTAACTGACGCAACTAACGCAAAACATTCAAGCCCGAACAATTACCACAAAAAATCATTCAGCCAATTGAAACTTCAGAAATTAAAATTAAAAATCCGTAAATCAAGAGTAAACTCAACCGAACCAATACCAAGCGTAAAACTCATTAAATAACACCGAAAACTACAAAATAAATCCAAATTTTTTCAAAAAAAAATTTTTTTTACTTTTTTAAAATTAACCAAATATTACCCCAGCCAAGATGACTAATGAAATGAAACTGTACTTAGAAATGATCCCCAGCTTTAACGGAAATGACCAATGTTTGTTAAACAATTATATTTCAGCTTCTGAAATATTCTTAAAAACCTTTTATAAGCCAGGTGATAACGAAATGAACACGTTGCTTATCCGTCTTTGTTGGAAATCAAAATCTAAACGCCTGCGCCTTCAAGTCAAAAACATAGATCTCCGGTTTTATATATAGTCTTGTTTTCAGTAATGACATGTTACAAAATAACAGAGACTTCAAGTAGAATATAAATAATTCAAGTTAAAACCCGAGTTATATGTTCTCGTTCTATAAAAGTTATTGTTATATTTTTGATGTTCATGTTTATTAAATAGTTCACAAGTTATACGAATCACTTACAAGTAGGTATAACACTGTGCAAGCTTGAGTTGAATATTCAAGAGGTTATGGGCCCAGCTGCATGTGTTTTACCACGAATCTCGAAGTCTACCCGAAAGTGATTCATCTCGACTACAGTTTGCTCGACAAGTAAACCTCCGTTGGCTGTAACGAAGTTCGCCGTCAAGAAAGTTTATTCGCTGTTTAAAGCACACGTTTTTAATCCCGGTGGTGACACTAGAACACCACGCAAGCTCTCGAAACTATTCTGTGACTGGTGACCGATTAATAGACCATGAATATGGACAAATTAAGAATACCCGCTTTGCAAGGCAAAGAAAATTGGACCGAATGGAAAACGGACATGGTACTGCTGCTAAAGTGCAAACGTCTCCATAATACCGTTCAAGTTACTTACAGAAGCAAGGTTCCTGTTTTCGCAAAAGGTGGTAACGAAGCCACTTTTCAAAAGCTAAAAGATGAGTATGAGGAAAATGATATTACTGCTCAATTAGCAATTCGAACGTCAGTAAATTCAGATTTAAAAACCATGCTATCTACTTGTGAATCGGCTTACGAAATGTGGGACAAACTTAATTCCACGTTTGAACAAAGAAATGGTGAACGTCTCGATGTGCTGTACACGAAATTTTTCAGTTACTCGAAAAACCCCGATCACGATATTGCCGCTCACGTCCACCATCTTGAAAGTATCGGTAAGGAAATCGAAAATGAGGTCGAACAAATGTCAACGAAGGAGGTTATTCAAACGCTCGTTATCAATCGTATACTGAACACACTGCCAAGCGAGTACTTCGAATTTAGAAATATGTGGGCATCTACCCCGAAAGAAGAACAAAATGTCCGAAGGCTGAAAGAAGGTCTCTGCCTAAGGGAAATTGCTCTTCAAAACCGGACTGGAAGCAGTGCTGAAAGTCACGACGCCCTAATTGCCAAATCGTTAAATGGCAACACGGATAGGAAGTACGAAAATAAGCCTCAACAAAAGGTTAACTCGAGGCAAAAGTTCAACCCGCACACACAAGCATCAAGTTCCCGTTCAAGCTCAAGCATTCAATGCCATGGATGCAATCGTTTTGGTCACATTTTAAAAGACTGCAAAGACCCAAAAGGCAAGAAGAAGTTTGCAGAATACTTATCCAAGAAAAACGTCGCAAGCAATGAACGTTTATCTTACGCCGAAGACTGTGACAATAATGCATTTACGGCTGAATGTACGTTCACTGAATCTACATTATGTCAGATGTCAAGTGACAGTGACACGCGTTCAAGCAAATCTGAAACCGAACAAGAGAGAACCCGAAATAGTTGGATATTCGACTCAGGTGCATCACGCCATTTATGCAACAACCGCGAAGCATTCCAACGACTTGAACTCTTACCCGCCCCCGGCCGTATTCGACTCGGCGATTCAAGAATCATTCACGCATTTGCCAAAGGTGACATTAATATTAGCTGCAAAGTAGGAAATAAAACCTACAAACGTACAATCACCGAAGCATGGTACGTCCCAGATATTACCCGAAATATTATATCCGGCAGTGCAGTAACTCGTAGAGGTCACGAAATTAGCCTCAAAGGAGAATTCTGCGAATTCAAAACGAACAATGTAACCTGTATGACTGGCAAAATTAGAGACGGAATCTACGAGCTAAATTTACGAATCTTGAAGCCGTCAGGTAATTCGAAAATTAAACCCGAACACGAAAGCCTACTGCTGACCAAAGTTCAGCAACTTCAATTATGGCACGAACGACTCGCACATCAAAGCAAGAAACACGTAAAGAAGTTTCTAAACCTTGAAGGCATCAAAGTTGAAGATGATTATGAATTCTGTGAAGGTTGCATTTACGGAAAACATCATCGCGAAAGCTACAAAACTCGATCAGTACGCACTAACAAGGTTGGTGAAATAATTAGTACTGATGTTTGTGGACCAATGCCCGAGCCATCTATGAATGGATCACGGTACTACGTCGAATTCAAAGATGACTACTCGAAATTTCGCACTCTATACTTCATCAAGCACAAATCGGAAGTTGTTGAGAAAACCCGAATCTTTATTCAGTTCGCCAAAACTAGTGGTCACGTAATTAAAACTATGCTGTCCGATGGTGGTACGGAATACAACAACGAACAATACAAGAAGCTACTCGAAAACAACGGTATTCAATTTCGAATGACCGCAAGCTATACCCGCAACAAAATGGATCCGCCGAACGTGAAAATCGAACCATATGTGAAGCTGCCCGCTCGATGCTACACGCTAAAGATATGTCTAAACGACTCTGGGCCGAAGCTTGCAACACAGCTGTCTACGTATTAAACCGTACAGGTCCAACTCAAGTGAAGGACAAAACCCCGTTTGAACTCTGGTTTAATCGTAAAGCGCCGTTCGAGCATCTCAAAATTTTTGGTACCGAATGCTATGTTCACATTCCCGATCAACTACGCAAGAAATGGGATCCAAAATCCGAAAAAGGTATACTTATTGGCTACAACAACGATAAAGATGGCTACAGAGTATACATACCGTCACGCAAGTCAATCCGTATTTCGAAGGACGTAAAGTTCCAGGGGGAGTTAATTTTAAAATGGACTTTACTAAATAATCGAAAATCCGTTCCAAATCAAGTCAAAAACGAAGTAGATGATTTTGAATCAAGAGTTAGTGTTGGTGACAACGAATCAATCACGAATCCCGAATCAAGCTCCGAAGAAGAAAAAGAAGAGTCAATCGAAACTAAAATATCTCTTCGCGATAGGTCAAAGATTAAACGACTGATACGTTACAGGCTTGATGAATCAAACGATGATGTGCATGAACCCGAAGTTCAGTACCTATGTAACGTTGAACCAATCAACTACAACGAAGCAATGAATGGCGATAAAGCTGATCAGTGGAAGCAAGCAATGACCAGCGAAATGAAATCACTTGCGGAAAACAATACCTGGTCATTAGTCAAACCTCCAAAAGATCGCAAAACAATTAAAAATCGGTGGTTTTTTCGAATTAAACACCAAGCCGATGGAACCGTTGAACGTTATAAAGCACGACTTGTCGCAAAAGGCTTTACTCAACGATATGGAATAGACTAACGAAGCCGTTGGAAAGAAACCGTCTTGATTACAAAAGGAACTTAATAGGACTAGCTTAACAGGAATCCTTATGCAACCATAGGTTCTTTCAACCTAAAATTGTTTAAATTTTGAAGGGGAGTGTTGGAAATCAAAATCTAAACGCCTGCGCCTTCAAGTCAAAAACATAGATCTCCGGTTTTATATATAGTTTTGTTTTCAGTAATGACATGTTACAAAATAACAGAGACTTCAAGTAGAATATAAATAATTCAAGTTAAAACCCGAGTTATATGTTCTCGTTCTATAAAAGTTATTGTTATATTTTTGATGTTCATGTTTATTAAATAGTTCACAAGTTATACGAATCACTTACAAGTAGGTATAACACTGTGCAAGCTTGAGTTGAATATTCAAGAGCCTTATTATCAGTACACTGGCCGAAAGGGCACTAACATTAATTGCAAGTCGCGAGGACGTACACCAATGGGAAGAGTACAAACGCATATTGATTGCATATTTCGGAGATCAGAGAAACTTAAAATGTTTAGTAAGAGATTTGACAAACCTTAGGATGGACCACAACCAATCCCCATATCAATTTGGAATGAAATGCCAAGATGTAAGAAGCTTAAACTTGACAAAACTCAAAATCGAAGAAACCGACTCAAATGTAAGACTTTTAAAAACGAAAATGTACGACGAGATGGCATTAGATACCTATCTAAATGCACTACCCAAACGACTTTTAGACAAAATTAGATTTCAACATCCCCAAAACTTAGAAGAAGCAGTGAACATGATAATCGAAGAAGAAAACGTAATGTACTATAGAAACCGACTATATAACCCCAACGCGAATAAAAGCTATACGCCAATGAAAACTATACAACCCGCAAGACAAATAAATCCACAACAAAAATTTAACTCGTTCAATGCACAAACAAACCAAACGCGAACTAATAATCAACATTTTAATAACTTAAACTTTAACAACCAATACAAACAATTCTCAAAACCAACGTTTTACCCGAACTTTTCAAAACCCGCATATCAACCAACATTTAACTCGAACTTTTCAAAACCCGCATTTCAACCGAGATTCAACCAAAACATAAATCAGCAAAGACCAGTATTTAACGCAAATCCTAATAAAAACTCACCGATGATAAACAATAATAATCCCAATAACTATTATAAACTTACACCAATAGATACCTCATCTGGTAACACCAGACCCAATACGAAAATAACACGCATAAGACCAAACCCCAATCAAAAACGCACTTTCACTTCAGAAGAGCTATTTCATCAAGAAGTAGAAGAGTATGAAGATGACCAGAATAATAGCAATCGACCGTGTACGAATAATGAACAAAATCAATCAAACCACTATGAACGCGAAGAACCATATGAAAATTACGAGGAGGACGACGAAGAGAACACGTGTTCAAATTTTCAAATGGACCATTTTATAAACGACCAAACGTAATAAATCTAAATAATATGAATCACCTTGTATTACCCTATATCAAAATACCCCACGCTGACTTTAAATTACTAATCGATACCGGATCTTCAAAAACATTAATAAGCCCGCGAACAGTAAAGAAACATTATCTAAACTATGTAGAAAGAGAACCCTTCAAAATTAAAACCGCCCATCAAACAACCCTACACCAATTCGTAGCAAACATACCTTTACCAAAAACCTTTAACGTAAAGATGAAACATAAATTCTGCATATTTGAATTTAATGACAAATAAGACGGACTATTAGGAATGGACCTTCTAAGAAAATTAGGAGCCAACCTAGATATTAAAAACCGATTATTAAGAACCAAATATGGACGAATCCCCATCAAATTTCAAAACACCCAAATTGACGAAAAATATACATTAGAACCCTGAACAGAAAAAAAAGTAAGGATCCCCGTAAATTCAAATAATAACTTAGGAATAATAAACCACATAACTTTTCAACAAGGAGTAGAAACCCCACCCGCATTAGTAAAAATCAAAGATAATTATGCCACAACGACCATATTGAACTCAAATGATTACCCCGTAGAACTATCCTTAACAAACCCGATTAACGTAGAAGAATTAAATTTTAATGAGATGGAAATAGACGAACATTTAAACGAAAATTACAACCCCGTAGAAAACGACGAAATGTTAAGACAAAATTTAAATAATATCCGATTTAACCGCGACATAAATCACGAGGAACAAAGAACAATACAAAAATTATGTTACGAGTACCGCGACATATTCCATTGCGAAGGAATACCCCTAACGTTTACAAATACAGTTAAACACAACATTGAGCTAACGGATAACAAACCCATATTCACCAAAGCATACAGATTACCCCAGGCAAGTCAGGAAGAAGCTGACAGACAAGTAGCCGATCTAATAGATCAAGATATCATACAACACTCCAATTCACCATGCAGCAGCCCCGTATTAATAGTACCAAAGAAACTAGACGCATCATGAAAACGGAAATACAGAATGGTAATAGATTACTGCAAATTAAACGAAAAAACGGTAGACGATAAATACCCGTTACCGAACATAACTGAGATTTTAGATAAGTTAGGCAAGTGCCAATATTTTTCGACGCTAAACTTAGCATCAGGATACTATTAAGTGGAAATGGAAGAAGAAGATACACAAAAAACAGCCTTTAGCACACCTAGAGTACACTACGAGTATAAACGGATGCCATTTGGACTGAAGAACGCACCCGCAACTTTTCAACGAGTAATGGATAACATACTACGAGGGATACACAACGAAAAATGCCTTGTGTACCTAGATGATATAATAGTGTATTCAACATCATTAGTGGAGCATATTGAAAGATTACGAGAAGTGTTCGAAAGATTAAGAACCGCAAAATTTAAAGTACAACTAGATAAGAGCGAATTCTTACAGAAGGAAGTAGCATTTTTAGGACATATAATAACACCCCAAGGAGTGATGCCGAACCCCGACAAAACAAACGCTGTATTAAATTACCCCATACCTAAAACGAATAAAGAGATAAAAGGATTTTTAGGCCTTAGCGGTTATTACAGAAAATTCATTAAAGGTTATGCTCAAATAACAAAGCCCCTAACCAATTGTTTAAAAAGGGGAAACAAAATTGTACATACCCCAGAATTTATCAAAGCAGTAGATAAAATCAAAAGCATTTTAACAAATCACCCCGTATTAGAATACCCAGACTTTTCGAAACCATTCGTATTAACAACAGACGCATCAAATGTAGCCTTAGGCGCAGTATTAAGTCAAAGAACAGTAGGTCACGATAAACCCATCAGTTACGCATCCAGAACCCTCAACGAAACAGAGCAACGATACAGTACGATAGAGAAAGAATTGTTAGCCATAATTTGGGCAACAAAGTATTTTAGACCGTACCTATACGGACGAAAATTTTACATATACACCGATCATAGACCACTAGTATGGCTATGCAAACTCAAAGAACCCAACTCGAAATTACAAAGATGGAGAATCAGACTAGAAGAATATGATTATGAGATCATATACAAAAAGGGAATTTACAACAACAACACAGACGCTTTAAGTAGAATCCAACTTAACGCACTAGAAACCGAATCAATAATAGGAAACGTAGACGAAACCGAAATTAGAGAAGACCCAGAAGAAATGGAAACCATACATTCGACACAAAATGACGAACCGGAAACCGCAATTAAAATTTAAACGAAGCTATAGACATGAAGCCCAATCAATTTATAATCACAGAAGTTTTAAACAACCCCAACCCTGTAAAATACACGAAAGTGGATAATAAGAAAATTTACCAAGTTCAAATAACCAAAGACGACAATGAGTCACAAATAATTAAAATTCTAAAAGAATACACCCCCAGGAAAAAACGATTTTACTTTTATTTTAACACGGAAAACTTGTACAAACGATTTTCAGAAGTATATGTTAAACTATTCAACAATTCTGGCCCCGAACTTATAAGATGCACAAGAAAATTAATAGCATTAGACGACCCTGACGAAATAAATGACGTGATAAGAAACCAACACGAAGGAAAGACCAACCATCGAGGAATAAACGAGACCCTAAAACAAATCATGAGACGTTACTATTACAAGGACATGAAAGAATTAACTACAGACTTTATCAATCAGTGTGAATTATGTGATAAAGCCAAATATGACAGAAAACCCCCGAAGATACCCTTAATGTTGACTAAAACACCAGACAAACCTTTTCAAAAATTACATGCAGATACTCTAGTAGTAGAAGCACAAAGTTACCTAACAATCATGGATCAAAAATAGGCCAAGCAATACCAATCACTTATAAAAATAGTATAGACGTAACTCAGGATTTCTACACTATTATACATTTTACGGAACACCCGAAACAATAACGTTAGACAACGGAAGCGAATTCAAAAACGAAACAATTCAAAACACTTTGGAATTACACAAAATAAAAATTCACTTTATAACGGAAAACCACCCTGAATCCAACGGACTAATCGAAAGACTACATTCAACCCTATTAGAACAGATCAGATTATTACGAATAAATTACTAGAAAGAACACATAACTAACTTAATGTCATACGCATTAATCGCGTATAATAACACCATTCATTCATCGACAAATTTTACACCTTTAGAACTAACCCTAGGACATTCAGATTCACGCAACCCGTACGATATACATTATAACAAGGAAATCTATCAGCAACACGCCAAAAATCATAAGGAAAAACTAAAAATAACTTGACAAAGTAAAGGACAAGTTAGATAACGATAAAGAACGCATAACCGCGACCCGTAATAAAAACTCAGACATAAACAAATTTTCCATAGGACAAACCGTATTCGAGAAAAATTACCAAAGTAAAAGACACAAAACGGCACCGAGAAATTTAGGCCCCTTTAAAATCAAACGAATATCCGACAAACAATTAATAGAAAACCAAAATGACATCAAAACCATAATTAATAACCAAATATCGTTAACTCAATCAACGATCATCAAATTTAATGAAATCCTAAGAAAATTAGTTAGAAATCAAGATAGTATAGCCAATCGAATAGAAACCTTAGAAAATAACATGCGAACTACCATGTTAGGCATGCGAGATTTAATCAGATTCAACACGATATACAACCAGATAATATCAACCCTAACTTTAATTCAACAAATCTTAGCAACATTAGAAAACGCAGTAACCTTTGCAAAATTAAATACCCTACATTCAAGTATAATAGAACCAATTGATTTATTAAAAGAACTATTGAGAATAAAATCTTTTATAACTAATAGTAAATTACCTTTCGATGTAATAGAATCAAACATTTTAATATTTGAAAAAATAGCCATAGTTAAAGGCTATGTAAAAAATAACGATATAACATTTTTAATAGAAATAACAATAGTAGAGATTAACAGTTACAATTATTATCACTTATTTGCTTTTCCAATGAAAATGACTAGCACATACCAAGTTATTATTCCAAAAACCAAATTCCTATCCTTCAATGAACAAAGATATGGTTATACGAACGAAAAATGTAATGAAGTCACACCCAATCAATACTTATGCCAATCATCGACAACAACAACAATTCAAGAAGGCAGCCCTTGCGAAGTACAACTACTCAAATTTACCAATCACTATGAAAATTGTGAAGCCAAACCTGTACAAATCACCAACATGAAGATTCAGAAAGTAACGGAAAACAAATGGATAGCCATTTTTCCCTCCGAAGCAATCGCAACAATGTATTGCAATCAAGATGAAAGTAATTTAGCATTAACCGGAAGTAAATTAATTACCCTTAAGGAAAATTGTTATTTAAAATAAAAAACGAAATAATTAGAGTTTACCAAGATCCCGTACAAAGCAAGAAATTAGCAAATCTACCCGATTTACAAATCAAGCTTACCCCAGACGAAGACGAAGAAATAATTCAAAAACCAATGCAATTGGAACACTTGGAATTAGATAACCTCAACCACGCCATGAAACTCATGGAAGATTACAAGGAACACCTGAACGAGATCAAGACGCACAAAGTGCACTACGATAACATTAGTATATGGACAATTATATTGATTATATTAACTATTTTATTGACCATTTATGTAACGTACAAAATATGTATTAGATATAAGAATAATAAAGATTTAATAAACCCAAAGAAACAAATGTACCCCTAGAAAATATGAATTTTAAATGAGATTAAACGAATTTAATTTAATTAAAAATCAAGAAAAGGTAAAAACCCTTAATTTTTAATGTACGTTGGGAGGAGTTATGTGATCCCCCATTTATTATATCACATAACACTAATACCTAAGAAAGATATTAGGAAATATTAGGAAATGAGCAACAATGTAATAAAAGACAATTTGTTACAATTTATTTCAGTTTATAAACGTTCATGGGAACCGAAGCGCTACAAAGTAGCACAAGGATAAGTGACACTGCAGATGTCAGGTCACAGACGGTCGTAGGAAGTCACGTACCGAGATTACGCAGAAGTAAGCCTGCAACATTGTAATTATGAATAGCTTTTAAGATAGCAACTATGTATCATGAATAGAGTCAAGTGTAAGCGGCATTAGCTCCGCAGATTCCCACAGAACTGTGAGGGGGTAGGGAGATTATATAAGGCCCGGGAGCTCCACTCGCAGGCAGTTCATCAAACGTTCAGCTTTTGCATTGCAGTTCGTAGATAACTCATTGTACAATTAATTAATAGTTTTGGACTTAGAGTAATAATTCAAGATTGCCTAAATTCAATATTTAACTTCTGTATAAAAAATTAAATAAATGTGTTAAAGTTCAAAGAGTCTTTTTAAAAAGGACCGCTCGAAGCCACGAACCTTAACTCACGTTGCCAGATATTCTACCAAAATCCGTTTTCTAATTGAATCGAAAACGTTTTCGTTTAGTAAACTGAAACTAAACATCACTAACGCCGCAGTCAATGCTATTGATTTAAGCATACCGTTTACCGTTGAAACAGATGTATCTGAATTTGCTGAAGCTACAATGCTTTCACAAGTTGGTCGTCCAGTTGCGTTCTGTTGTAACAAGTTTATTTTTTAGAAATATTTTCACAAATACCTAATTTAATAAACTCATAAAAAGTCTATTTAAATATAATATCTCTACACAATCTACGTGATAAATATTACCTATTGTTGAATACAATATAAGCTTTCGAATTAAGAGCATAAAATTATAAATTAAGCGGCGACAAAAAATGCAATTTGTTAGCGTCACTGGAAAGGCTCCCTCCTTTTGATGATTGTAAAAATCATAACGGTTGTCAGACGGCAGTATACGTCATTAGAACACTTCCACCTGAGCTGTTGTTAGAGAAGGTCAATTGCTCTTTAAATAAAAGAACATGGCGTTGCAGACCACGTGTTGGAAGCACCAAAAGATTAAAGTCGATTTCAAGATGAAATCGTCTCGGTGAAACTCATCCACGCTTGGCAGGTATTAGTTCGTATAAGACGAGACGTTAAATTGTTCTGAATGGCTTTAGGATAACAGTAAGTATTACTGAGTTTAAAGCCCTTAGTAATTTGATATTTGCAGTGCAACTTGTGCAACTCATGCAGCTTACTTTAATTTAAGAAAATTTATAGAATTTATTTAGTAATCAATAGAAAATTTATTGACAACTATTTGAAATTTTACTTTATATAGTAGTCGGTTTGGCGTGGTTCATTTGTTCGATGCGAACGCCCTTAATGTTGTTAGATATTCAGTATCCAGTTTATTGGATTGAGGGGTATTGAAGATTCCTAACCTGAAACTGCTGAAATAAGAAGATTTTAATTTATTAATTATCATTTCGGGTATGGCCCTAACACATTGCAAGTATTTTTCTGATGGATTAACATCTGATATGTAATTAGTGTTTTTTTAATACGTCAGCTGTAACTTTTGGTATAACAGACAAATAAGTTTTGTTTGTTCACGTGGAAATTTCCTAGTTCATTATGTGAATGACAAACAAGTTATTTTTAAACTTTGGTAAAAGGAATCTATAAAGCTTCACTTTTAATCTTTGTATTAGTACTAACAAAAAATGGTAGATGGCGATATAAAGTTAGAAAAGGTTAACTTTCAGAATTAACAAAATTAAGGCTATTTTAAAGAACTAAATTGTTTCATTTTGCTTTTTTAATTAATAATTGGAATATTTTCCATTTAATGTGAAGTCTATGTAGTACTACCAAGACCAAATGAAGTTGTAATATAAATTTAATTAATCCGAAAACTCAAATTTAAACATTTTCAAGAATAAATTCTTGCTAGACTTTACTAATGTAAAAACTACATTATTCTATTTTTGAGAGATGCTGATTATTACCAAGTACATATGTACACATCTTCCATTATCATAATTTAGTCAAATTTTTAAAGATGATGTTTTGTATATAATTCTAAACTGCAACAATAAGGAATAGATATTCATTTTGTTCAAGACTATGATTATTAGTTGGAATGAATGAGGTTTGATTCTTATTAATTATGAATTTTTTGAAATGAATGCACAAACTGTGCTAGCCTTGTTTTAATCTGTTTACAGGTGTAGCAGTGCATCTTTAAAGGTCAATATCGAGCCATAAGGTAAGAAAACTTTAGGGATTGGGTTCTCGTAATATTTTTTGTATAGCGGTATTTGAGTATAGGTTTCCGCATTCGCCTTATACAAAAGACTCAAGTTGGGTCTTCTTAGTATACAAAAATTCGGTGGCGCCATTTCACTATATTTTGGTCGCAGTCCGACCCCGACCCAAATCTCATGTTCTACCCAAAGCAAATCGCTTGACTAGCCGCTTAGCTTTTGGAGGTTTCCTCATCTACGAGCCATTTTCCACCGAAACTAACCGTGGGCTCTTTACATCTACAGGAAATCCTCGTCATCTATCCTTGTGTCTTTTAGCCGGTCACATAGGAGTAAAGAAAATAACCCCTTAGTAAAGCAAAACGTTATACTGTATGAGAACATTATTAGATACCGAGCTTAACACATTGACTGCCACGATACTTTTTGAAAAAATTATCCTGCGGTGATACCATTTTTTTTCGAAAAATTGTTAATAAGTTCAAAATAAGTAGTTAGGTACCCATAAGTAATTATTTTGTTCTGAGAAACGTGGATATTAATTTTATTGTATGTCACTTATATGTGGTTGACGTGGCCCGCTGTGTTATATTGTTTCTTGCAGGGCCATGTCGGCCATATATGTGTGACGATATGTTAGGTTATGTTTCTCTTTTATCAGCTGTAAACTTGTGACAGTTGATACAGTTTTATTTGTAAAGTTGTCTTGCGAAAAGTGCAGTAGAAAATGACTAAAAGAAAATATTTAAGCAATGTGATTTGCGAACAATATTAGAAAGTGATGAATTTTTACGAAGTGATGAAGATGAAAAATGTGCAGATTTCAGTTCAGATGATTTTATAAAAGACCCTGGATATAATCCTTCACCAAATACATCAGAAAATAAAGATGATGATGAAGTAGTTGAAAATATTGAAGAAGTAATTCGGATCTACAACTAGAAGAGGAAAGTGAGGAGTTAGATAGTCAGTCTCCAGAGCTTTCGGAGATTGTTAAATGGACAGAGTACGAAGGTCGTCATAAAGCATTTACTTTTACTGGCAACTCAGGTTTACAAATAGATGTGGCGGAAGATATTATTCCACTTGATGTGTTTTTATTATTTGTTGATGATGAAATTATAAATATTATCGTAGTGGAAACAAACAGATCCACTGAACAGAAATTGAATAATAATCAAACTAAGAGTAAAAGTCGAATGAAAAAATGTGTTCCAATTGATAGTGAAGAAATAAAAAAGTTTTTGGGGCTTCTTATATGGATGGGGTATTCCATCCTATTGGTCAACAAGCGATATTTATAAAAATAATGTAGCGGCAGAAATTATGTCTCTTAATAGATTTGAATTATTGCTGTCAAATATTCATTTTTCAAACAATGAAGAAATTTCCCAAGGAGATAGACTAGGAAAAATACAACCTCTTATAGATGCATTGCAAAAGAAGTTTCAAGATATAATGATTCCAGCTGAAGACTTTGTTATTGCTGAAACCCTTATACCATGAGAGGTAGATTAGTATTTCGGCAATACATACCTAATAAAGCTCATAGATATGAAATAAAGCTTTTCAAGCTATGCACTACTGAAGGATATACTTGGTCCAGCAAAATATACTCAGGGAAATTTGAAAATTATATAAAAAGGGTTGATTTAGGTAGTTCAGTTTGTGAAGAGCTATCGCAAGGACTTCTAAATTAAGGTCGCACATTATTTGTCGATAACTTCTGTACGAACTATGAATTAGGATTGTCCTTTTGACGCCAAAATGCTTACGTAGTTGGTACCTTGAGGGCCAATAAAAATTATATGCCACGAGAACTTTTACACGCTAAACTAGATAGAGGTCAAATGATAGCGAAAGAAGAACAAAATGGAATTGTGGTACTAAAATGGCGGGATACACGCGATGTAAGAATTCTATCAACTAAACACGCTCCACTCATGAGAAATATTACAGGGGACGACGAAGAAAATGCTGGAGCAGATGGGGGATGTAATACTAACCAACCATCAACCAGTCGAGCTTCAAAAACTAATCGGAAACGTAAAAATAAACAAAAGCCAATCGCCATACTAGCGTACAACAGAGGGAAAGCTAGTATTGATTTATCAGATCAAATTTGTTCATATGCCACGACCCTGAGCAAGGATATAAAGTGGTACCGGAAGCTAGTCCGAGAGTATTTGGTAGGTATTTCACTTGTGAATGCTTTTGTAGTATATAAAACAGCAACTAAAAAATTAGCTAAAATACGATGGTTTCGAGAAAAAATAGCCTTAAGCTTGCTAAATTTACAATACAAATTATAACACGTCAAACACAGTTGTCGTAATGTTCATGTTCTAAAAACTAAAATGGATAAAAATAATAAAAAGTTACGCCGGATGTGTACTTTGTGTTATGCAAAAAAAAACTTGAAGGAAGAACTGCTGCTTAAAAAAGGGAAAAAAAGTATACACATATTGTCCGAATTGCAATCATGTCTTTTTTATGTGTTTAGAGTGCTTTGGAAACCACCACAAATCTAATTAACTTTATTTTTGACATATACTTTTTGTTTTAGAAATTATATTTGTAACTATATAATAGTTTGAGAAAAAAAAATAAATTGTTGTTAGTTCTCTTATTTTTTGAGCAGGGCCAAAAGCAATATACCAAAAGTTTCGCCATAGCCCACGCTTTAAAACACTACAGTAAAATAGCATAGAGTGTCCACCATATTTGTCCGACATGGCTTTAACTGAAATAAAACGAGTCGCACATATATGGGTGACGGAGCGCACAGTGATCAAAGTGGTGTCACCCATACATGGTCGACATGGCAGTCAATGTGGTAAGCACTCCGCGATTGGGAAACATTTCTACGTCGTAGTGGAATCCTTCGGTAAATTGCGTCACTTCCAATTAAGCAAGCAATTAAAGGTAATTAGTGATAAGAAATCGGTAAGTTTCGTGTTTGAAAAAAACAGCAGCAAGATAAAAAATGATAAAATCCCTTGTTGGGGTCTGGAACATTCAGATTATGTTTTCGACGTAGTTTATTCAGCAGGCTCCAAGAATACTGTCGCGGATGCCTTTTTAATAGTAGGTGCTATCTTGAACTCTAAAAAAAATTAGTCAAGATGCTACGTACCTAGACGTAGCCGGAAGAAAAGCAAATACAAGGCTATCTACCAACCGCGGAGAGTGGGGAGATTCGCCTACATACCAAAAATCAAAAATAATAAAGTACATCGCCCACGATTATCTATTAACACATAAAAATAAATAAAGGATTCTGTACAAACAAGCAAAAAGAAAATAAATTAAACGTTACTATTTCAAAGCAAACAATTAGGTGATATGAACAATTTAGGAATTTAGATACGAAGTGCGCATCTCGTATTTACACAAAATAAAATTAATCAGTAGTAAATCAATATGTGAGAGCTTTTGTCAAACCTTTTTAAAATTTCACTTAATACTTCTTATAAAATAACTAATTAGTAGGAACAAATTAATGTGTGAGAGTTTTTGTCGAACGTTTTTAAAATTTCAACTAATAATTTTTGTAAAATAAACTAGTCCGTAAAGCGAATAAACGTATGCGTTCTTTTGACAAGCATATTTAAAAATAGTACATCGCACCTGTAGAGCGATAATATCGAATTGGAGCAACAAACAATAGTTTTACAATTGTAGGAGGCTTTCACGGCCGGAGTCATTATAAATATTTATGGTTCCGGGTTGGGACCGTGTCACTTTCTATATTAAGGTCGACGTTTCGCCCACTTTTGTAAAGGGCTTTATCAGGACAATTAAAGAAATAAGTAATAAAATAAATAATAAAGATAAGAATGATAATATTAAGCAGACAAGTTAAAGTGTAAAAAGAAGAGTTACTCCTCAACTAGAAGATTCACTAGCCCATTCAAAGCCAAAAAGTGTCTTGTGGCGAAATAACTGTTACTTCTTTATTACTTATTTTATTACTTATTTCTTTACTTGTCCTGATGAACCCCCTTACAAAAGTGGGCGAAACGTCGACCTTAATATATAAAATGACACGGTCCCAACCCGGAACCATAAATATTTATAATAGTTTTACAATGTGACGTTTCTTGTCACGTAACTACACCAAACGTTGATACGGAATATGCCATTAATACACACAAACGAAAACGAGTTGCATACCTGTGGGTGTCCTGATACTTAGCTCGCAAACCGTCGGGGGGTGAGTCAGCACAGCAATGCCATGATCGTGAGCATGCATTTACTCTGCTACCATAATTGCAGCAGCGGCCTACGGACAAAAGTAGTTGGTTTACGGACAAAAGAAGTGGTTCTACATAAAGAAAGAACCCATGTGGCTTCCAACTAAAAAAAAGAGAATACACGCAAGACACCTCCTAGTGGTCGAACAGAAACACGTGCATCGATTTTTGAAATACGGAGACGAATAAAATGTAGGAAACACGTCTACCTACAGCTGTACAATCAAACTCAACAATGGTTCAAACAACACGGAGTTGAACTACAAAATTCTCGCTTATCAAAGCGCGATTACGAAACTGGAAAACACGACATATCGGATAGTACGCAACCTTATTTTAACAAATCGTTACATTGGAACAATGGCGAAAACCGTTATACGGCGGTCGTAAGGTATACCAAGATGGCGGGTACCTAAAAACAAGATATAACTATTTACTTGTACCCTAAACTTGTCGCTTCGAAATAAATGAATTCAAAATGAAAATTTGTACAAAGCATATTTATTATTGTAAACAAGATGTTACTGAAGAATTTAAGAGATTACGGGATACCTAAAACAAAGCATACATTATTTAATTTATAGAATAAATTTTCGTTGTAAAAGAAAAAGGGATTTGAATTAAGGAATTTATTCGAGAGCGTATTGATTTAACCAGAGAAATTTTTAAAACAAAATTTGAACGTAACAAATTCCCCCCAGCAAAATTGACAGGTCTGGGTAGGAAAACAACAGTAATGGGAGTGGGCATGACCAAAAAAAAACAGAGAAAAAAACCCCAATCAGAAAAAGAAACAAAAACCAAAAAAAAAATTCGCTTAAGAACTAAAAGAAAATTTGTCACGAAAACGAAACAAAAAGAAAACAGAAAAAGAAAAAAAGAAACACCCCAAAATAAAAAAAAGAACTCTTGTCCGGCTCGAAGGAATAATAATAGAAGAAGAAAAAAAAGGAAGGAAAAGAAGCAAGCAACAAAGACTAAGATGGAACGGCATTGACACTGCAGAAAAGTCGTCGGAGGACGGATATTTCTAGTGAAGAAACAGGAAAGTCTTTGACCTCAAAAGGAGAAAAGGAACGAGTAAAAAAACCGACAGTACAAGCCCAAACAGGACCCACAGGTCAAACCTCAAGTAGGCAAAGGGACAACAAGGAAGAGCGAAAGGAAGAGAGGAGGAACGCTGGTAAAAGGAAACGGTGTACTACAAACTGTGGTAACCAAAAATCGTAACCGAAAAACCAAAGAAAAGAAATGCTAACTAGTCTTAAAATCGACTAAGTCGTGGTTTCCGAAGAACAGACTAGAAAGCACTTATCACAAAAGCCGATGGACGAAACACAATCGGTATAGGGACCGACAGCAAAGAAGACCAGTAAAAGGATAGGGAAAGGAAAGTGGAACGAAAGGAACGACAAAAAAAAGAAAAAACCAAAAAGAATAACAACAATACCAAGTATTAAAACAAAAACCTAAAGATCGCACAAAAGAAAATAAAACAGAATCTCAGTGTAGTTATGTATGAGTAGGTGTGTCCGTGTGCGTGTGTGTGTGTGTGTGTGTGTGTGTGTGTTGGTGTGTGTGTGTGTGTATGTGTGTGTGTAAGAAGTGTGTGTATGTGTTATTCGCGTATAAAGTATGCGTGTGTGTATGTGTTGTGTTGAACCGCTGTAGTTGCCTCTTACGACAGGCAGGTCGTACCACGGGGCTATTCTATTCCCGGATTCACACGGGTGCAAGGAGTACAAGGAGAGAACGGAGGAAAGAAGAACCAAGAAGAGAGTGGAAGAAAGGAGAACCAAGTGGAACTGTGTGGGTGTATGTGTGTGTGTATGAAGTGTGTGGGTATGGATTGGATGTATATAAAGTTTGTATGTGTGGGACCGCTGTAGTCGCCTCTTACGACAGGCAGGTCGTACCATGGGACTATTCTATTTCCGGACCCACACGGGTGAAAGAAAAAGCCAAAAAACCAAAGAACACCTTGCTAAGCAGGGAAGTAAAACGAAATCGTAACGTCCAAAAATCAAAACCTAATGAAAGCAAAGTCGGTATAAGAATCTGGGGCACGAGGACTAGGTATTGGGCTTAAAGCGTTTACGTCGCCAGAAGGAGAACAAAACGAGATCAAGTACATTAGGACTTCGCCGACGTACATCTTCCGGTTCTGCATTAGTATAGACAAATTTCTGCCTTTTATGGGCAATTTTCGCAAAACAGGGACATCAGGGGTGTAGTAGTAGTAGCACGCGGTTTAGGAGGTGACCAGGGTTGGTTTAGGAAACTCGAAACGAGTTAAGGAAAAAAATTGTTTGTTGTTAGGATTTGAGGTAAGAAAGTCAACGGTAGAAAAAGAAACATCATGGGTTGTCAGAATATCGACGGTAGAAAGAGAAAAAGTACTGGCTGTACGAAAATCAACCTTACGAAGAGAAACACAAGCAGAGCACGCGACAGTTAGGTTAGATAAAGGGACAGAAACAGATAAAATTTTATAGACGTTATATAAAGGGCTAGAAGTATTACAGTTAGGACAGAAAACAGCATTGGCTGTAGGAATATCAACCTTAGGAAAAGGAGCAGAATCCGCTAACACTTCAATAACATTACATAAAGGAACATAATCAGGTAGAACTACATCAAACCTTACAAAAACAAACAGCATCAGGAAGAACTTGAACAACAGTAGATAAAGGAACACAGCTAAAAGTTTAATAACCTTAGCTAAAAGAACAGAAGCAAGTAGAAGTTTGTCAGCATGCGATAAAGAAACACAGTCCGAAAGAATTTTGTCAACATCAGAAAAATGAGTAAGAGCAAGTAACGTTTCATCAACGTCCGATAAAGGAGTAAAATCAAGTAAGACTGCATCACTGTTAGACAACGGAGTAGGAACAGACAAAACTTCAGCCACAATAGGAATAGATGCCTTAATAATAGTAAATAACAAAACAGGATCAGGTAAAACTTTGACGACGTCAGCAACAGGCATCACCGCTACGGGTTTCCTTCTTCAACAGGACCTTTTCTATCTATATTAGGAATTATCATCACTTCAGCTACGGCTGTTATTACAGGTAGGATAAAAATTTGTTTAGTAGAACCATTTAAGAAAGCAGGAACATATAGAATTTTGACAGCAACGGCAACAGACATTAAAGATACAAGTTAATGAATTCTAACAGGACCTTCGCTGACTAAATTAGGAATTATCATCACTTCAGCGACATGTGTGCTTGCAGCCACGACAGGAATTTCTTGGGTAAAAATCGTTTAAGAAAGCGGTAGCAAACTCTTGAAAAGCTACCTGTAAGTCACTAATTCGAAGCATGGGTTGTAATGGTGGTGAAGGCACAGTTTGAGGTGAGAGTAAATTAGTAGGGCGAGCAGAAGAAGGAGTAGAATAGGATGTAGAACTAGAGATGGAGGAAATTTTGTTCGAAGCTAAATTCGCTGAAGAAGGGTATGTTTTGATAGTAGAAGCAGGATAACCTGGATGAGGGACAGAAGAGAACGTAGAGTGAGAACAAAAGAAATTAGGCAGCTAGAGGTGAGGACAGTATTTAAAGTATGACTCGAAGACCTATTAGTAGTAGGCTGACAGTTTGGACAGTTGCGGCGAGAAAGTCCCTTATATCCGCAACCATAGCAATGGAGTACTGGAGGACGAGTACAACGTGTCGAAACATGACCAGGTTTATCGTAATTAAAGCATACGACCTGACGAGTAGAAGTAGAACAAAGAGGAAGAACAGTAGAAGGCACGGAAGAAGTATCGAAACTACTCGTAGGCGTCGGAGAAATTATAACAACTCGATCATGTGAAGCAAAAGTATTTTCCTCAGTAGTAGCAAATTTATAAGCAAAATCCGGGGGTTCAAAATGTTGAATCAGTAAATTAGACAACGACTTCCAGTCAGAAAACCTATGCCGGTAACCACGATACCAAAGTAACGCTTTAGCCTCGAACAAGTCCACTGCAGACTCAAATAACTGCAATTCCGACACATGGTAAGTTCGTCGGAGTTCTTAGACCCGTCCTAAAAAATTATGTACAGTAAGAGTGTTCGGGACACCAGAAAATTTCAAATTCCACTCCCACACTGGGAGACCTTGATGGGAAGCCGAATAAGGAGTAGCGACTGACTTAGGCACTATAGCAGGACTGATTCCGGTTCAGCAGTAACAGTATGTTGGTTGTGACAAGGTGATACGGAATTATCGACCAGAATATTTGCCGGTTATAATTTCAGACATTCGTCCTTTAACTCTTGGAAGGAGTAGACGGTAGGCAAATGGGTTCTATAAAGTGGATCAATGTTACGAAGCAAAACGGACAATTGAACATCTTCACTAAAAGAACCATAATTCCCAAAAAGACATGTCAAACACGCAAAATAATTAGTAATGCTTTCGGATGACTTCTGCCGTCTCCTACAGATTATAGAAGAGATTTGATGAAGGGAGATTTATTATGAATATGTAATTTGTTTGAAATGGCTTCAAGGAAGAAAAGATAAGGGTGGAAGATATGGAAATAAGGTAGTCTAATGATAATTTTAATGAGCATGTAGAATTATGTAATAAAGAAGCAAGGCTTGCATTTAATTTTGAACACTGATTAGTTTTTCATTTAGCATAAATACACAATAAAGAATTTTTTGCATATTTTATAATACTCTGTTTGTAAAGTTCTAAAAGCATTTGTTTGGATAACCAGAGGAATTTTTGTTCATTAGTATTTTCGAAGGAACGATAAGTTGATTTAATGGATGCAGAGAAGTTAATTTTACATCCATGTATAAAAAACTTAAAATGTGTATCTAAGAGTAGTTTGGGTTTTCCTATTTGAACACCTGAAGGAAATTAGTAGGTTTGTGGTATAGTTTGAGTCCAATGTGGTACTTTCGGATGGAGTATTGGAAACTCAAATGTAAGGTATAGTTTGAGCGACGGCTCCGTGGGCTAGATAGATTCGCGTATGAATACTAATTCCAAAGTATCGGATACGATTCCCGATACGAACCGCTTGAAAAATGTTAGGTGAGCATTTTCTACAAGAATGCGTCCTCGTTCAGATGGAAGGTGAAAAGTAGGTCCCGTCTGTGCATGTTGTGACGCACGTTAAAGATTCCTATCATACCTGGAACAGCAAGGGTTTAGTACAATTTAAAATCTTGATGTAAAAAACTAGCTTCTTGGCTGGAGTATTGGAAAATCTAATGCAGGGTATAGTTTGAGCTTAATATCGATAAAGAATAGCAGGTGGACAAATTTAAAAAAGTTAGAAATTTCAATTTGTAGCATAGTTTTGAAGTATTATATTAAAAATAAAAGAAGCTTCATAAAGATTGTTCAAGTTTAGGTACATATTATTGGTTATAAAGAAATGAATAGTTGATAGTTTAAAGCGACAAAATGGTAGTCAAACTTTTTCCAATATAGATTCTTCCTTTTTAATATTTAGAAGATTCTGAATTGGTATCGTTTTCGAAAAATCTTGAAATATGAAATAAATCGAAACATTTGTGTTCCGTTTGTATTTATAGTTAATTTACTGTTAGTTATAACATAATTATAGCATATGAATAATTGATAAAAATGTGATTTGCAATAACCTTATCTAACCTTATGATAATTGATGTTGTTTCGTGTTTCAATAATCCCAATTTGCTCGTGCAGTTCAGTGTTAGCTTGCAGGTAAACTTGCATCCGCCTTGTGGACATTAAATGTCATTAGATTTGTCGCGATTCAGCCTTCAAGCTACTCTATGTTATTGATGTACCGCTAAAACTTAGTTAAAAGTGTGCTGAGCGTCGCAATGGTTTTTTGTTAGACCAATACGACCTCCTGTCAAAAATCGACGTTTTTTACTACTAGTTCTTTGAACACCGCTAAATCTAATAACTCATGTAAGTATTTCAAGGTTTCCGCTATTCTTATTGTTTTCGTATACATGTCCACTTATCTCACCATCTGTGGTTATCAAAGTTAACCGCCGCATTAACCTATATAATCAATTCTCGCCGAATCTGAATGTTACCTGCAAGCGCTAAAATTTTTATTACTTTAGGTTATTAGAAACCGCTTATCAAGGTACAGCATTTATGTATCTTGGTAGTTATTATCTTATAATTACATACTTGGTTGATTAATACTTGAATTTGGTTTTTAAATTATTTGTAGTGCATACATTAAAAGCTTCCTTTTGCGAAAATTTCACTATTGTTGCATTCTAATTTTGAGACCAGAATATTTCTGGTTTTAAGTCGAGGTAGAAAAATTCTAAGTTTGCAGACAACAATTTGTCGGAGAAAAAGAAGTTTAAGTTAAGGGAGAAGAATACATTAATTTATTAACCCAGTATTTATTTAAATTTAAAAATTTTAAACTGAATATTTTTTTTGTAATTTTACTGTTAAGAGATTTAAATGAATTTGTAGTTTTGCTTGAAAATTTGATAAAAACTGAAACATTTAAGATTGTTTAAAGAACAAGTACATTATTTTTCATTGAGAAAGTGATTGTTGATTGATTTTTGATATAAATTATGGTTGAGTGAATACACTGTGCAATTGGAGAATTAAGTGTACGAATTCTATTTAAAAAGAAATTAAGGTATGAGTTTAAAAGAAATAATTTGTATATTCCTTTATTTATTTATAATAATATTTATTGATATTAACATGTATAATATTTCTTCCTAAGAAATATATATTTTTATTGTTTGATTATGATTTTGTATTTGTTAGCCGATGCTTGCTATTAAAACTAAACGATTGGAGATTAATAGAATTTTGTTTTGAGCCAGAGATCGGAAAGCTAAATCGAGCAATTTTTATTGTATGAATCAGCGTATGTGTTAAGCGAGGAAAATGGTATTTTGTTGTACAGGTAGAGAGCGGAGCCCAGAATTGAGAAATATATAATACGAGGATAAGGTAAAAAGTTCTTGGCCTACAATGAAAAACTGCAATTTTCAGTAAAAAAATGATTTTATTTTTTGACATAATCCCCCTTAACTTCAACACTCTTAGCCCAGTGTTTCTCCAACATCAGTATTCCTTCCAGGAAGTGAGAGTCTGAAAGGCTGAATATTCATCTACGGCCCTCTCAACTTCGTCATTGGACATGAAGCGCTTCCAGAAACAAATTTCTCTAAGTTTGGGAACAGATAGAAATCTGAGGGCGATAAATCAGGGGAATAGAGGTGATGGCCGAGCAAGTAGCCAAATCCGTCAATTTTCCCATTCCCAACGCACTCTTGTGTGCAGGTGCTTTGTCTTGGTGGAAGATGATTTTTTCTTCTTCAACCCAGGCCTCTTCTCGCGAATTTTGGCATTCAGCTGGTCAAGAAGGGTGAAGTAATATTGGCCTGTAATTTTTCTGCCTTTTTCAAGGTAATCTATTAACAAGATCCCATTCGCATTCCAAAACACGCTGGCCATCACCTTTCCGGCAGATGCGATCGACTTCGCTTTCTTTGGCGCTGAACAACCGGCTGCCACCCACTGCTTCGACTGTTGTTTTGTTTCTGGCGTGTAATGGTGGACCCATGCCTCATCCAAAGTGACAAATCGCCGCACAAAATCGCTTAGATCTTTATTGAACCGGGCCAAACATTGCTGCGAAACTCGTTTTTGCATTTGCTTTTGAATGACATTCAGCAAATGCGGCGCCCATCTTGCGCAGAGTTTTCGCATCCCTAACTCTTTGTGTAAGATGTTTCGCACCCGTTCGTCCGATATCCCTACAGCCGCAGCTACCGCCTTCACTTTCACTCGCCTATCGTCTAACACGATATCATGCACGTTTTCGATCGTTTCTGGTGTGGTTGCGGTTTTTGGTCATCCTTCACGTGGGTCATCTCGAAAGACGTGCCACCACGTTTAAATCAGCTGCCCACTTTTTAACGGTTGACAGGGAAAAGGCAGAGTCTCCGTAAACTTTTGTCAACTTCGGATGAATTTCCTGAGGGGTAGATCTGTCCAAAACGAAGAATTTTATGACCGCACAATATTCAAGTTTATCCATCTTAAGAAAACACGCATAAGACGTCTGCTTGAAAAATTCGTGTAAACAAACTACTTGAGATAGCAAGTTGAAACTTGTCATACAAACTAATGACATGTGCACGCAGACGGGAAGCACAAACTTTTGCTGATTGGAATGCCATCTCTGTGTCAGGTCGAGAACTTTTCACGTACCCTCGTATTATGGGAAATCAATAGTATTTTCCAACATTTTAATATAATATTAAGTCAGAGTTTTCTAGTATCTAACATTTTAATTTTAATTTGATAAAAATAAACCTTGAGTCATTTAATTTTCAAACTTTTGCATGTAGTAAATATGTACTTGACTCGAACAAATTTTATTATTGAAAAATAACGCTGGATTACTTTCGAATACATTATTTGTGAATTATAAAAACGTAGAATAGTAGCGATGTGAATCTTTTATGATTTTTTAATTTTTAAATTTCAGGTAACATCTGTTGCTTTTGGAGGAAAAGATTTGGATGAATTATACGTAACAACGGCAAGGGGCGTTTTTGTAGAAAATATGCCTTTAACTCCTGCTGACGGAGCTATCTTTAGAATTACTGGTCTAGGTGTTAAAGGTTTGAGTGGAGTTCCATTTAGGTTAAAGCATCCAATATCTTGAAAATGAAAATTATGATTTAACTATTATAATATCACAACTTGCTTTGTTTTGATGGTAATAAAAAAATGACTATTTGAATTGGTTTTAAATAAAAAAATTAATACACCATGGAATTTTTTCCACGACTATCCAGTAATGCATTTCAGAATGGATCCATATTAGTGCTTATCATTCTGTAGCTGTATATGGATTTATAATCCAACATCTTTAATAAAACAGGAACATTCAGATCGTGAAATAAGATCATAATCCAATACCTCTGACAAATCAGTACATACATAATGTTCGAATCATGTGAAGTAGGCTGTTACACTTTGACAAATAAATTATTGCTTGTCAGTGTTTGTGATACTAGTTTAAACGTTTAGAAAATATCTGATAATGAAAATTTTTGTAGTCATTAAAAAAGGGTGGTATTCTCTTCGCGAGTTATGGCCAATACTCGTTCAGATTACGCCGCTCGCTCTAACGAGCTCGCAGCACAAACCTTCCGAATGATTAATGGCTATCATAACTTGCTCGTTGAATAATATAATATTACTAACGTGAGCGATAGCACGCTAGCTGTAATTAACAATATCGTCCCGTAGGTACGGACATTTATACGCCAGTTAATCAGGTATAGATTCCTTTTAGTCGTTCTCGACATAGGTTGTTCCTTATCCACCCTACGAACCATTTTCCGTTTATGAAACACCAAGTGTCATTTTGACACGTATCAAAAATATCTTTCTATATTAGTCTTTTATATGTATTTTTGTGCGGCCGATATGGATAACGCGTTTCAAATCATTTTTCAGCCCGGAAAGTACGTTTTTTGTCGAACTAGATCGGTAAAGTGACATAAGAGATCAGAAAGTGACACAAAAGCTCGGAAAAATGACTGTGGTGCTTATATGTAAATAATTTAACAAAGTATGCTTGATACGTCAGTGGCCATGACAATACTGTTTTTATCGGTTAGTAAGTTCTTGTGAATTATTTGTCACAAGCTTGTAAATTATTTAAAATGTTTATATTGTTGTTCTGTTAATGTCAAATTATTTGTGGCTGCACAAAAAATTTAGTACGCGTCACACTCGGAAAGTATTTTTAACAGGGCTCGCATACTTTCAGGGCTCCGCCCACGGCGTCGCTCTGAAAACCGCATACCCGCCCTGTAAAGTACCACTTTCCGTTGATATTGAAAAAGCACGTACTAATACACGTGGAGTGGAGATGAGCTGTCAGCAATATCGATTTTCTATAACTCAATTGGGGTTTGGAACGCGACAGCAAATATGCATATGACAGAGGTAAAAATATTACAAGCAAGGTTTTATGACAACACAGAATAGCATCATTGGTTGGGAACGGATAGTTTTATAAACGTACGAACATGCGACAGGTGAGAGCGATTTTCGGATCATTCGGCGCGTCCACAAGGTAAATTTCCGGAATCTTCAAGTCGGTTATATCAAAATTTGCAGAATTGTTATTTGAAAATAAGTTTTTCGCGTGAAGTGTGTCCTAGAGGTGGAATTTTGAAAAATATAAATACTCTAGGAGAAGTAGGAAGACTCTCTTTGTAGTCTCATCGTTTTATACTACATTACAACGATATACCGACGGTATAGTAGAGTTCTTGTGAGTATTAAAAATATTCATAATACAGTAAATGTAGTGCTAGCACTTGTAACTTGGTAGTTGAGACTTTATAGTTATTAACGTGAATAGTGTCGAGTGAATTAAATTAACCGAGGTCCAACTAATACCATACCAAGCTAGTAAATTAATATACAGAAGTATAATATACGTGAGTTTGTATGCTGTGATGGAATGGTAATTGGAAGCAAGGCGCTTGGCGAATTTATTGTGGTTATCATCTATGAATATGTGGAGTATCAGAGCGCATAGTCACGAAGCAAAAGGGTTCTAGTGATCATCGTCGAAGGGATGGAGGCCTGAAGCATTCTCCAGGTAACTTATTTGAAATTTCTGTTATCTGATAAACTTTTATATTATTGGGTGATGTGTGAGTGAATATTGGGGTTATTTGTGGTTATATAACGTATTGGAAAAGATGTGTACTGAACAATTACTGTGGTTATTTAAAATATTGAAAAAGGGTGTATATAAAACTTACTAAATTTTATTATGAATATAAATTGGATTGTTAAGGATAAACGGGTCTATTAATTTTGTATTAATTTTATGCTAGGTAAAATGCATACATAAATAAACTGGGTTATTATGAGCTCACCAAACTCCAGTGTGCAATAAATTTAGGGTATTATTTGGGCCCTATCTACCCATATTGTATTAAATGTGTTTGCAAATAATAATTTAAAACAAGGACTTTAAAACATATCACTTATTGAGTTGTAATTAGTATACCAAACTGTTTATACCTGTGAATAATTTGTCTGTAAATAGCGGTAAATAAAAGATTGTATGATGGTTGTATTATTTGGTGATTTTATTGAATGGTGTGTGAGTGGGAAGGAAGAATTATTGTAAATTTAGGTATCCGAGAAGAAACACAGCTGAGCTAGCCAGGAAAGCTGCTGAAGATTTTTGAAGCCGAAAGTAACAGGTAAGATTTGTTTTTTTGAAAATTTTTATTTTTTAAAGGTATTTAATGACTCACTCTCGATTCTTAAACTTTAATCCACGGATCCACAGCACTCTTATGACGGCCCAACGTTGGGGCTTGAATGGTTTTTAGGGAGATTCAGAGATTGTCCCCGGTTCCACAGCAATATATATATATATATATATATATATATATATATTGCTGTGAAACCTACAAAAAGCCTCACCAGAGTAAAAAAAATATTCGAGCCTCTTGAATTGGGCACCAAGATTTGTTGTGATTCTCGCCCTGTTGAATCTTTTCAGATGGTCGCCTTTTTACTCTTTCCGCCTCGGCTGCTCACCTAGTTAAAACTTTCATCCTCATTCATAAAAAAAACAAACACATTCCTACCGCAAACATCAGCGTTAACTCTATTTACATCAATATTCATAATACATTAAAATTTCAAAATTAAATTTCAGCATAAATATCAGTATCATAAAATTTCAAGTTTAAATTTGTCATCATTTTAATACGCATCCAGAATTAAAGTCCTGGTAGGATGCCTACTAATTAATTTAACAATATTTGCAGACCTGAGTCTGAGTACAAAGGGAGCATCTCCCACCCCTTTACGTTAATCAAAGAGGTTAGTCTAATTGAGCTCAAAGACAGACCCAAATTTTTATCATAATCAAGAACATAAACTGCTAAACACTCCTTTCTACTTAAACAAGAAAATTTCACCTTAAAATTAAAAGTTTGTTGTTTGTACAAATTCACTACTGTCCATTTTTTAGCAAACAAATTATAAAGTTATTCAACACACACCAAAACATCAAAAATCGAACAACAAAGCATAAGTTACCTGAAGGTTAATGCACTCGTGGCTCCAATGTACATCGTCCTTTGTTAATCACACCATTCCAACTGGGTTATGTTTACGGCTTCTGATTCTGAACGCTTTTAAAATTTTCTACACCACCATTCATCTAAAATTGTTTCAGGGCTTCTCAGGACTCTTCTAAGTATATCAAAATCTTGTTTTGTGGATCCAATCACGATTACGAATAACATTTAATTATTAACACCCCCGAAAAATAGCAAAGAAATACATACTTCTTTCACGCTATACCCCAAAACTGCCTACTTTTGTTTATTCATTTATCGTTACAAATTTAGATAATTGGTACAGTAATACTCGCAAATATAACTAGACTTTATTACCTTGTATCTTCTTTTCTAAGTGCACTAATGCATAATAACTTGTATCGTAGCACGTAAAGAGCAAACTGTTTTAAAGTATTTAATAATCACCAAAATATAAGAGCAAACTGTTTAAAGTATTGAATCAAAATCGAAAATCTAAGAGAGCGAAACTGTTTAAAGTCCGGGTTTATATAATAGCTCGCCTGTATGTCGGTTTTGTCCCGCGACGGCCAGTTTTCAAAATTTCGCATACTATGTTCCCTTTTCGACAGTCCGGCACGCGGTTCTATTAAATTTGCACACGCGCCAGTTGAAAATCTAAGAAATTTTCACACGGCTCACAAACACGTCCGAGAATACTAATTAATTTTGTATAGAAATCGTTACGTTTACACCTCTCATATCTGCATCTTATTACAACCAACCATTTCCTCGTGACGTTGCTCAAATCACGCCTTTCATTATCTATGTCTCTGCCTTGCGCATTTTATCTGTCTTTTTCTAACTTGCTCCTAGTGGTGCAAATCGATACTCTTTACTATCGGTTATTTCAGTCCACGTGTATTCTTATTTGGGTTAAATAACACCGTATCTAGCCTTCCCGTTAATATAAGCTACGGTTTATCCGACCATTTCCAATATACGCAGAATTTTCATGTTTATCCAAACAAATTAAACTGAAATTGACTTTTAAAAATACGCAGGTGTGTGCTCCTAATTAACGTTTTAATATAATTCTCAGAGCTTTTATTTCATGGTATTTTAACCTTGGATTTTCACAGGCTTTTATGCTTATTATATTATTAATAATGGTTCAATTAACTCCAACTAAAATAATAATGAATGGCATTGACTTCTACCCTTTAATTTTTAGCGAATACGCACTAAATATTAATTTATTATTTGTACACTTTGTTTAATACCCATTACTTAAAAATTGAATTAATTAATATAAATTTTGCACGTAATTTCTATTTGTTTCTTGGAACAATTAAATTAAATACACGTTGAGCATTTTAATTCTGCTTCTTTTTATAGAAAGCGTCCTTATACACGGTGATTAAAATTATTTGATGTCGTTAATTAATTTTCTACCCTGGTCTAAATTTGAGTAATATATACACACACATATGTAATTATGCAGTATTTGTGGGTTATAGGTCTCTAATAAGAGTATACTCTTTTTATATCATCTGAATTTTCGACTTTATTTTTACTCTCGATCACAGATTTCTAGAAATTACACGTTGTGCAAACACATATCTTAAAACAAATGTATATTTACAATATTTGAGATTAAAATTAACTGGCATGTGTATAATAAAACATTTTAAAATTTCTGAGCCTAACACCCACTGGCATATACATATATAAAATTAAACGTCTTTACAGAACATGTATGCTAAAATAAGGTTCTGTAAAGACGTTTAATTTTATATATGTATCTGCCAGTCAGTGTTCGGTTCAGAAACTTTTAAATGTTTTATTATACACATGCCAGTTAATTTTAATCTCAAATATTGTAAGTATTCATTTGTTTTAAGATATCTGTTTGTATAACGTGCAGTTTATAAAAATCTGTGCTCAAGAGTAAAAATTAATCGAAAATTCAGATGGTCTAAAAAGAGTATACTTTTATTAGAGACCTATAACCCACAAAAGCTGCATAATTATTAAACTTGTAGGTTGTAAAGTCTGAACTGTAACGACTGCTAATAATTAACTTAAAAAAACCCTCACGTTTTGGGCGCCTAAAATACTGAGAAAGCTGTTGCTGGGCGTCACTTAATAATACAAAAAGCCCCACTCTCTGGGTGCCAAAAATACTGCAAAAGCTGCTTCTAAAAGTTAAACATTCTACTATTCGTGCTCTACGATTTGGGCGACAAAAATACTGTCAAAGTTGCTCTGACTCTATCTCTGGTTCTAATGAAGTCCCTCCTTCATGATTGCCAAAATGCTACCAACCTTCGGTGCTACTTGTATACTTAAAAAGCTTAAAAATTTCTGCTTCGCAATGAAGTTTGCCACGGCTGCTCAGCTGCTTTCTGCAATTATACATACATACTACATTTCGAGATCAATAATTCCCCAGATTAATTATTTCCAATTAATTATCCGAGAAAGTATCAGGGCTTTACCACGTGTTTTACTTTAACCTTGGTTTTATAAAAGCTCTTAGTAAAACCTTAACCTCTCGTGCTACTTTTCGCAGATCAAACAGTGCAAAGTTCCTTTTACTTTGTACAAACAAAAAATATTAGTAATGTTCAAAATCTTTTTTTAACATAAATTCCCACATAAAAATGCAGTAAAATATTACAATAGAAAAAGTTCAATTTGTAACTCTTTCCAAGTTTGTTCGTTTTGTTCATAAATTATATCCACAATGCACAAAAGTCATTTCACCAGTTTATACACATAAGCAATAAAAAGCAACAGTTACCTGGATACTATCCCTACATTCGGCTTGTTATTAGGGATGGACTCGGGCTCGGGCTTTCGGGCCGGCCCGGCCCGAGCCCGGCCCGATTTCAGGATCGAATCCGGGCCGGGCCGTTGACTACTTTATTCGGGCCGGGGCCGGGCCGGGCCTATCTTTTTTCGGGCCGGGCCGGGCCAAACGACTTAGGCCGTCCCGAACTTTTCGGGCCGAAAAACTCCATTGTCCCTTCACTTCTATCTCACATTGAGTAAGTAAACGTTCTTAATTATATTTTCACGTAGTGTCTTCATGAACACATTAATAATCAGTTTTTCGTCTTGTTTAGTGTAAAGGAAACGTGATAATATAACTCACTTCTTATACCGAATATTTTTTCTAGTCCTATTTAATGTTCCTCATGTTGTACTTTAGGCAAGTTAAAGATGCTTAGGAACATCAAACTAGGTGATTTATTCATAATTCAATAGTTTGCACGATTTATATTATGTATATGTATATACTTCAAATTTTAATCATGCGGCGAACGTCGATATTATCAATCGCGTGTATAGTTTATGTCTACCGCCTAAAACACTAGAGAGTTATTGCAAAGTTCATTGTACCAATTTTTTAATAAAGTTTTCCCTTATTTGACAGTTACACATGCGCAATTACACCTCCAATGTTTGTACTTTATTAAAATACAGGACACCTTTATTTAATTTAAACACAGGCAGGGAATGCTTTTATTGAAGGCGCCTTAATTTTGACATATGCCAAATGCCTAACGTACAAACTTACATTTAATTGTCTGCTTTGTGTATAAATATAGCGAAATAAATGGTTTTTTGTAGTGTTGTTTCCGTAATTAAATTTAGAAATATAATGTCCAGGTTTATAACACGAAAAAGATATAAAACGTCAACGCTCTAAATACGAGGATGCTGTTTTGTAATGCTTTTCCTAGAAGTAAACTGTAAAATCCTTTTGAAAACAGCTATGCTATATGCTTGGAAAGAAGTAAAAACAGTGTCTTGAAGTAAATTCAAAAAGTATTCCGTGAAAACACTTTGACAACACACACAAATGTTATCAAATCAGTGTGAAATAAAAGACTCAAATAATAAAAAAAGGTTCATCTTTGTGTGAATACAATTTCTTTGATTTTTTCCAATATAGTTAAACATATAGGTCACCTTATCACAAAAGAGATTATTTATTTATTCATTTTTAAAACATAACCTATAGATATAGAATACTAAACATATATGACAGAATAAAGAGTAAGGGAAAACACACTTGCACTAACACTCCTTTAGATTGAATGCAAACTTTTAAAAAAGGATACTTTATTTGAAGATTCTTTTAATAAAGTCTGCTTGGAATGAGTTTGCAACAACTTTCTAATTTCAAGTAGGTAATTTTAGTAAAATTCTTTGTAGTAGGAACGACAAAATAAAGCGGACGCAAATTTATTATAAAGATTATAAGGTGCGTTAAGCGTACAATTTCATAAACATTGAAAATTGCTAAACATTTTGTACCTTTGTTACCTATTTTTAGGATTTTTTAAAGAATTGTTACGTTTATTTTTAGCATAAATTAATTACCCTATTTTTCTCCCTTATTAATTCAATACCCGCTCAAATAAATTCTGTTTCTACTGTTAAATCCTTCAACATAATTAATAATAAACACATTCTCGAATAAATTCCTCAACTTAAATCTAGTTGCTTTGAAACGACAAGTTTATGCAACAACTAAATAGTTATATCCTGTTTCAGGTACCCGTTATCTTGGTATACATTACGAACGCCTATAATGCTTTTCTCTATTGTTTTAATGTAAAAACTTGTTGAAATAATGTCGCACACTATCTGATAAAACCCGGGTTTTCTAGTTTTAATCCCGCTTCGATAAGCGAGGGTTTGCAGTTGGAATTCGTGTTATTTAAACCATTGTTAAATTTGCTTCTACAGCTTGTGCGTCGACATATTTTCTACATTATTCGTTACCTTATTTCTAAAGCAGTGCACGTCTGTTTATTTTCTGTTCGACAACTAGGAGGTGTCTTGCGTGGATTGCTTTTTTTAGCTGGAGGCCAAATGGGGCGTTTCTGTGTTGACTCACTCCCGACAGTTTTCAAGCTAAGTATCCGGACACCTATAGATATGCAACTCGTTTCCTTTTGTGTGTTGTGTCAATAGGATATTCCGTATCAACATATGGTTTAGTTATGTGACAAGAAACGTCACATTGTAAAACTACTGTTCGTTGCTGCTAAGCGATATTATTGCTCTACATGTGTGATGTACCTGTGTTAAAAGTATTGGACAGACACACGCTTATTCCTTTGTACTGATTAGTTTATTTTACAAACGGTACTATGTATGATTTAACAGATATCTGACAAAAGCTCCCACACGTTAATTCTTTCCTACTAATTAGTTATTTTACAAAAAGTATTAGGTGAAACTTTAAAAATGCTTGACAAAAGCTCTCACAGGTTTATTTACCACTGATTAATTTTATTTTGTGTAAATCTAATGTACTAAATTGTTCATATCACCTAATTGTTTGCTTTCAAATAGTAACGCTTAATTTATTGCTCTTGCTTGTTTGTACAGAATCCGTTATTTATTTTTATTTGTTAATAAATCATCGAGGGCGATGTGTTTTTTGTTTCTTTTTGGTATGTAGGCGAATCCCCCCACTCTCCGCGTTTAATAGTTAGCCTGGTACTTACTTCTCTTCCGGCTACGTCTAGCTACGTAACAGGATCAAAAATCAAATGATATACTACGATATGTTCCACAAGTATCTTGATTGTAATTCAAAATCATTATACTCTAAAATTAAACAAAAGAGTGATAGTTACTTGTTGAACACAACAGAAAAAATATCTTCTCATTCGCCGAATAAAAGTCGGACCGGCCAGAAATTTTGGGCCGGCCCGAAATTTTCATTTCGGGCCGGGCCGGTTACCTTTCTGCGTTGGGCCGGGCTTATTAAAAGCCCGGCCCGGCCCGAGACCATCCCTACATGCTATCATTCCCTCAGAGACTGCAGTATACAGGAACACCCCAACCTGACTTGCAATAACCATTTGACCACGAAATCAACTCATCTGCTACATTGAAGGCGCATCCAAATTACCTAAACTGTGCTATTAATACCATTAACTGTTGGTAAACAACCAAATTGACCAACCACTGACAACTATTCCATTTCGATTTGTATACTTTTGTACACCTAGTGCAAATTAAAATTAAAACAATCTCTACTTACGTAGAGTACTTTTTTATTCAACTCGTTAAAGAATTTTACTCTTGTAGCCATCAGCTGGTTGTAGACTAAGAGAAAGTTTTACTCTATTCAAACTCTGAGACTAAGAGAGCTCCAAAACCATCTCTTGGTGTTTATATATCCCTTTCCCCTTTCAAAGTATGCTAGAATTCTTCAAACTTTCTACAATACAAACATTCAATTCCTAAACCACTCTCACTAACGTACACAAACAACTCCAACCGCCACCGAAATTCTAGATGTTACATCCACACCAACAAGCTTACGTAGACCTGTCTCCGTATTTCCTTTTCAACCGAAACTCACTTCTTTGAAAATCACTTAAACATCACAAAAACGCACACCTAACTAACCGATGTTTGTCGAATTTCAATAACTCCACTCTTGTATATTCACACTAACTGACAAAGTAAACGTTTAAAATACGTCCCTAATGCAACATATGTAGTATCTATCTCCCCAAAATCACATTTCTCTTGCTTTGTACTCACTCCACTTTGTATAACCACCAATCTGTACTCACTCCACTACCTTATATTTATAACACGTGTTATCCTCATTTCGTTTTAACATACACGCTAACGAAACTATCATTTACTTCATCTGCCTTCCCCGTTGTCAACGAACGTTAACGTTTAATCTACGCTTATCTCACTTATACATATTCTATCTAATAATCTTGCCTTGTTTACTTGTTTACAAGTTTTGTTGTAACTGACGAAATCACTCTCTCCAACTCAAGGTTCATATTTTTTAATGAGCTATCCTTCATTGACTGCGGTAACCAACATTACCTAGAATTTGCTTGTTATTTGTGCAACGTTTCCTCCTCTAATTAAAACTACACAGAAATTGCGACGGTTTCACTAATTTATTTAATTTAATACTAGGAAGGCTGCTTCAAAACACTTTCACAACTTCTCGTAAATAATCTAACGCCCAACCTTGCTTGTAAACTAAACAATTTGAAATCTTAGAAACGCTTTTGAAAATATACCTCCACCTTTGCTATAATTTAACTATGAAGATTAAATTGGTTTATAATATAAAATTTAGATGCTCGCTTCTGCCCTTTCACGTTCTAAAAGCTTTTGGAAAATATTCTTATACTTAAATACGACTGTTAAAATATGTTTATAACTATCAAATTTTAAATGCTATTTTATATACGCTATACCTTATGAATATTTATATCTTAAGGATTATGAAAATTAACTTTTAGATTTCTAAAATATTGCAGTAAGATTATTAATTTTTACACCAACAATTTGAAAAGCATTTCAAATTGTAATTTGTTGCTTTTACATGCTGAATCACGAAATAAATTACCAAATGAATTATTAATGCCCTTTTAACACTCAAAATCACAGTAATACATATATATATATTGCTGTGAAACCTCCAAAATCCGTGAACTACGCTTTTCGCCTCGGCTGCTCACCTAATTTTATAAACCTCCTCATTCATAAAATTAAACAACACATTCCTACCACAAACATCAACGTCAACTCTATTTACATCAATATTCACAATACATTAAAATTTCAAAATTAATATTCAGCATAAATTTTTAATATCGGAAAATTTCAAAATTAAATTTATTATCATTTTAATGTGCATCCAGAATTAAAGTCCTTGTTGGATGCCTACTAATTAATATAACAATATAAGCAGACCGGAGTCTGAGTATAAAGGGAGCATCTACCACCCCTTTACGTTAATTAACCAGGTTCGTCTAATTGAGCTCAAAGACATACCCATATTTTCATCATAATTCAGAACATCAATACTAAATACCCCTTTCTACTTAAACAAGCAAATTTCATCTTAAAATTAAAATTTTATGGTTAGTACAATTTCACTAATGTCCATTTAAAGTAAATCAATTATAAAGTTATTCGACACACACAAAAATGTCAAACAAAATAGTATAATTTACCTGAAGGTTACTGTCCTCAAAGCTTCAATGTACATCGTCCCTTTAGTAATCACACCATTCTAACAGGATTATATTTACGGCTTCTAATTCTCAACGCTTTTAAAATTTTCTCCATCACCATTTATTTAAAGTTGTTTCTGGGCTTTTCCGGAACTCATCTGTGTATATCTGACCCTTGTTTCGTGGATCCAGACACGTATTTGAACCATTTAATTATTAACACCCCCGAAAAATAGCAAAGAAATTCATGCGTCTTTCACCAATATACGCCAAAACTGCCTACTTTTGTGTATACATTTGTCGTTGTAAATTTTGCTAATTGCTACACTGATACTAAATTTTATTACCTTGTATCTAAGTGCACTGAAGTACATTCATGTTAGCACGTAAATAACAAACTATTTTGAATCACTAAAATATACGAGCAAAATTTTAAATTATTTTATCAAACTAAAATGCACTGTTTAACATCTTGAATCAAGTCGCGGATGTAAGAGCTTTTAACGCATCGAATAGTCAAAAGTCTAAGAGGCCGAAATTCATATTACCACCGGTATATATAGCAAAAAGCCTGTCTGTCGGTCTGTTTCCCAAAACAGACAATTCTTAAGAATTTCTCATTCTATGTTCCCAGTCCGTCGCTCGCGCGTCGGTTTTTACGAAATTTTCACTCGCCCCATTTAAATCTCAGAAATTCTCACACGGCACGCAAACATGTCCGAGAAAAACTAATTATTTTGTACAGAAATTGTTGTTTCTACCTCTGATATTTGCATCCTATTTTCAACCAATTGTGACCCTCGTGACGTTGCTCAAATCACGCCTTTTACTATATGTGTCTTTGCTTGACGCATTTTCTCTTTCCTTTTCTAACCTGTTCGTATTGGTGCAAATTGATATTCTTTACTATCGATTATATTTTAGTCCATGTGGACTATCTGGGTTTAATAACCCCGTATCGCACATTCTCGTGAATATTAAGCCCCGGTTTCTCCAAGATTCTTTGAAACCATTTGTTATCTGCAAACTTTTCGCCGTACGTGATATTTAAACTACGCAGGTGTTCAAAATAATATTAATTCTCAGAGCTTTTTAAATAAACCCTGTTTTGTATTTCGTGCTAAAGCATCTGACCGTTTCCAATATCCTTAGAATCGACATGTTTATCTAAACAAATTAAACTGAAATTGCCTTTTAAAATACGCAGGTGTGTTCAAACATCCTACTTCTAACTAACACTTCTAGGATTTGCATTTTATTGGGTTTTTACAAGTTTCTGTAGATATTATCTGTACGTTTTGTTCAATACCGGTTACTTGAAATAGAGTTAATTAAGATAAATTTTGCACGTAATTTCCATTTGTTTAGGAATAATTACATTACACGCAGAGCTTTTAATACTGCTTCTTTTGATATAAAGCGTCTTGTACATGATTTAAATCTCTTATGTTTAATGAAACTAATAAATTTTTATGCTTCACGGTTTTAATAACGCGTATTATCTAATAAAATTCCTTATACACGGTGATTAAAATTATTTGATGTGATTATTTAATTTTCTACCCTGGTCTAAATATGAGTATTTTATATATATATATATATATATCTATATATATATATATATATATATATATATATTGACATTTTTACTCTATATTTGTTTGAGGATGCTTTTCTTAGGTCAAATTTGACAGCTAACCTAAGAAAAGCCTCCTCAAACATATATATATATATATATATATATATATATATATATATATATATTGCTATGCTACTGGAATTCTCGAGCCCCTTCGTTGGGCTGTTAATATTTAATTTGCTTTGTTCTCTTTAAATTATCTTGCCCCTTTGTTGTGCACCTTATTTTGCTATGTACTCTAAATTATACGTGCTCCATCATTTGGACGGCCATTTTAATATCTACTATGAATAAACAAGATTGTAATTATCTCATCCTCCGGCTGTCTTATTAATATTGCTATCAACTTAACTGGATTTTATCTTGAAGCAACCTTGTCTGCCAATAGCAAAATTCGATACGTTACCGCCTTGCGTGTTATCAATTTCCTATTCAACTTGTAGCTCCTCCTTGAACTATATAAATATGACCTCGGCTAGCATTTATTTGAAATTATAAAATTCAGTTAATTTCGATTTTATATAATGAACCCAATATATCATGTACAGCTTTTGTAAATTATTTGAAATACACTTTTCAATTAGTTACTGTTATAAATCTTATTTATTAACAATAATCTACTATTTACTCAAAACCCAAAGTCACCAAAAAAAACCTATTATCCTCATCAACGAAGTGTAGAATATTCTAAACCTGTTATTATATTACTCATTGTATGCAACTTCTTTTGTTGACTTTTTCACAAGCATATTATATTAAGCAAATTCAATATTCAAAATAAAATATATAGAAAAACAAAATGTCTTATAACTAAAAAATCTGACCTGGTCTATTTCTTCACATCGACGCTTCCATTTGAAATAAAAATTATCTTCCCCAATTCAGGATTACATTTCAATTATTGCCATTACCCTATGGACTATCATTATCATTATTAATTTATGCACCCCCAATTTATTGTCGTTTCATAACAGACTTTTTACTTCTTGTCTTATCTTTCACTTTTAAAATTTACGTATTACTTTACTTCATAACGACGCACTTCGGCCTTTGTTGAGTTCAAAAAAAAACTTCGTTATCACGGTGCTTGCTAATATATTCTTCATTTCCCACTCCATCAGTAGGTATGGTCTAGAACTCGTCGCTTATTTCTGACCAATCAAATAATTACATTTAAAGCAGTTTCTGATGTAATTCACCACGATTCCCAATAATCATAACCTGCTTGCAGCTGTCTTTCGTTATTAACATGCTGTGTTTTGATAGATCTAATTGCCCTTCCATAAACAACTGATGCAATTCGACTTTAAATTTTCATATTTACATGCGATGCACGCAATTTTTAATCTGCTTTCTTATCAAAATGGTTAGATATTTGTACGCATTTATATTAGCTACCTGAAGCTCTATTTCTATCTCCGTATTAATCTAATCGTCTGGAACTCTTTTAAATGCGTGTCTAATTACACTTTATCGTTTATTTATAAATATACGCGTGCTTCCACTGAAAAATATTATTGCTTGCTATACCTAAATTAACTAAACTTTATCTACAGGGTATTTAATATTTTCTATTTACCTAATGAATGTCTTCCTGGTTTCTACGCTAACTATGCGTCTTCTTATGTTTATCTGCGTTGCCTAAAACTATTTATACTTTATATACAGGGTGCTGACTGCCTACTATTTACAAACTATGTCTATTTCTCAATTCTTCACTAAATAAGTGCCGTTTTCTGCTGCCTATGGTAATTTCTGATTTCTAAATGACCTTTACTATAAAGTACACCCTTAAACAACCCCTTATCACAGCATAATATATAGTTAATTTCATCTTAATAACTATTAATATATATTAAGCATTCATTTTCATTCCAAATGTGGATTATTCTTCTCTATTAATAATAATATAATTACATGTTTGTATTATTCCGAACGTTGCAAAAATGGGATGATCAAGTTATTAGTACATGAATTATGTATATAACTAGATTCAATTTCCTTAAATGCAAGACGTAATTGAAAATCGTTAATAAGGGCCAAGCTTCAGTAGTATTAAGTATAACATCATCTAAACAATTAGGCTAGATAGCTCAATTGGTTAGAGCACTGATCCGGAAAATCAGAGGTTGCAGGTTCAAGTCCTGCTGTAGCCGTTCTTTTAGTGGCTTTCAATTACTAGTTCAATTTGAAATGGTAATTCAACTTTAAATACAAAGTTGGGTTTTCATTTCATCTTAATAACTATTAATATATATTAAGCATTCATTTGCATTCCAAATGTGGATTATTCTTCTCTATTAATATATATATATATATATATATATATATATATATATATATATATACATTAGTATGTTTTCATTGCTATAAAACTTCGGGCCTACGCTAGTTAGCCCACAGACATTTCTGCCAACTTCAATTTAAAATCTACTTGTAACACCTAGTTTTGGCTCTAACAATTTCTTTTGCTGATAATAACTTTCTGAATATGTTAACTAAAACATAGAAAACTACTTGTTTCATTTCATAATGCCTTCTTGCTTCTGCGAACATATTATAACGAGATATCACTTAGTCTACCTTTCACCATAATATTACAGCTGAACTTAAACGAGGCATCTGTACACAAACAAAACTTGATAGCTAGACTGCGACTCAATTGACAGTTTACAAGAGCTTGCGTTATGAACTTTTTAAGCTTACATTAGGAACCTTCTAGATGTTATTTATATAATTTTGGTGCGCTTCTAAAATGCTTTAGAACGATAGAATTATGTATATAACTTATCGGTTAAAGGGTTTTGATTTATTTTTTATTCAGACTTTGATTATAATACTATTTCTTATTTGATACTTGTGCTATATAGTCGTGATTATAAAGTAAAAAATTTAAGTTCTCATGTGCAGAACTTCTAACCAAACTTACAGATATGTTGTTATGAAAAATATAAATATTACATATACATTAAAAACAAGATGTCGAATAACTCGAAAACCTTTCAACTTAGAGCATTGGTGCTTTGAGAAAATATGTTCAGGAGGTATGGAGCTATGAGAGCTATGAGAAAATATGCTCAAGAGGTCGATATTAACCTAAAACTTTATTTATTTTTTGCTGGAGTGAAGTTTATCATAGTCAAAATTTCGACTTTAAAGTCGAATAACTCGAAAACTAAATGAGATATCGAAAAATGGATAGCATATTCTTAATCAGCGTAAAAAACTGAACAAGATCCATATATCAAATGTTTGTAAAACAAAAAAAACGTGCAACGGACGACGACGGCGACGTAGCGATCTTATTAACCTAACTTACTTCGTAAGTTTGGTTGATTAGTGGTTACATACTATTAAAGTAGATAGCTATATGAGATATAGATTATTGTAGTGATCGATATAAATTAGTACTTAGTGCCGCGAAGGTTAATCATAGTGCTTTGATAATAATTAGTGAGATGTCATTGTTGCTTTTAAAAGTTATTATTTGTACTGTTGGCAATTAGAAGGAAAGAAATCGTACTGAGTACGCTAAATTTTCACTGTACCTGGCAGTAATTGAAAATGCTTGTGACATTACTTGATAATAAGGAACTGTTCTTATTCCGGAAGAGTTTCCTTTACAAAATTATTTAGTAATTAATATACCACCCCTAAAGCTGGAATTGATCATTAGTACAAAATAATAAAAGTTAGAATCTACAACAACAGATTTCTCAAAGTGCAAATTTTATTGCGCCCAAGTTTTAAGAATCTATCAAAAATTAAACTGTTAAGAGATTTTACACCCATCTTTAGCTTTACACTGAGGAGAAATTTTGAAAAATGGAAACCTTGCACCAAGAAGAAGTTCCCAATTTTCTTTAAAGTGCAAAGTTAAACCTTAAATTTTAGCTTTCGCGGATAAAGGTTTTAAAATCGAATAGCTTAGATTATATATAAAAGTGATATTGGGCCATGCTAAATGTGGTTAATGTAAAAGCTAGAAATGTAAAAGGATAATAAAAAGTAGCAACTACGATTTACAGGTTAATAGGTACGCTTAATAAAGAGGGTTTACTTTTATCCTGTCTACTCTCGGAGGGTTGATCCGTACTAACTGTTTCTTATCATTGAAATTACTTTTCTTTAATGTTACATATTTTTGTAATCATGAAGATATATTAAGCCAATATCCAAATCCCTAAATAACAATATTTTTTCTGTTTTGTATTAGTACTAAAACAATTCTTAAAACTTAGCACGAATTCCTCCAAAACCTTTAACTCCCAAACCAGTTATTCTATAAATGGAACCATTTGCAGGAGTTTCAAGAATTTCGCCCATATAGGTAGTTCGGGCAGTTGTTACATACAACTCATCCAAGTTTCTTCCTCCAAATGCTACAGATGTTACCTGAAATAAAGCTTTCTTTAATACATTTATTATAATAAAGTCACTACAACAATTTCCAAAATAATAAACCATACATACAAAACAAACGCTACGGGCTACACGGCAGTAACAGAAATAAAATTCTGTTCAAGTATACTCGCTCTAAGTTCTTTAATTTCGTAATCCGAATTTTGTATATAACTCATATGAAAGTAACTTATTTGCATTCAAGCATGTAACACATTTATTTGCTTTAATTTTGTTCACATATGTATATTGGTAACCACAGGTTGCTTAAACCCCCCTTCACATACCACTGAATCTCGGTGAAATATGGTATATATTTACAAAAAAATAGAAGAGGAACCGAACTCTATCTAACAAGAAAGAGCAATGTTCTAAGACTATGTTTTAAGACTGTGGGGCACAGCACTGTACACCTATGAAATAGGAGCAGTAGGAGAAGCAGACAGGAAATGGAAGAAGCCTTTTGAAAGTTATGCTTCAGATGTATGATGATGATAGCATGGACAAATAAAGTTAATAACAAAGAGGTTATAGAAATAGTAGGGGAATAAAGAAATCTGTGGAAAACCATAGAAAATAGGAGAAATAGAAGGGTAGGATGCGTTCTAAGATTTTTTCGAGGAATAGTGCGGGCAATATTAAAAGCAGATAGAGGAAAAAGGAAGGTAAATGTGAACTTTGATCAGAATATTGCACGCACATAGTGAAAGTTGCAGACTATAGTAATTTCAGGGAAATCTGTAGGTTAGCTCTGAATAGGAACAATGGATGTACGCGTCTAACCAGTTCCAGGACTGAAGACTTAATGTTGATTATGTATATTAAATTCCTGAATAATCATAAATAAACTTAATTCTTTTACATTACTAATTTAACGCTTGTACCTTGGTTAATGTTTGTGTCAACGTTCGTTATAATCACATATCGTTGTCGTATTATTGCTATCATCTATTAAGCATTTGGGGTGGTCGATGGGTTGCGCGCATGCGATGATAATTTTCCTTTGCCTTTTTTGGTATTGCTTGCTTGACTTTCATGCCACAATATATAAGGATAAGGTGATAATAATCGCCTTTTTGCGAGGAAGAAACGTCTTGCGTTAGTTTAGCTATGGCAATGGCCTGGCCTGTTTGTGTTCAGCCATCCTCAATGGTTTGCTATTATTTTTAGATTTCATAAAAAACTAATCTTTTTGATTTCTTGGTGCTACTAAAGTTTGATGCACCAGCTACATGTTGAGGTAAATTTGCGACATAGAAAGGAGATCGGAATACTTTCTGTTAAATTGAACTACATTCACTACGCGAAAATTTGAGTTATGTGTCCACAATGGTATTCAGTACGACTTTTGGTTATTATAATTACACCACACGTAGAAGTTTACAAAATCCTTATCTTTGTTGTTCTTGAATTTACAAAACATATGTAGGGGAGAGTAGCCTAATTTGAACCACTACCTAAATTGAACCATCTCAATAATTTCTTATTCTGAAGGAGCATGCGCCATCTAGTGTTCAAATCTTAAGACTGTGTTATCAGAAACTTATAGTTCTTCTATTTGATCGACATTCGTATGTTCCGTTAATCACGTACAGCATAAAACTTGTTTTGCTCGTAATTTTTGTAATATTTTTAAGGTAAAAACTAAAATATTAAAAAAAAATTGTTGAGGCGAGTACTATATTCTATTACTATCATATTTGTTACACTATTTTTGATGTCTTGCAAATTTCAACTAAAAGCACTAGTAAATACAAATTTTAGGTTATGTAAAAAGTAAATTCTTGTTGTTCTTTAAGATGAACCTGGTGTGGGATTCACAAATTGAACCGGTTCATTTTAGGAAACCTGTTCGATCTATTCAATTTACCAACGTACTTTACCAAAAATTACTTATTCAATAATATCTTAAATGATTTTCCATCAAGAATTTATTTATGCATATGTTTTTCAGAATAATGCCATCAAAGTAAAGGGGAAATTATTGTAAATGGTCCGAAAAGGATATGGAGTTTGCCATCAAGGCTTACAAAAATGGGGTTTGTTTAAACGAATGCCAACGAAGATTTAACATCAACAAATCAACCCTTCTAAAACATGTTCAGGGACAAAACAAAATCGCAAATAACTGCATTAAAAAATCGGTACTAAACCTACTTTTAATGCTGAAATAGAGGCTTTGTTAGTCAAACATATTCTGAAGTTCGAAGAAGTCTTCTTTGGTTTAACAATCAAAGATATCCGAAGAATTGCATATCAACTCGCAGAAAAACACAAACTCCCTCATCCATTCAATAAAATAAAATGCATGGCAGGAAAGAAATGGTTTTATGGATTTATGGGACGCCATAAGAAGCTCTCGCTGAGACAACCCGAATCTACTTCGCTTGCTCGTGCAAGAGGGTTTAGCCGAGAAAGGGTAACAGAGTTATATGATATTTTGGAAAAATTGGTGGATAAATATAAAATTGATGCGAATACAATATTTAATGTAGATGAGTCTGAGTATTTCACATTGCAAAAAAGAATGCAGAAAATTATTGCCAAAAAAGGAAAACGGCAAATGGGTGGAATTGCTAGTGGTGAACGAGGTATTAACACAACCGTTGTGTGCTGTGCCGATGCTGCTGGTCTTTATGTTCCGCCCATCCTAATTTTCAAAAGAAACAAATTTACCATTGAATTAGCAAGAGGAGCTCTTAGTGGAAGTATTTGTGAGATTTCAGATTCAGGCTATATAAATTCTGACCTTTTCCTAGTTTGGCTCAAACATTTTTATAAAATCATAAACAGTAGTCTTAACAAAGACGTTTTATTGCTTTTAGATGGACATTCGACCCACGGCAATAACTTGGCTGCATTAGAATTTGCCCGAGAAAATAATATTCACCTCCTTCAGTTACCCGCACATACAACACATATGCGTCAACCTCTTGACGTGGCAAAGTTATTTTGTGCAGGTACAGGATAGCAGGTTGGGGGCACATGTTGGAAGGGCAATTTCAGCTTACGACATTGCAGAGCTAATTAATGAAGCGTATGGAAAGGCGGCAACTGTAGGAACAGCTAAAAATGCTTTCAAAGCACCTGATATTTGGCCTGTCAATAGGAATCGTTTTCCTGATGAAAGTTTTGCACCTTCGCTTGCAGTTGATCGACAAATAGTAGTAGATAATCTGGAAATGCATCAAATTCCTGCAGAAAAAACACCACCAAATTTAAATAGTCAGATTTGTCTACCTTCATCAAGCGTATTATCAGAAATCAGTCCAAATACGTTCAACAAAAGTTTGAAAAAGGTATGTACCCTTCCCATAAATTCAAACTTCATCATCGACTGTAGAACTGACAAGCACACCATACAAAACTGTTTTAGAGACAAAAAAAACAGAAAGAGTCAGAGAGAGTAAAACTACACAGAAAGCTCATAAGAACTAATAAAACTATTGAAAATGTTAAATCTGATTTATTCAATAACAGAGAAACTCAGAGTAAAAATAAACAACAAAAAGTAAAACAAATTACAAAAAAAAACCAAAAACACAAAACATTGGAATCAAATGAAGAAGATAAAGATTCCCTGTGTTTGTATTGTCATGGTTTTTATTCCAACTCCGTAGCAGAAGAAGTGTGGATTAGATGTCAAGTGTGTGCAGAATGGGCACACGATAAGAGTGCTGGAATTGAAGAAGACGAAATTTTGATTTGTGATATGTGTAAAACTTAGTATAATTGGTTCAAATTATGGATACCAGTGGTTCAATTTAACCAACCGGTAACCAAATTTGAACCACTTTTCAAAAAAATTGTTTTTAGTTTTTTTAATTAAATGTTTTCATTTTTATCCGTTTCTTTTTGTACAAATAAATGCTTGCAGATTTGTCTGTATATTGACCTTATATTGCCCACTTACAGTGTATTATCTTTGAAGTTATGGTGAAATTTGTAAAACTGGTTCAAATTAGGCTACTCTCCCCTAGGCTCTTATTCGAAGGACATGATTTGCTCGCTGTCGTGTTAGGATGAAAAGACTAGTTCATGAGCTAGGGCATATTTCTTAGAATGAAAATCTTTTGATATGTTGCTGTGATTGGGATAAGTCTCGGTTATGTTTTGACTCCTGTATTGGAATCATTTTTAACGTTTGCTATTTCACGAAGTATTGATCCTCTACGGACTAGATATTTGTGCAATTATACAACATAAAACTTTTTAGTAACCAAAATAATACTTTGAACATTTGAAAATTTCCAACATTTGTATAGTTTTTATTGCCAAATCAGCTGTTGTCACCTTGGCACATCTGTTTGGATAATGATTAAAAAACTTCATTATTTGTATCGATACAGCGTAGTTTTATTTCAGCCTCAAGAATAAATTAAATTTGCCAAACAGTTGTAATCAATAGCTTATTTATTAGCATACATATTTTATAAAACACATGGGATGTTCAACAGATCTGTGGGATAACCTAAATAAAGAAAAGTTAAAAATTTTGTTTTTGAATGATATAGATCACTAACAGTATAGCTAGAATGAATTTTCAATAAAAAATATTTATAAGAAACCCTAGGTTGCTGAATTTATAGTATTGCATTTTATTGTAAATATTTTAAACTGTATTTTTTGACAATCCATGGAATTTAAGATACCGTCAGAGCTGTTCTTCTAAGGTTCATTATTATAAGAAAAATTTTGAGAAACCTTATAAGCATGAAAGTGTAGTAGATGATCACACGTTATCTGTTTTGAGTTTAATGTGATCAGACTTCTCTTATAATTTTGGTTAAATAATAAATTTTTATATTTAGTTGGAGAACTACAAATTGTGGCCTTATTTTTGATTAATAAATTATTATTTGTTACAGCTTTAAACCAAAAAATAAACGATCGAGTCTGTTCTTTTTCGTTGGGGTTAAGGTTGAAGAAACAGCCGATTTCTGTGTTTTCCCCAGACTTCTAGTTTTAGTATTATAAACGCCGTGGCGCCCCTTAAAGTTTCTTTTTTGCAATACCAAAACAATCTCGGTCTTTGATCCATTCTCACGCACTAACACTAGACTAACTTCCAGAGTTAGCCGTTTTGACTTACAAGAAGTTTTCTTTTTACTATTAGTTGATTACCACCTATCCTTACCCTAGGTTATTTTTATATTCAAAAAACTCCGGTGTACTTCAGGGACGTTAAGTACTAGGGTATTGCACTGGCAAGGACTTACCTAAATTTTTCTTCATCTTCCCTTGATACTTTTAAGCCCCCTAACATGGGGCCAGTTAAAAGTCACACTAGTGGGAAAGAGTTATTTAGTAACACTGGCTTCCAACGCATGTGGCCACACTATATAAAAAAATGAGTTACAGTTTAGCACTTGCAACGTGGAGCGTCTTCAAGTAACACAGTCTCTGACAAATCCGGGAATAACATTTCAACGCACACCGAATAAAAAAATCTCGTTTGTCAAGTTCGAAACCGATGCACCCATATTACATATCAGTGCTCTTTTAGGGATTGCTGTTATTACAATTACGAATTGAAAGGCCATTTGGCTTCTGTATACAAAAAGGCAAGGCCAAAATTGAATTCTAATTCAAATTCCAGTACTCACAATTATTTGGAGTCAGAAGAATGTTTTACCAAATTGGTGGAGTCTTTAGCAAGGAACCAGACTAAGACAGATCCCCGAAAGAGGACAGCAGCACCTTCGATAATTAGAGTGGCAGAATCCATAACGGTCGGTATGGCATTCTAAGACACACTACTGCGATGTGAAAGGCAACGGAAAACCACCACATTATCTCCCAATTACACAGCGTACTTACATTGTTTTAAGATGATGGCATCCTCTGGGGTAAAAATTCCGGAGTTAAAATAGTCCCCCAATTGGAACTCCAGGAGGGGACTACTTCGGAGGATGTGATCGGAGAATTTGGAAAAAGAATCTGAAACATTCTGTGAGTCAGAGTGTTGAATGTCAGAAGTATGAAGCAAGTAGGTAAGCTAGAGAACTTGAAAAGAGAAATGGATAGGTTAGCACTAGACATAGTAGGGATCAGCGAATTTCGGTCGCTAGAGGCGGGGAATTTTTGGAGCGGAAACTTTAGAATAATTCATACAGGATCAGACGAAGGAAATTCGGGTGTGGGGATAGTCATGCGAAAAAAAGACGACACCGTGTAGAAAATTACTTACAAAAGAACGAAGGGGTGAGCCCTCATGGTTAGATTAAAATCTAAACCGTTAAATACAGTAATAATACAAGTAAACATGCCCACACCTATCTACAGTACCGAAGAAGTAGAAGCGATTTACAAGGATATCAAACACATACTAAGATAGTAAAAGGACTTAAAAATTTAATAATTACGGGGGATTTTAGTGCAGTGGTGAGGGTAGGGAAGGAGCGGTAGTAGGTTTAGTTGGTTTAGGCGCGAGAAAAAACAGAAATAGGCTGGTAAAATTTTACGACAAGAACAGTTTAATCATCACAATCATATTATTTCAACATCATCGAATACGATACACGTGGAGGGTGCCAGGAGATATAGGAAAATATCAAATTGATTACATTCTTGTGAGACAACGGTTTAGGAATCAAGTAAAAGACTGTATCAGCTAGCCAGAAGCAGATATAGACACTGACCACTGCGACGTAATTACGAAGGCCACTCTTAAATTTAAAAATTTGAAAAACAGGTTTGGAAAAAAACACTTTGACTTTGAGAAGTTAAAAGATGATGATATCCACGAAAGGTTTGAAGAAAAGTCAAATGAATTACTAAAAAATATCGGAAAACTTTCTTATATTAACGAAGTAGAAACAAAATGGAATAACATTAAATCCAGCTTAGACATGGCTGCCAAAGATATTCTCAGGTATATACAAAAAAAAAAAGAAACCATGGATAACAAAGGGTATTCTGAATTTAATAGAAGAAAGACGAAAATACAAAAAAAGATCAGACGAAACAGTGTAATAAAAATTTAACTTGTTTTTTAAATTTATTTATCCTCGTGACTATCAGCTAATAAATTACACCTTTATATTTCCTAAACCCTAACCTGTTATCACAAGGTCGAAAATTTCTTATTATCAATGAAAGCACAAGGTAAAGTTAGGTGGAAAACGGCTTGAGGAAAAGAAAAACTCTTCAGACTTAAACGGCTAGTCGAGTGTTAGCTCTGGGTAGATCATGAACTTGGGTCATGAGTTGTCAAAAGACCAAAAATATAAATAATGAGCGCCACCGTATTTTTCAATACAACAACCAACAAAATTTAACTGTGCTTGTTTTAGGGGAATGCGGAAACCTTATATCAACACCACTAACATTTCACTCTTTTAAAACACTTACCAAAATCTCAAACACTATATGTCATACAGATGTCTCGGCTTGACCTGTGATCAAACAAATGTACAACATGGACACCATTTGTGTACTCACGAATATTTACCAAAAATAAAATAATAGAATTTAGGTTTCAAAAGTATACACCCAGGGTATTTGTTTTCATTACACACAATTTCTGATCAGGGATGACTTGTAATTTTTACTTGAACTTTAAATAATAAAAAGTCATGCAAAAAAAAATTGATTCTATTTGAATAAATTTCTGGATTCGTTTTAATATAATATTTTCGATTCATATTACTATAATATTTTCAATTAATAATTTTTATGGAACAGAAATATACTAATAAAGATTTGTATTCAATAATATAAAGATATCTGAATGGATCTTTCTTAATAATTTAAATGTAAGGATTTTGAGTTTTCTTAATTATTCTTATTACATATTCTCCAAGCCATAGTAGTACTACTTCGACCTTAACAATGAAATTTAATTACCTAAGTGCTGATAAACTAGTCTGTATCAACCTAAAGTTACTTTTACTTAACAGTTATCAGACGAATTCCACATAACTCAAAATCAAAGTTCATGACCTCAAAATATTTAAACATATTTTTAAATTAACGTAAGATGACATGTGAGGTCTAAATAGGACAACTGATTCTCTGTTTTTGATATCTGACATAATATGTCACTCACACTTTTTAGCTTAGTAAACTTTATCTGTATGTGCAAACATTCTAACAAACAATAAATTTGTTATTTAATTCTTTCTTTCCTTAAACGATTTTTACGTTACCAAAGTTCAATGTAATATTTTCTTATTGCAATTTAATTAATATTCAAAGTGATTAAATTCTAAGAAACACTCACGTGTAGAGATACTGCTGTGAACGAAAGAAATTGGACTATAACCTCAGCTGTCGGAAATTCCATAACCATCGGTTTTCTGCGACGCACAAATAGAAACCACGTAAATACTTACGAAATTATTACTGGAATTGCAAAAACTCTTCTGAATACAACCATTATTTAACGAAACTAACTTCTGCTTGATTTTACATCATATTAAATTTAGTACTCCAACAAATTTTCTAGATCCAAGATTTGCTTATTCGACATTACTTATTTATGATGTTGAATTATATGAAACTGCATAACATGATATTACCATATATCATATTGTATAAAATATTGCCTTATCTGATATTGCACAACTGTATTAATGATGAGGGGGAGCTTCCATCTCCTTAGGCCTGCAGGGATCAACTAAACTGCTCTAGGTGGAACTTATACAAGAATTTCATCACGCTAAAGTTGCTAGGTTCAACCTCCAGACACGAAGATTCAATCAATTATATTTCCATTTTTGGACTGTGTTACAGGCCACGTGTTTAGACACGACCATCTTAACTTTACTACGCCGCTTATCGCAGCTTGTCCCTTCAAACGTTGATAGCAAAGTGATCAAATTGACAACTCGACGGAGCTTAGTAACGAATCTTAGACCACAAAGGTAAAGGAGTCTATATGCTATTATTAATTTCATGTATTAATTTTACTGAACGGAAATTTATAAATTATATATTTTATATTATTGCTGTTTTATTTTATATTAAAGAACGAAGTGTAACTAGGAAAAAAAATACGTTACAACAGGAAAACGGAGATATAAATCCATAAAATGGTAAATTATTCACAAATGCAGGAGAGCTAACGAACAATGGTTTGATGAAAAGTGCGAAGCGGTACAAACTATGATGGAAATAGGAAAGACAGATGAAGCATATAAACTTATTCGAATAAATTTTAGAGATTTAATACCGTATACCAAAAATATAAGGGACGCTGGGGAAACGTCATTATAGAAAATGTAGAGAAAGTGGTTAGTTGATAAGACTATATACAAAATTTATGTGCAGGAGAGAAATTAGCAGCATTAGAGCAAGAGTCAGGCATTGAAAAGGATGACATGGGGTATTCTATACTTAGAGATGAGTAGGAATAAGCATTAAAGGGTCTGAAAAATGGTAAAGCGCCGGGTACAAATAAGGTACATGCAGAAACTCTAAAAGCCGCTGAACAAGCAGAAACAAAACGTCCCTTCCAACTTGTAAGCTATATGTATGAGACAGGCGAGATACCCAAAAATTTCGAGCGTAACTTCAATAGTCACTATACCAAAAAAGAGAGGCGCGGATATATGTGAAAATTTTCAAACAACAGTTTTGACAGCATACGTGTCAAAAATATTAACTATAATTGTACAAAGACGAATGAAAAAAAAGAGCTAAAGAAATACTAGAAGATCAATTTGGGGAACGCGGGAGGCTATTTTAGCTCTAAGGGTGATAATAGAGAAAACAGTATAAAAAGGAAAACTATGTATATAGGGTTTGTAGATGTGAAAAAAGCATTCGACAATATAAAATGTAAAGAATGTTCGAATACTCAAAAAGACTGGTATGAGTTTTAGGGATAGACCGACGGTACATAGCTTATACAAAGAGCAAACAGCGGTAGTAGAATAAAAAATAAAAAATAAATAACAATGCTAAAAGTATGACGAACACCTATGCATAAGTTTCCCAGCAGAAGTGTAAGATTAATGATAAAAAATTTCTACTAAATGTGATAAGCGATCTTCTTCATAATAAGTAGAGCCTTCATGTTGGTGTCAGTACAATAATACATGGTTAGTACAGAGACGCTTTGTATTTCTTTTATACTGCTATCTTGTTACTTAAATTTGATAATTAAAGTTTATAAGTCTATGAATATCTTATTCTTACAGATTCTATGACGAAAATATTACACCTTAAGTATTTGTACTTAGATCCGTTAATTACTGTTTAGTTCTTACACTTTCTGGACGGTATACTTGGTGGACACTTGTTAAGTGTAGTGGCACTTAAGGGCAATCTGTAACAAACCCCCCTGTTAGTCTCGTCAAACTCCGCTGAAGGAGTTCAGAGTTAGTCCGGAAGTCTTCTTAAAATCCCTTATTACGGATTAAAGTTGTTACAGGCGGAAAAGCTACTAAGTATGTATTTTCCAGTAGAATTATAAAATGGGGGCGGCCTGTAAAACAAAAATTAAAGGGGGGTCACCGGCACTAGCTAGCGGATGGTCGTGGATCATATAGAGGGTTAAAATTTAAAAAAAAAAGGGTTAAATTAATTTATAATATACTACAAAAGATTTGGCACTTACCTTTCATAAAATATTGTGGCTTACTGACAATTGCCAAGGGCGCCAGACAAGTCGAGAATGTCCAAATGTTTGTACAAAACCTTAAGAGACTTGTCATCCCAAAGAGGACAATTGTTCCTTTTAATCAATTCCTCACTTTTTTACTACTTATAAAAAAATAAGAAAAACTATTAACTTAATCAACGGCAAACAAAACAATTTAATTCACAAAGCAAGAAACGTGAACCTCTTACATTCATTGATTTTAGTTTAGAAGTTTAAGTGAATAGGTGACTATGGAATTTATGAAAATTTTGAGTACATAAGTAGTTCCCAAACACTTGTATATGAAAGAAAACTTATATTACAAATCGTACACTAAATTAATCCTACGGTTTATGGCCAAAACGTCCTAACAAATAAATTAACTAAAAATTGGTCATGCTACTTAACTATAAAACTTACTTACTAAAAATTGTCCATTGTTTGAGGGTTTGTTTTTCAACGTAGAACAGTTCTTAAATTTGGGGAAGAGAATCTCGCTTGTTGCTTCTGTTTGTAATTTTTAAAGAATTGACTGGCACATAAACCCGGCAGAATCTTCTTGACAATATCACTTACTTGTGCGTCACACGCCTACAAGTTTTTTTTTATTAGATACCTTGTATCACTATAAATCCGCGAACATATGGACATAACCCTTCCGAATTGGAAAAGTAATCACTCCTTTCCAATTTTTAATATCGTGATACGAAGTGGAATATTATATCTGTGATGCCGGAGAACGCTACCCGCGAACTACGTTTCTTTCTATTTCTTGACTACGGACAGCCTCATTGGAAAAACTCTCCTTTTTTTTTAGCTAAAGCCTTCAGTTATATAGACTAATTCCTACCCTAATCATTATGTACGTCATTTACTGTTATCCAATGACTGAACAGAACCTCCCACAAAAGAAGATTTCAGAAACCAAATCCAACCCCTTTTTAGATGAGAGTCACGGAAGCAATTATTTTCCCAAGGGTTTAAATTATATTGTACCTTCTACAAATTTCTTAATTATTGAAATGTGGAACCTACCTATGGCGACAGTAGTCTGCCATTAACAAAGACCGGCTAACCTACTTGAGCCGAAATGGATTTTAAATACAATGGATGTCTCCATACTACTTAAAATTACTTGTAATATTTGAACAAATCAAATTGGAAATAGTTTTCGCTATTTATAATGTTTCGTTTTCTATAACCCGCTGTCAATCAACGAAAGTATTAAGAAGGTTAAGCTTTTCAAACTGAAAATTGCTTTCCTTTATTTACTCTAAAAGGTACTATTACATTTTAATTTTATCACTTTCGTCAATCTATAACCGACCTAAACTTTAAGAGGTTTATTGTATTTGATTTACGAGGGTAGACCTTTAAATGATGAAAGCCGCTAGAATTTACAATAGTTTAGCCTGAAGCTATTTGTGAAGCTGGTCTTTTATTATAAGGGAGCCTAACTAAATATGAAGTAATTTATTGTGGAATTTTTGTCTATACTTTATGCAAGTTACTGAATTTTAATTAATTGATCTGTTTATTCGTTAACATTACAAAATAATGTTACACTCCCCTTACAAAAGAAGATTTTTTCCAAAAATCTTGTGTTAAGAGATTCACTCTTTCCTTCCTATTTACTAACTTATCCTTTTCTATCCTTATCTTTATTCTAACTAGTATTCTTAAAACTAAGTTATTGTTTAAAAGAAATTTTAACACTATAAGCGTCGTTTTCAAGTTTCTTAATTATTAATATTAGGTTACTTTTATTAATATTAGGTTTCCATAACTATTTTTATTCGTCATATCCAATTGGATTTGCTTTTAAATCTTTAACATGCCAAACTCCTTTGCATTGACATGTTTCATCGGCTAATTCATAAGTGTTTGTTGAAACTTTTTCTGTTATGGTAAAAGGACCTACATATTTCTGTGCTAATTTGGCATTGAAATGCTTTGATGCGTCTGAGAGTACAAAATGTTTCTCCTAGACTGTATCTCCCACTGAAAATACTACTTCTTGTCTACGTAAATCATAATTATGTTTTGATTTATTATACGCTATTTCTAATTTCTTTGTGATTTCCTGGTATATTTTATTTAATTCTGGAATACGCTTTATTAGTTGTTTTCTTTCTGAAAATTGAATATCGCTTAAGTTTTCTGAATCAGTAATTTCACCAAAAGAGGAGCCATCTATTACCATTTCTCTACCAAAATTTGCGAAATATGGCGACATGCCTATTACTTCATGAACTGCGGTACGAACAGCGCACGAAACCATGGGTAATATCGTGTCCCATACTCTCTGATTATCTGACACATAAGATGTCAACATTGTCTTTAAAACGCGGTTGACTCGTTTAACAGGATTTGCTTGTGGGTGATAATATGCATTAAAAATAATTGTGGATTTGTATTTGTTTATTAAATTTTTAAATAAATGACTTAGAAATTGTTCACCGTTATCTACTAGAACATATTGTGGTGCTCCGAAAAGTAAAATTATAAACTCTTCTATCTTTTGAACTACGGACGACGCAGTGGCTTGTCTTAACGGAAAAAATAGGGGAAATTTTGTAAATGTATCAACTACAGATAAAATACATGTATGTCCTTTAGTAGTTCTAGGTAGTAGACCTACTAAATCTATGGATATCATTTGCCAAGGTTTTGAAATTATTGGATGTCTTGACATTTTTCCTGCTGGAAGTTTTTGTTCTGGTTTGTGTGAAATACAAATTTTACATTGGTTTATATATCTTGCTACTTCTGTACGTAATTTTGGCCAAAAAAATTTCTAAGATATCCTTTCATAAGTTTTAAAAATTCCTAAATGACAAGCCGTCGGTTCATCATGAAAACGTTTTAAAATTTCTTTCCTTTGTGATTTTGGAATTACTTCTTTCCAGTTGTCTGTCTTTTCAGTTAAATTTGGAAATTTTGATTTAACATGTTTAAATAATTTGTGGTCTATTACTTTCCAACGATTATATTTTATTGGACATTTTTCAACATTACTAATCATCTTTTTACACCAATTATCATACTGAATATTTGATTCTTGAATTTCTTCTTTATTGTTTTTAGTATTTTCCTTTACAATTTTTGTGTCTGGTATTATTAGCGTAGAATTTTCAGAGTTGTTTTCATTTTTAATTTGTAAAGTTTCAATTATTGGTACAGCGCTTGATAATGCATCTGGGACTACATTATCTTTGCCTTTTCTATGAATTATTTCAAAGTCGTATTGTTGTAATTTGATGGCCCATTTACACAGTCGACCATTTGGATTTTGTAAATTGTTTAACCAAATTAAAGAATGAAGATCCGTTATGACGGTAAAATGTGTTTCTTCTATATATGGACGTAACTTTTCTATACTGAATAGAACTGCTAAACACTCCTTTTCTGTTACGGTAAATTTCCTTTCATTTTGAGTTAGAGATCTTGAAATATAACATATTATTTGTTCGTTTCCATCTATACCCTGCGTCAACACACCGGAAATTCCATAATCTGATGCGTCACACTGAATTGTAAATTCGAATTCGTAATTTGGGCAAGTTAAAATTGGTACTGAAATTAGGCAATTTTTTATAGTGGAAAAGGCTGTTTCGCAACACCCTTCCCAAACAAATTTTCTATTTTTTCTCAACAATGCGGTCAATGGTTCAACGTAACATTCTCAGTGCCACATTTATAACAATAATTCGTTCGTCTTATCTGTCTACAATCGATCTGAAAATGTCCTAACTGGTGACAATTCCAACACGTGGGTGCACGTTTTTTTACATAATTGTTTGAATTAACATTTTGTATTGCCGAAATCCGGTTTCTATTGGAAGACCTACTCTGTGAAATGTTAACGTCTGTGTACGCTAAGTCAGTTTCTAAAGTATTCGTTTTTCGAGTTGGTGGGATAAAGTTTTCTATTGATATTTTATGTTCCTTTAGTTTTTTTCCTAACTTTATTAGTTTTCGTATGGAAGTTATTTCGACTAAACTCAATTGTGACTGGTAAAAAGGTAACATATTTTTTCGTAATATTTTCAGTTGTTTTGTCAAAGTGAGTGGTTCTGATAATCTAGCAAACATATTTGTCATTACTGCTGCGTAAAGTCCTATACTTTCATTTTCTCCTTGCGTTCTCGCTTTAATTTCGGTCATTAATTTTTCATCATAATCGGGTGGTAAAAATTCGTCTTTTAGTGCTTCTTTTAATTCAGTCCAATTATTTATCAAACATTTATTTGCACGATACCATATCAGTGCTTTATGTGCAAAAAGATCACATGCTTCTGCAAAAAGTTGAAAGTCTGACATATTCCTAGCAATTTTTAATTCTTCGACCCGTTCTAAAAATGCGTTTACCGAAGTATCGCCATTAAATGTTATTCCCCATTTTGCAACTGGAGTAACCTTATAAACTACATAACTGTTATGAGATAAATTTTGATTATTATTTTGAAAAGATTTACTTATATTTCGCTTGTGCTCATTTTCGGCCCTAGTTTTTTCTTGTTTTGTTGTAGATTATGCTAAGTCTAGTTTTTTGTCAAATTCGTTCAAGTCTACGTTATTTATGTCAAATATTTCTGACGTTTCCTCTCGTTCTAGTTCGTCTAAAATTGGTTTATCCTCTTTGGAAGCAATTTGTGTTTTTGTTTTTAAAATGTCATTTCCTATTTTACGAAAAGATTCAATTAAATGTCCTAACTCTAATTGTAAATTATTCCTAATTTTTTCATCATTATCGTCATCTGGTAAACTTCTAGAAAGTCTAGAATAACAATATGCAAATTTTGTTTCTATTCTTACTTTATTACTGTCATAATTTAAAACATTTAAATCTGAAATTTGTTCATGTAAAAGCGTTAAAACCTTTTTAACAACTGTCACGTCTTCTGTAAAATCAAATGGATAGTCAAAATCTTCATCTGGTTCAGTTTCTATTCTAATCGTTTTTCGTAAGGTTTTTCTTAAATCAGTTACTGTCATATTTTCCGTGTTTATTCCTCGTACAGTTATTTCATAAATTAGTTCATCTTTTAATAACCTATCAATACTGTACGTAAATTCCATCTTTGAATTAAAGAATGTGTACAATGCTATCATAAAATTCTCTTTAAAAAGTAAAAAATAATATATCTTAAAAAAAATTTCCTCACAATTATTTCACACCCGAATATTTCTTTCTTTCTTTTCCAAATGCCACATATATTTTTGAAAGGTTGTAGTTTATATAAAATTGATAATGAAATAAGCAAATAAAAAAAATTTTAATTCTTCAAAAAACAAGACCCAAGGACGTTGAGCGTCAAGAATTTTGTTACATTAATACTCTCAAAGACGTTGGGCGTCAAGAATTTTGTTACATAAATAATCCCAAAGACGTCGGGCTTCACGTTGGGCGTCAAGAATTTTGTTACAGGCGGAAAAGCTACTAAGTATGTATTTTCCAGTAAAATTATAAAATGGGGCCGGCCTGTAAAACAAAAATTAAAGGGGGGTCACCGGCACTAGCTAGCGGAAGGTCGTGGATCATATAGAGGGTTAAAATTTTGAAAAAAAGGGTTAAATTAATTTATAATATACTACAAAAGATTTGGCACTTACCTTTCATAAAATATTGTGGCTTACTGACAATTGCCAAAGGCGCCAGACAAGTCGAGAATGTCCAAATGTTCGTACAAAACCTTGAGAGACTTGTCATCCCAAGGAGGACAGTTGTTCCTTTTAATCAATTCCTCACTTTTTTACTACTTATAAAAAAAAATAAGAAAAACTATTGACTTAATCAACGGCAAACAAAACTATTTAATTCACAGAGCAAGAAACGTGAACCTTTTACATTCATTGATTTTAATATAGAAATTTAAGTGAATAGGTGACTATGGAATTTATGAAAATTTTGAGTACATAAGTAGTTCTCAAACACTTGTATATGAAAGAAAACTTATATTACAAATCGTACACTAAATTAATCCTACGGTTTATGGCCAAAACGTCCGAACAAATAAATTAACTAAAAATTGGTCATGCTCCTTAACTATAAAACTTACTTACTAAAAATTGTCCATTGTTTGAGGGTTTGTTTTCCTACGTAGAACAGTTCTTAAATTTGGGGAAGAGAACCTCGCTTGTTGCTTCTGTTTGTAATTTTTAAAGAATTGACTGGCACACGAACCCGGCAGAATCTTCTTGACAATATCACTTACTTGTGCGTCACACGCCTACAAGTTTTTTTTTATTAGTTACCTTGTATCACTATAAATCCGCGAACATATGGGCATAACCCTTCCGAATTGGAAAAGTAATCACTCCTTTCCAATTTTTAATATCGTCATGCGAAGTGGAATATTATATCTGTGATGCCGGAGAACGCTACCCGCGAACTACGTTTCTTTCTATTTCTTGACTACGGACAGCCTCATTGGAAAAACTCTCCTTTTTTTTTAGCTAAAGCCTTCAGTTATATAGACTAATTCCTACCCTAATCATTATGTACGTCATTTACTGTTATCCAATGACTGAACAGAACCTCCCACAAAAAAGATTTCAGAAACCAAATCCAACCCCTTTTTAGATGAGAGTCACGGAAGCAATTATTTTCCCAAGGGTTTAAATTATATTGTACCTTCTACAAATTTCTTAATTATTGAAATGTGGAACCTACCTATGGCGACAGTAGTCTGCCATTAACAAAGACCGGCTAACCTACTTGAGCCGAAATTGATTTTAAATACAATGGATGTCTCCAGACTACTTCAAATTACTTGTAATATTTGAACAAATCAAATTGGAAATAGTTTTCGCTATTTATAATGTTTCGTTTTCTATAATCCGCTGTCAATCAACGAAAGTATTAAGAAGGTTAAGCTTTTCAAACTGAAAACTGTTTTCCTTTATTTACGCTAAAAGGTACTATCACATTTTAATTTTATCACTTTCGTCAATCTGTAACCGACCTAAACTTTAAGAGGTTTATTGTATTTGATTTACGAGGGTAGATCTTTAAATGATGAAATCCGCTGGAATTTACAATAGTTTAGCCTGAAGCTATTTGTAAAGCTGGTCTTTTATTATAAGGGAGCCTAAATAAATATGAAGTAATTTATTGTGGAATTTTTGTCTATACTTTATGCAAGTTACTGATTTTGAATTAATTGATCTGTTTATTCGTTAACATTACAAAATAATGTTACAAAGTTTCATCTCTATTGGTTTATAACTTTAGAGGAGGGTGAATTTGTTAACTCCAAAATCTTTTAGTGCATACATACTAAAACATTTATTCGAGAAAGAAAAAATGTTTCAATGTGGTCGTCAAGTGATATTCTTTATATCACCTGCATATAATTTTTTATTAATCTCGTTCAAAATAATTCTAAGGAAAACCAATTTTTAGTTAATGATTTGCTATCTTCAGCATAATAAATATGCAGGTGATTTCTCACGAATATTTAAATATTTTACAATTTAATTTCAATTGTAAACTACAAATTTTTGCGATTAAATTTAACATAAAATAAGAGAATCAAATTATGTTTTACCTATAAAACTATGATAAATTATAGTTTAAAAGGTTAATCAAAATTTAGAAGTAAGGATTTATGATTATTTGTTCTTTTTGATACCTAAAAGAAGAACTATCAAACGAACTTTAATACACAATTTATTATACTTACCAATATTTTGTTTTATTTCTCAAGTCGGTAAATAATTTAGTAAGTCAGACAGTCACAGCTTTTCATATTAAAGTTTTGATATCGGGTATATTTTTCTTGTCAGTGCCCAAACACAAAGAATGTTAGGTCACTAAATTTTCATTTGTCGTATTCTAATTTCAGGTACAGCTTTGAGTTTTTAAGGCGTTAGCGTCTGACATGAGTTTCATTTTTAGTGTACGTTTGTTTTCGTGATACTCGTTTTGGTGATATGTGTCATATTACAGAGTTCTGAAATATCCTTTTTATGGATTTCTACATACTTTATTAGGATTTTTCTTTTCGGTTGTCCATTATTAAGATATGGTGACGACATGTTTATAGACTCTTTAGTTTATATCTTACGGCCTCGCTCAACTTTTTTTCGAATTAAACCCCAGCTAGGGCAGAACTTTTAGGGATTTTCTTTATCAATTAGCCGTTTCACATCTACTTTTACCACAGGTTATTATTTGATTTTCCAATGCTTCACTCGAAGCTACTATATTGGCTAGGAAACGATCCTCTTCACGGTGAATTTTGCCGAACCCTGTTTATTGGAAACAAGAGTGGGATCTTTACGTCGTGTGGGACACACACACAATACACACACATACATACACACACATACACACACATACACACACATACACGCACACGCACACCACCGCACACGCACACGCACACGCACACGCACACGCACACGACACGACACGCACGCACGCACGCAGCACACGCACACGCACGCACACGCACACACACACGCACACGCACACGCACACACAGCACACGCACACCACACGCACGCACGCACGCACGCACGCACGCACGAGCACACGCGCACACGCACGCACGCACGCACGCACACGCACGTACGCCTTGCATCTTTTAAGCGGTCCGTGTAGGGAATCAAACTAGGGACCTTAGGCTTAGCAGAGAGACACGAACCGACTAAGTCACTGAACGGCCTTATTATTTTTAACCTGTGATTTTCCAATGCTCCACCCGAAGGTACTACATTGGCCAGGAAGCGAGTTTTTTTACCTAGAAAATTTTGAATTTTGACGAACCCTTGCTGTCCCAAGCAAGGTAGAGATCTTTAACGTGCGTGACAACACTTACACACGGGACCTCCATTTTACCTCTCATCCGAACGAGGGTGTATTTATGTGAAAAATGCTCGCCTAACATTTTTCAAGCGGACCGTGTTGAGATTCGAATCCGGGCCTTGGGCGTAGTAGTCACACACATACCACTACGCCACGGAGCCGCCCTTATTATTTTAAACCACAGAAACCCCGTCAATATTGCAACGTCGTTTTCTTTGGTTGCAAATTAATTCTATTAAACATGTAGTTCTAATCATCCTGCAACTTTAATAATGTTAGAACCAAACAAATTAATTTATCAAACATATTTTAGCTAATAATAAAGCAGCAGTATAATTTAGATAATAAATAATAATAGGTATCTCTTGTTATGTATTGTCGTCTTAGTTAAAGTTCATTGATAAGCGTTAACATTGAACTGGAGAACACGTTTGTTATTCTTGATAATTCTTAACCGCTTATTTCATATATACAATTTCCTTTCCTTTTTGGTATCAACTATTGGCAAGGTAAAGTCGTTGCTGCTTTTTGTTACGCGTTTGCGGATTTAGCACGTCGACTCTTATCTTAAATTACTATTGGGGTAGTGTGGTATGTTGGTGAGATTTGTTGATTCCCATTAGTAAAGATTTCGCGCTGTGCGGATTTATAACCTTGCCAATACTACAGGTAAGTCATTTTTGTTTGCACTTTGCCCGTCCATAATTTCTATATTATTTTAGTGCTCAATTTTGATTGTCTACTTGTTGTGATTAGTAGATTAATTTCTCTGTATATCAACCCGTAGGAATCGTATTTCGCTACCTGCGGTACGTTTTATGGTCTAGCTTTTTCACTCAATTAATATGTAATTTATTACAGGTTTTTTGTTTTCTTATCTTCTTGTTTATGTTTACGATTGGCAATGTTGTTACTGGTGTGATAAGCTGAATCCCGTTTTACTCTACCATTTCAAAAAAACGTTTTCTAAGTTTATCTAGTCTGGAATCCGATTCAAAATATATGTGAATATCATGTTGTAATTCTTGTTCTATTAGAAGTGACAGCTCTTGCATTTTGCGCTGGGAAAACTATAGGGGTCCGTTAGGTACCCGGACTTATCAGTGTCCTTGGCGCCCTTTTGTGCTCTGGGTTTTCTTTCTCCTTTGCAGAGCCTTTGTTCTTCCCAACGTTGTACGAATCCCGACCCTATATTATCCAAGCCGTGGCTTAATTATTTGCCATCAGTTTTCCCCAAAGGAGACTATTAGTTTGGTTTCGATTAGATTTTTAATTTGAACTGTGACAATATTGCCAAGAGTTGGTAGTAGGATGCATTACCCGGAAAGTGGTTATGCATCAACAGAATAACCACTGCCCTCAAAAAATAAAAGTTTTAAATTTGTTTGGCATAAAGAAGCGTGTGCTTTTTTATTTTAAAATTTTATTGCGATGTTCATCTTTACGTCAAATAAATAGTTTAAGCAAATTTTGATAACGTTCGGAGCTAGGCTGTTTATATACCATTCGGTAATAATTTTATTATTTGTTTTGATTATAGTATAGTAAAAAAATTAAATTATTATTTGTTGTTCGTATTGAAACTTTTAGTAGGTCTTATAGTCATTAAAAATGATTAATGTTTCATTCATTTTGTCATTTGGGATAGCTGTCGGTAAATCATCAATGAGCCTTTTTATATAAAAAAAAATAAAATAAAAATTAGAGCCGTAATTATATCATCCAAGAGTCGATTCATTACTATTTCTATACGATATGCCAGAGAAGAAATCGAGGAGAAAACGATAAACTGGTCCAGTTCGCACGTTCTTTAGGTATGATAACTGAAATCGGGTGACAATTTAAAGGTTACGTAATGCTGAAATTCAAGTACCGTTACGCATTAACTAATTAATAACTTTCAAATTGTTTAAACAAGCACAAATTACAGTTGAACCATAATAAAGAAAAATACTTCTGAAACCATTACTAATTCTAAGCATCCTGTGACCAGAACTGGAACCTTTACTTTAATAATATTATAAGGCGAATCAGAGCCCAATTCTCGTACTTTTTATTTTCAAACCTAGAACTGGAACCGGAACCTATATTATAAAAGGGTTCCCTTCCATGCTAAATTTGGACCATTAAGGATGAATTATTTTTGGTAATCCAAATTGGTTTCTAACGAAGTTACATCCACGTTATTTTTTTCAAATCCCCGCAGAAAACGTCACAGATGTAAATTCGTATACAGCTCGTTGTCGATAATTCCGATACGACTTATCCAATGAATAACAATCATATTGTTGAGGTTTTAACGTACATCCTGCTTCCCCAGTTGTAAGAAGTCGTTCAGATAACTTCATGTAATTACAAAAACGGCCACATTCCTAACATAAAGATACCTGCTACCATTCACTACTTGTTTCACGAAAAGGCAAGGTCCATTCTAGGAAATAGCATAAAATATTCACTTTTGCAGAAGAATTTGAACAAGTAACGACTTTTAAAAACTGGACACACAAAGATTGAATAATCACAGCGCTGATTGTATGAACAGACGCAATGGGCACGTTTTAAATGGAGAATTCTTATAAAAATGAATCGAGAAGAAAGGAGCAATAATCGAAGAATGGAAATCGGTAATGTGCAAACGGTTATGGAGCATTGAAGGACTGTGCGACTAACCTTATAAACTCCGTCACGGTGATAGTGCGAGGGGTAAACACGGATGAAGAATCGTGGATTAGTGAGAAAGTATCAGCTAATAAAAATTTCGGGTTAGTGCAACTAAATAATAATGCGAAAATTGTGCCATTTAACAAGATTTCCTTGAATTTCTTTTCTGGTCTGTGGTAGGGTTGAGTGAGCTACCTGTTTACACTGGCGTTAGATGGTATTATCATCATAAGTTATTCTCTAATACAAAGCATATGACAACTGTAATTTAAATAATGCTAAAAGACATTGTAGAAATTGCATGCAAGTATACACCGATTCTTTTATGTCATTAACTAGGGTGGTAACGAGAAGTTAGCGTTTTTAGACGCCTATTAAAAGATCTGAATGTTAAGTGTCACATTGTTTATTGCTAAAAGTAAGGTAGGATGTTTGAAGTTATATTGTAATACGGGTTTCTTGTTACGGCGGTACTGAAGATTTATTGTAAGCGATACTCGATTTTAGTAATTTAAGCTATATGTGTTTAACTGTCCAGTAAGTGAGATTATAGAAAAGTAGGTTTCTTTTTTTTGTTTCTTTTAATTGACCTAATATCCATGTTCTGAAATATTCAATGTAGTATAGGTTAAGTGTCAGTAGATATGTTGAGTTTTATTTGTAAGAGAAAAATCCATCAAATCTCAGTAAAGTATTAATTAACAGTAGGGAAAATGACCTATTTGAAACACCTTAAGTAGAACGTTACGAGGGAAATTGATGATGTGGCACTCATTTAATTTTGAAAAAACAATAGTTAAGAGCTTTTCAAATTAATTAAACCCCAAAAGTTAGCTGAATTTTAAGTAGTATATCTCCGTGTTGTATTTCCTTTTAGGATATCATCACCATCACCGCTGCAGCTAGTCGGAACAGCTGTAAAAATTTTATGGTGTTCTCACCCGCCTTAGAGCAAAATAAGTACAAAATCTGTAAAATAACATAACGTCGTTTTTACACGTAAAACAGTTTGAAAACACTCCAGTTGCCTTTAATTTACACCCGTCCTGAAAAGTATACGTTTAAAAATCAACGTATTCAAAGTTTTTGTAAACATTTTATTTTGAAAAACCAAGCATTTAGTCAAATTTAACCCGAGTAAAGTCCCAACTAAAAACAAACCTGTTTTGCTGGCATCTCAATAGTTTGTAGTAAAGTATCTGGACGTCTGGGATCAATTTTTATTATTCGGCTTCCATCGAAAATGGCAACCCACAAATTTCCATCGACGTCTATGGTTTGCCCGTCAGGAACACCCGGAATGTTGTGCTTGTCTAAAGAAAAAATGGTCTGACGATTTGCTACGAAAAAATTGCATTCAACAAAAGAATATAGGTAGAATGTTATGTTCTTACATATAGATTGATTTTCAACGTCCAAATCAAATTGCTCGATTTTCCTAGGAACACTATCAATGTAATACAACTTTTTCAAATCAGAGCTCCAAGCTATTCCATTTGATATGTAAATTCCGCCAATGTAGTGTTTCAGGTGGCGATTTTTATTTAAACTGTAGAGATTTGAAGTAGGGCCTTGATTTTGTATATGACCGCTTAGATTGTTCCCCATTGTACCTAAAGCAATTTTTTAAATATATACATAAGCTTGCCAAAAGTTCACAAAGAGGTCAACCATAGAGGTACAAAGCTTTACCTGTCCATAGCGTTCCAGTAGGATCTACTTTTCCATCGTTTAGTCGATTATTTTTAAATTTTTCATCAGTATCTACTTCTGCAATCTTTTCTATATTAGAGACAGTATTGCTAACACCATCCCAGGTTACAATTGTAATATCTCGTTGCATGCTAACTAAAAATTTATTTGAAACACCTTCCAATGGAAAAATAAAAGAAGTTGTAATTCCTGAAACAATTGTTATTGCACACAATTGTCATTGACTATTTACCTAATGAAGCTTGGGTGTGTTCATTTGTCGATGGATTGTACTTATGAATATTGTTTCTAGTCATGTCCACGTAGTATAAAACCTGCGTTTCGACATCCCAGTGTGGTCCTTCAAGTAACCCCATACTATCGGAAATGCGTTCTATTTTGTACATCTGGAACAGAGATGTTAATACAATATAACTACATTTGCTAAAAGAAACATAGCAGGATTAGTAATCTATTTATGCAAGTTTTTTGAAATTATTTTCAAAGTATTCTGTGTTTTATAATTCAAACGTTTTTTATGAATAACTCTCAACAGCCAGTATTAAAATCCACATTTGAAAATTTGAAACTCAGCATCAGTATATTTCATCTCGCTTTTTCCAAGGTATAAAAGATTCTAATCACGACTTGGTTAGAGAATTGTGCACAAAATTAAGTAGTTTTCAACTGGAAAGTGAGCAACGTGTTAAGCTGCGTCATTTGATGAAACACAAAAATACCAGTAGTTAACAGATATATGGAATAATCTAAGAGCAAGTTAACACAATGTCGTAAGTATATTTTACTTTTATTCTAGAAGTTTTGGGAGTGGGTTTAGAATACGAATTGGAGATGTGTACTAATTTATTCGTCTGCAGCATCTTTACATTATGAAATCAATAAAGCACTTGCAAGGTTTTCACAAAAGAATCGTATCTTAAAAAATAGTAGATTACAAACCGAGATGGAAGGTGCTTCATTACCGAGGCGAAGTTGTTACGTGCCAAATTGGCACTAAACATTTTTTAGTTTAGTTTTGATATGCGGGAATTTCGCGCCTTAAATTCAAAGGACTCGGTGCGCGTATTTCCGTCACGTTAAAAGTGGGTTGGACGAATAATTTCGCGCCGACGCGTGAAAGGACAGAAAAGTGTTTTTTTTTTGTGAGACTCTGTAACGTTGCTGTTTTTGCCTGGGACTTCAAGAAGTGTGGTCGTGTTAGGTATCGTATCGTGCCTTTATCTTTATTTATGTAGATTTCCTTGCCTTGCTTATCTGTTAGTCGCCCCTTATACCTGTTTCCTTATCCGTTCCCTGCATAGGTAGAGATAATTTGTATGCAGCCTAGGGCGAACCGTGATCCACGACCCCGGGAACGAATCGGAGGCCATGCCCCGCTAGCAGTCACCATCTGTAAACTATCTTAAAGGGGGCCATCAGCAGTCCTGATGGTCGTCAGCAGACGCCAACTTTAACTAAGCCCCGCAGCAAGCCGTACCTCTTATGTACGTACCTTATTGTCATAATTGTTTGCAAATTTAATATATATTTTCCGTCAATTGCGCATTTCATTTGTATATTGGTGACGTCATTGACAGATGGGCGCGCCAAAATCTGTATAAAGATTAGCGCTACCAACTGAACGTGGTGTCTAATATACCGCGCTTGCGGAGTTGTAATTATGAACTTTTAAATTGTAAGAAAGTTTGATGACCAAGGCGCGTAGCGCCGCGGTCATCAATAAGCCGAGGTAATGTGAAGCAAGGAACACCGAGGTTCAGTTTGTATACTACTTTATTTACATCCCTGTTAAGAAACGGAAAACCAATACGAAATTGGAATAATTAATTTTCAAAAGCGTATTTTATGTTTTTATCAGGCAGGCAAAAATTAAAGATTTTATGTCGAAAAGCAAACGTCACAGTAGCGTCTGCGGCTTGTATTTGTATCAAAAATGTCTTAAACTAGCGATTTTAAAATAGAATGTAAATGTAAATGTAAACATGTAGTAAACCAAAAATTTTTTATGCAAGTACATCGTGGAAAAGTTAACCGACAACCCTATGGACATAATTTATTCGCGCAATTCCCCAAAAAAATAGCAATGTTTTTAAAGTTAAAAGACGTTGACAAGTAACCGGACATTGCTTTAGACGGACAGCAGCTACTCTACTTGATAATTTAGGTAGTTTTTTTACACAAGGTAATTTGATAAATATTAACGTATTGCAATTAATAAAATGAAATAATAACTTAGACTTTTATACAAAGCCCAAATGATTATTTCAAATCGAGCTAGTAATTGAAAGAAGGAAAATATAAGGTCTTGGAAAGGACTTGAACCTGTATCCTGATTTAAATCGTGCACACAACTATACATAAAGCTAACTTTCAATTACGTTTGACATTTTTGTCAATCCTATCTGACATTGTCAAGTTTTGACTTATGTCAGTTATAGACAGGAAGCTATATACATTGCTATGATAAGAGGATAGTTTAAGAGTAGATTAAGTTATAGGGGTTGTAGAATAAATGTAAATAATTTTAACGTTAAGAAAAACAAACAATTCCACCAATTATAGGAGTAAATCGAATATTTAACAAAAGGTCAATAACGAGCACAATGTATATAAATTATATTTAATTTAATGCATAAAAAAAGAAGCTCATTTTGCAATAATCAAACACTATTAGCTAATATAATTATGTATACGTCTTATAATGCGCTTTAAGTTCAAGAAACGAGTAAAGATAAGGCTTTAACCGGAACAAATTGCATTAATATAAACACATAATCGGTAAAGATACACACTGGCATTCTAGCTATTTAATAATTTCGTCAAAATGTCAACGCATGAATAAGTAAACGCATTCTAATACGTCATCATTAGAAAATGAAGTACGTTTCTAGGAATATTACATTTGTCTAGAAATCGAACATATTTTTAATAACAAATAAATAACTGGCGGTTCGTTATTTGATAAGCCTTTGACTAGAAGCGACACAAATATAAAATACGTGACAGAATGAAAGGAATATTTAGAAATTCCAAGAAGATACTATGATATATTGAAAGTCTACGTGCGAAATTGAATAGAGGAACAACAATTAAAACCAGGGAATTTTAGAAATAACAAGGTTCTACAGAGATGTCGGAAATTACAAACGTTTATCAATAAACACGCGATGCGCACCAATTAAAACATGCACAGGTAGAGTTTATAAATACGATAGGAAATTCGAAAAGAGACGATCTATCTTCAACAAAGCATGAACCACGTTGATATAAAGTGAAAATTTACGTACCAGTGACAATTAGTGAAAAGTCAATAATTTATTAAAAAGTGAAAGATTGAAATTGCCAAATTTCTGCGACAAAAAATAGCGGTTCTACGCTTAGACGTAAGGTTAACGATTGATTAAATTTTATACTAATATTTAACCATTTAAAGCTCCGATTAAAAGTCCGAATAAAGATTTAAATGTACGTTTGAATAAATACTCTAAATGCATATTTAAATAATACGTCTAAAAACACGTCCAAATAAATTATTACATGGAAATATAAAATATACAAAAAGATACTCAAAGTTACTCCAGAAATCCAAGGGGAAAAATACAAGCAACCAATAATCCATCATTCTGGCCAGTCAAGTAAAGCAAGTCGAGCTGTAGCAATCAAGGGGTGCTGACCACAGATAATATGAGGCAAATCCAGTGACAAGCAAGGAAAACGCAGGTTAGATATCTTAAAATTTTTATTAGTTCCAATTTTAATATTTGTTATATATCATATATCTGTAAGAGTCAACAAAAAGGTCATTTGAGAATTTAAAAAATAGGGAGTGCAGCTTTGAACGTTTGAAAGGTACTTAAGGGTAATTAAAAAACTATTTTTGCTGGCTTTTAGGAAATTATAAATTTGGTGGATGCTAATGTTCTACTCAGGGGCTAAATTTTGAATTTACATAAAACTGTACATATTATCGATCATTAAATTGTGTAATCTTTGGATTGCTTTATTTAAATTAATTTAACAGTTAGGTAGTAGAAAGAAAAAGGGTTAAACAATCTTTCTTGTTGTGAAGTAGGGCATGTTGTGTTTTTGAGCTAGCTGAGTCAGAACAAATTATAGAAAATTTAAAGGGGTTCACAGCAAAATTAATGATGAAACATTTGTAGAAATTTCACTCAAATTATTAATGACACCAATCAAAGGGCATAGCACAGCAATAAAAATGGTACGCAATCGTGGGGCATTTCACAGCAATAAAAATGGTGCCCAACGTGGTGCATTTCATAGCAATATATATATATATATATATATTACTCATATTTAGACCAGGGTAGAAAATTAAATAATCACATCAAATAATTTTAATCACCGTGTATAAGGAATTTTATTAAATAATACGCTTTATTAAAACCTTGAAGCATAAATAAACTCGGTCGTTTCAGTAAAATAAGAAATCTAAATTATGTACAAGACGCTTTATATCAAAAGAAACAAATGGAAATTACGTGCAAAGTCTATATTAATTAACCCTATTTTAAGTAACCGGTAGTAAAACAAAGTGTACATATAATAATTAATATTTAAGTTGTATTCGCTAAAATGAAAAGGATAGAAATCAATTTTAATTGGAGTTAATTAAACCGTTAATAACATATAATACCTATAGAAACTTGTAAAACCCAAGATTAAAATACCACGGAATAAGGCTCTGAGAATTAATAGTATGTTTAAACACCTGGGTTTATTTAAAAGCTCATTCGGCGTAAATTTTGCAGATAATTAATGTTTCAAAGAATCTTGGGAAAACGTCGCATAATAGTTACGAGAATTGCTAAAGCTGGGTATTTCACACTCCATGTGGACTAAAATAATCGATAATAAAGAATATCAAGTTGCACCAATAAGAACACAGTAGAGAAGGAAAGAGAAAATGCGTCAAGCAAAGACACATATTGTAAAAGGCGGGATTTAAGCAACGTCACGGGGGTCACAATTGGTTAAAAATAGGATGCAAATATCAGAGGTAGAACAACGATTTCTGTACAAAATTAATTAGTTTTTCTCGGACATGCTTGCGTGCCGTGTGGAAATTTTCTGAGATTTAAATGGGGCGAGTGAAAATTCGTAAAAATCGACGCGTGAGCGACGGACTGGGAACAGAGCATGAGAAATTCTAGAAACTGGCCGTTTTAGAGACTCGACCGACAGACAGGCTTTTTGCTATATATACCGGTGGTAATATGAATTTCGGCCTCTTAGACTCTTAGACTTTTGACGATTCGATGCGTTAAAAGCTCGTACATACGCGACTTGATTGAAGATGTTAAACCGTGCATTTTAGTTTGATTAAATAATTTAAAGTTTGCTAGTATATTTTAGTGATTCAAAATAGCTTATTATTTACGTGCTAACATGAATGTACTTCAGTGCACTTAGATACAAGGTAATAAAATTTAGTTTCACTGTACCAATTAGCAAAATTTACAACGACGAAGGTATACACAAAAGTAGGCAGTTTTGGCGTATATTGGTGACAGAAGCATGAATTTCTTTGCTATTTTTCGGGGGTGTTAATAATTAAATGGTTCAAATACGTGTCTGGATCCATGAAACAAGGGTCAGATAAATACAGAGGAGTTCCGGAAAGGCCCAGAAACGACTTTAAATGGATGGTGATGGAGAAAATTTTAAAAGCGTAGAGAATCAGAAGCCGTAAATATAATCCTGTTGAATGGTGTGATTAACTAAAGAAACGATACTTTGAAGCTACGAGGACAGTAACCTTCAGGTAAATTATACTATTTTGTTTGACATTTTTGTGTGTATTGAATGACTTTATAATTGATTTACTTTAAATGGACATTAGTGAAATTGTTCTAACCATAAACGTTTAATTTTAAGATGAAATTTGCTTGTTTAAGTAAAAAGGGGTATTTTGTTTTGATGTTCGGGAATATGATGAAAATTTGGGTATGTCTTTGAGCTCAATTAGACGAACCTGGTTAATTAACGTAAAGGGGTGGTAGATGCTCCGGTCTGTGTATATTGTTATATTAATTAGTAGGCATCCAACAAGGACTTTAATTCTGGATGCACGTTAAAGTGATAATAAAATTGATTTTGAAATTCTTTTTAAAACTGAATGATATGCTGAAATTTAATTTGAAAATTTAATGATGTAAATAGAGTTAACGTTGATGTTTGTGGTAGGAATGTGTTTGTTTTTTTTATGAATGAGGAGGTTTATAACATTAGGTGAGCAGCCGAGGCGAAAAGCGTAGTTCACGGATTTTAAAGGTATCACAGCATTCTTGACGCCCAAACTGTGGGGCTCGAATGTTTTTTTGAAAGGGCCAGTACCTGAAGATATGAGAGGAAACACAGCATTCTTTGGCGCCCAATTCGTGAGGCTCGATTTTATACAGGGTATCACAGCATTTCTTGGCGACCCAAAAGTGAGGCTCGAGTTCCAAATAAAATTTTGTGATTTTATTCCAGGAAACTGGCGATCTGAGAGAGAGAGTTTCTGTGTGTGTATAAATTTAAGAGTAGTTTAGAGTGTGTGTGAGTGATTAGAACGTATGCAGAGAAAAGAGTGGTTAAGGAGTCAAGGAGTGGAAATTGGAAGTGACGATAGTGCATTGTGTGAGAAAATTTCGAAAATGGAAGAAGCTGGAGGCAGTAGAGATCAGTCGAGGACGGAATCAGGGGATCAAGGAAACGAGATGATAATGAGAATGCTAGAGAGGATGAACGAAGAATCGAATAGAGCGAGGGAGTAGTCTAACAGAAAATTAGAACAGCTAAGCGATGAATCGAATAGAGCGAGAGAGGACTCAAATCGGAAATTTGACCAATTAAATCAGGAATTAGGGAATAAAATAGAAAAATCGACGAGAGAATTTGCAGAATTTAAAAACAGTCTTACCGTAAAAATGGGGAAGTTGAAAATAGGGTTGATAAAATGAGCGTGATATTACAGGTCTTCGACAGGAAATGGGACATTTAAGGTCCGAAGTACGCATTTTTGTGAAGAAGAGATTAATGTAAAAATGACTGAAGTAACGGACTCATGTAGGGATCAGTTAGGCCGGGTAGAACGCGAAGTTAGTAGTATTAAATACAACATATCAAATTTAACGGGGATGGTCCCAGATTTTCTACAGGTGGAGTATCATTGGACCAACACATGAAGTTTTATGGCGATAACAGGGTAAATCCACAAATTTTTATTAATAGTGTAAGAAATCTAGTGGGAAATTTATTTGACGAACAGACTAAACTGAATACGATAAAGGCTTTATTAAAGGACAACGCGGAAGCATGGTACAATCTAGTAGGACAGGACATAGACACGTATCAGGACTTTGAAGACAAATTTTACAACATTACTGGAGTGATCACAAACAGGATCAGATTAGGGACGACTTGATTACAGGAAAATTTAAGGGAGAGTTTGCAGGTTCTAGGAGCAATATGCCATCCGCAAGTACAGTGTGGCCAAACAACTGAATCCACCATTGACGGACAGACAGATTATCAAGTACCTATCACGACATTTTGAACTGGAAATTAGACAACACGTGGCCTTACAAAACATCACAGAACGGGAGACATTTTAGAGTATTTGCAGAGATATGACGATGTATGTGTAGGACGGACAAGAGAGATACGAGAACGAATCGTTAACACAGTTAGGTTTGACAACAGGACACCGAATTATCCGAGACGGCCTGACTACAACAGAAATTTTCGACCGAATTGGGAACGACGAGGACAGGAATACAGGAGCAATAGTGCGACTAGGGACCGACGCCAAGACCTAGTTACACGCGACAGAACAGTTTACCGGAAGTAAACAGGACTGTGACCAGCACGCCGAATAGAGACAGGGACACGGATATTAACACGAGGAGGACGTACGCACAGGTTGTAGAAGGACAACCAGGACCAAGCACGGAAAACAGGATGAGACAGGATTTTTAGAACGTGACAGACCACTAGATTTCTGTGTAAATGTATACGAACATCCACGTGAATTTTTCAAAATTGAGGAGGAAGTAGAGCCAGAAACTGAGGAAAAATTATGTTTGCCAATTGTTAATTTAGAAATTTTTGAAAATAATGTAGAAGTATTACTTGATACAGGGGCAGAGGCGAGTTTAATATCGGAGGAATTCGTCAGCAAAATTAGGGATAAGGTTTGTGATAGAATTATGCCTATAAAACGTAGCCATTTAGTAGCTCCAAATAAAAAGAAGTTTGCTGTAGTAAATAGTGTTGTGGTGCTTAGGATAGATATAGGAGATTTAAGCTGTGAACAGGAGTTTGTAATTGTACCTGGACTGAAGTTTCAGAGCATTTTAGGTGTTGACTGTATGATGAAGTTAGGGGTTTTGATAGATATGGAAAGGAAGGTAGTAAGGATTAAGGATAGGGTAGTGCCATGGAAGGACAGTTATGAAGTCACAGAGGATGACACTGGGTTTAGTATTAATGTAGTAGAGGTAGAGGATGATGAAGTAAAACAGATCAACACAATAAGATGTCCAGAGGATAGGAGAGTAGAGGTTCAAGCTTTATTACAAAAACATGCAGAATTAGTGGGGGTAGAAGCAAGCACAGCGTTAGGCTATGAGCACAGATTGGAAATGGATAATTCAGAACCATTCAACGCAAAGGTTTATCCAATTCCAGCAGCATATCGGGAGCAGGTAAAGGCAGAATTAAATAAAATGTTGGAAGATGGCATAATAGAGGTATCAAACACTCATTTCATAAATCCGTTGGTGGTAGTTAAGAAAAAGGATGATAGCATTCGTTTATGTTTAGATGCACGAAAAATTAACCAACGGACTAAACCGCAATTCCATTGTCCACCATCCATGGACACACTTTTGACGAGATTAAGTGGCAAGTTTATTTTTAGTAAATTAGATTTAAGGAATTCATTCTGGCTGATTCCATTACACAAAGATTCCAGAAGGTACACAGGATTTTCCGTAGAGGAAAAATCTATAATTTTAAGGTAGTACCGTATGGTTTGTCAACGTCAAGTGCAGCATTAATTAAGGCAATGCAAGCAATTTTAGGAGCATATGAGCAATTCTGCATACACTATGTGGATGATATTTTAATTTTAGTGAAACTGAGGAACAACATTACTCTCATTTAGAACGGATATTATTAGAGCTTAAATTAGCAGGATTGAGGCTGAATATAGAAAATGTGAATTTTTTCAAAACCGTTAAATTTCTGGGGTATGTGGTGAACACTCAAGGTATGTGTATCGATAAAGAAAGATTGTCCGAACTTTTGACATATCCGAGACCTAATAACATTAGGAAATTAAGATCTTTTTTGGGGGTCCTTAACTTTTATAAAAAGTTTGTACCTGGATTTGCTGAAAAAGCGAGTCCATTGTTTAAACTTCTGAAGAAGGGAGTACGATGGAGTTGGACGGAAAGTCAAGAGGCAGCATATTTAACACTGTTGGAACAATTTCACGACCAACTAATTTTGAGGCATCCCAGATTTGATGTAGGTTTCGTACTGAGGACGGATGCATCGGATAGTGCATTAGCAGCAGAGTTGTACCAAGTACAAGAGGGGGAAGAGGTGCCCATATCTTTTGTTTCACGCACACTGAAGCCGCATGAAGTAAATTACACGATTAGTGAAAAGGAGATGGCTGCAGTGGTGTTTGGTGTTACGAAGTTAAAATTTTTTTTGATAGGAAGACATTTTGTAATCGAAACGGATCATTCGGCGTTGTGTGCGTTGATGAATACGAGATTTTCGAACAATCGAGTATATCGATGGGGGTTGTTACTACAGGAGTTTGACTTTGAGATTAAATATATTAAGGGAGAAAATAATTTTATAGCAGACGCGTTTAGTAGAAACAGGGACATGGATAACAAAAGACCGTGTGACATCATGATTGCCATGAACAGTCTACTACAAAATGATTCAGTATATGGAGAAGAGGAGATCTTGAGGAACCAGAGGCAGAGTCAGGAGCTACAGATTGTTAGAACGAAGTTAGAAAATGAACCGTGATTTAAAACTTCCATATGATAAACGGCTTTTGTGTAAAAAATTCAAGAATTGGAAGTGTATGTAGTGGATAGGGTACAAGCAAAATTAATTATCAAAGATCTGCACTTAAGATATGGTCACATAGGAATCCGAAAGACATGGTTAATTTTTAGGGAAACATTTTTTCAACTAAAGACTTAGGATTAGTAAAGTCAGTCATCAACACTTGTCACTTATGTACTTTAGGAAAGTACAAAATAGTACGAGTCAGGATGTGGTACAAAGTATACACGTACAAAATCCCTGGACTTAGTTGCTATTGATTATTTGAGCAATCTAGTCCGAAGTACAAAAGGACACAAACATGTGCTGATTGTGACTGATGTGTTTTCGAAATTTACCAAATTATATCCCACTCGGGATTGTAACACAGTCGGAACAAACAAGAAATTGGAACAATTTTGTAGGGAAGTAGGAACTTTTAAACGGGTATTAGCAGACAATGCTACTTATTTTAATAATCAAAGATTTAGAGATTATTGGGAGAGGCAAAACATTAAAGTGGTGTTTTGTAGCATAAGGCATCCTCAAGCGAATCCAGCTGAGCGATATATTCAAGAGACGGTTAAGTTTTTGCGTTTAGCTTCACATAGGAATCATCGTTTATGGGAGGACAATTTGTCTAAGGTTGAATCTTTTATCAATGAAACCCCTAGTACCGTGACAGAAACCAGTCCCATCATGCTGATCAAGCAACAGTATCCCGAAAGACCATGGCAAATTGTGCCTAGGGACGATGAATTCAACAACTTTTGGTAGATGTGAGGAGAGGTTAAGGAAGAGAGCTGAAAAATATACAAGGAAGATGAACGCAAGAATTAGAAAGAGGGTAAAATTTAAAGCGGGAGACCAGGTAGTAGTAAAAAGCTTGAGAGTAGGGAAGAGAGATAGGATGACATGTGCTAAACTACACTTGCCATATGAGGGACCTTTTGAGATAGGTGAAGTAGTAGGGGAGTGCACATATTTATTAAGGGAAGTAGGTACGGGAAATGAGAGGGGACGATTTCACGTCAACCTATTATTCCCTTATACCGGAGAACCAGCACCACAGGAGAAATAGGTGTATAATATAGTAAAATTTAAATAGGATAAGAATAGAGAATAGGTGTATATAGAAGAGTAGAAGTAGGTGTTGATAGAAAATAGAGCTAGATATAGGATAAATATGGGAGATGATTAGAAATAGGTTTAGGATGAGGATAAAGAGTAAATGTAAGAAGAAAATAAGATAGGTTAAGTATAGATATTTCATATAAAATTAGTGGAGAGTTAGGAATAGAGTAAGAGTAAGATAGGTATATAGGATTAGGTAGGGGGAAGTAAAGTATAGTGAAGATTAGTTAAAAGTTAGGGATAGGATAGGTATATAGGATGTATATAGGATTAGATGGATAAGTAGGATGAAGTTAGGGATAATTTCAGTTTATAGAATTAGGTGAGAGTTAGGAATAGGATAGGGATATAGGGTAGGTGTAAATATTTTGTTTTGGATTGGAGACAAAGTAGGTAAGTTAGATAGATAAGGGTAAAGAGAGATAGGCAATTTTTTTTGTAATTTTTTTGTCTAAATGCTTAATATTTGCATTCAAATAAGTGGGATTATTTGTATTCAAATAGGGGGAAAATACTCATATTTAGACCAGGGTAGAAAATTAAATAATCACATCAAATAATTTTAATCACCGTGTATAAGGAATTTTATTAAATAATACGCTTTATTAAAACCTTGAAGCATAAATAAACTCGGTCGTTTCAGTAAAAATAAGAAATTTAAATTATGTACAAGACGCTTTATATCAAAAGAAACAAATGGAAATTACGTGCAAAGTCTATATTAATTAACCCTATTTTAAGTAACCGGTAGTAAAACAAAGTGTACATATAATAATTAATATTTAAGTTGTATTCGCTAAAAATGAAAAGGATAGAAATCAATTTTAATTGGAGTTAATTAAACCGTTAATAACATATAATACCTATAGAAACTTGTAAAAACCCAAGATTAAAATACCACGGAATAAGGCTCTGAGAATTAATAGTATGTTTAAACACCTGGGTTTATTTAAAAAGCTCATTCGGCGTAAATTTTGCAGATAATTAATGTTTCAAAGAATCTTGGGGAAAACGTCGCATAATAGTTACGAGAATTGCTAAAGCTGGGTATTTCACACTCCATGTGGACTAAAATAATCGATAATAAAGAATATCAAGTTGCACCAATAAGAACACGGTAGAGAAGGAAAGAGAAAATGCGTCAAGCAAAGACACATATTGTAAAAGGCGGGATTTAAGCAACGTCACGGGGGTCACAATTGGTTAAAAATAGGATGCAAATATCAGAGGTAGAACAACGATTTCTGTACAAAATTAAGTAGTTTTCTCGGACATGCTTGCGTGCCGTGTGGAAATTTTCTGAGATTTAAATGGGGCGAGTGAAAATTCGTAAAATCGACGCGTGAGCGACGGACTGGGAACAGAGCATGAGAAATTCTAGAAACTGGCCGTTTTAGAGACTCGACCAACAGACAGGCTTTTTGCTATATATACCGGTGGTAATATGAATTTCGGCCTCTTAGACTCTTAGACTTTTGACGATTCGATGCGTTAAAAGCTCGTACATACGCGACTTGATTGAAGATGTTAAACCGTGCATTTTAGTTTGATTAAATAATTTAAAGTTTGCTAGTATATTTTAGTGATTCAAAATAGCTTATTATTTACGTGCTAACATGAATGTACTTCAGTGCACTTAGATACAAGGTAATAAAATTTAGTTTCACTGTACCAATTAGCAAAATTTACAACGACGAAGGTATACACAAAAGTAGGCAGTTTTGGCGTATATTGGTGACAGAAGCATGAATTTCTTTGCTATTTTTCGGGGGTGTTAATAATTAAATGGTTCAAATACGTGTCTGGATCCATGAAACAAGGGTCAGATAAACACAGAGGAGTTCCGGAAAGGCCCAGAAACGACTTTGAATGGATGGTGATGGAGAAAATTTTAAAAGCGTAGAGAATCAGAAGCCGTAAATATAATCCTGTTGAATGGTGTGATTAACTAAAGAAACGATACTTTGAAGCTACGAGGACAGTAACCTTCAGGTAAATTATACTGTTTTGTTTGACATTTTTGTGTGTATTGAATGACTTTATAATTGATTTACTTTAAATGGACATTAGTGAAATTGTTCTAACCATAAACGTTTAATTTTAAGATGAAATTTGCTTGTTTAAGTAAAAAGGGGTATTTTGTTTTGATGTTCGGGAATATGATGAAAATTTGGGTATGTCTTTGAGCTCAATTAGACGAACCTGGTTAATTAACGTAAAAGGGTGGTAGATGCTCCGGTCTGCTTATATTGTTATATTAATTAGTAGGCATCCAACAAGGACTTTAATTCTGGATGCACGTTAAAGTGATAATAAAATTGATTTTGAAATTCTTTTTAAAACTGAATGATATGCTGAAATTTAATTTGAAAATTTAATGATGTAAATAGAGTTAACGTTGATGTTTGTGGTAGGAATGTGTTTGTTTTTTTTATGAATGAGGAGGTTTATAACATTAGGTGAGCAGCCGAGGCGAAAAGCGTAGTTCACGGATTTTAAAGGTATCACAGCATTCTTGACGCCCAAACTGTGGGGCTCGAATGTTGTTTTGAAAGGCCAGTACCTGAAGATATGAGAGGAAACACAGCAATATATATATATATATATATATATATATTATATATATATATATATATATATATATATATATATAATAGAGTTATATGTCATTAATTTAAAGACGGTGTAGAGACCGATAAGACAAACAGCCCTTGCGAAGTACAACTACTAAAATTTACCAATCATTATGAAAATTGTGAAGCCAAACCTGTACAAATCACAAACATGAAAATTCAGAAAGTAACGGAAAATAAATGGATAGCCATTTTTTCCGCCGAAGTAATTGCAACAATGTATTGCAACCAAGATGAAAGTAATTTAGCATTAACCGGAAGTAAAGTAATCACCCTTAAGGAAAATTGTCATTTGAAATTAAAAAACGAAATAATTAGAGTTTACCAAGATCCCGTACAAAGCAAGAAATTAGCAAATCTACCCGATTTACAAATCAAGATTACCCAAGACAAAGACGAAGAAATAATGCAAAAACCAATGCAATTGGAACACCTGGAATTAGACAACCTAAACTACGCCATGAAACTCATGTAAGATTATAAAGAACACCTGAACGAGATTAAGACGTCCAAAGTGCACTATGATAATATTAGTGTATGGACAATTATACTGATTATATTGACTATTTTATTGATCATTTATGTTACGTACAAAATATGTATTAGATATAAGAATAATAAAGGAAACAGTTTTAGATTTAAGAAACAGTTTAGTTACATATGGACACACAAAAAAGTATTAAAATTGTTTAAAACCACTGCAATGTTAACTAGGTCACAAGAGTGCATTTTTTGCTCCTAAACGAATTAAGTTAATGTACTTCAGCTGCTACTGAAAAAAGTTTCAATTTTTTTCTAAAACTCGCATGTTTAGATAATTATTACAACAAAAGTAATATTCCATAATGCTGATGTGGTCGACTGTATTAGGTTCCTGATACCGCATCTTTACATTTATTACAATTCAGCGTTTATGCAGAATACGATATCCTACTTTAAGCTGAATGTATTTTTCATTACATAGCTCGTAACCGGGGTTAGATGTTGTGTATTTTACCGGTTTGATTTTATTGTGTTCCACTACGTGCTTAGGTAGTACACGTAAACGAAGAGTTGGGACTTAATTGTAATTGGATCTAGGTAATTGGAGTTTTTTGCCGCGTAGTACCTTAATGAATTGTTTTTTGAAAATACGAAGCCCGGAGAATTATACCAACAACGAACTTGCAGATACGGTGGAAATTTTGAACATTGAGATCTCATTTCATGTGCGTTACGTGATTCAGGATAGCAATGGCATAGGTAAGTTATTTCTTAAAAAAACTTATAATAAAACAGCAGTCCTAAAACTTTCACTTAAGTTTACCTAGGTCGGGCATTTAAAAAGCGGTCCAAGTGTAAAATGCCTTATAGGTTTTTTGTTTAATTAATCAATCTCTAGCACCCCCTAAATTTAATTGCATAAAACTAATGCCACCCTATATACATATATATATATATATATATATATATATATATATTTTATAAATAATAATGACCTTCTATTTCACAATATTTGTTTAATGTTGCAGGTTATAGGTCAGCTGGTGTATTGAAGAAAACTCTTTTTTATAGCCTAAATTTTCGCTTTTATTTAAAGCTTGATCACAGGCATAACTAAAACATAGATAAATTCTACATAAGCTGGTGTAAAAATTAGTTACTTACATCGAGGTTACAAAATATTAGCTTTCATTATAATTATGTTTTACAAAGATAATATCTTTATAAAATTTAAGATAAACAGATATAGTATATATAAAATTGAGGTAAAATGTTGACTTGACAGAAACAAAAATTTTTTAGATTTTGATTAATATATGTCTTTGATTTTTAATTAATTTATAGGTATGCGTATATATATATATATATATATATATATATATATTTACCCTCTGTCGAATATTCCGATTCAATTTGTTAAAGAACGTTTCGTTGTTAGCGGTCCATCATCAAATTTTTTATCTACCCCCTTTAACTAAGAATTCAAAAAATATAAAATATTAAAGTTTACTTTTCGCTGCATATAACAATATTTTTGTTACACGTCACTAACCAATTGTAGATTAACAGTAATTCCTTTAAAATATGTACTAGTTAAATAGATAGCATTGCTTGCACCAATACAATTATTTAGCTTTCTAATTCCATCTGCCTGGAGATAGTCAAAGTATCGTTGTGGTAATATACATTTAAATTTCTCGGTTTCAATCAGCACTCGATCACCAAATTTTGTTTTGATTAAATCTGCTGGTAAAATCTTATATTTTTTGTTAACAATTAGATTTTTACGATGGATACATGGTATACGGTACATATTTATATTTAAATGATTGAAATCCATATTTTTTACTTACAATGTTCTTATGCAAACAAAGTCCGGCTTTAAATTAGCACTTGTGCGTTGAACTTGTTCTAGAGAAAACTGAAGATTTATTAGGTGGTAGCAAAGGTTTATATATTGAACCATCTCATTTGTGATAGTCAATCCATTCATCTAATTAAAAACAAAATAGTATACGCCAGTCAGCCTAAAGAGGATGTTTTTACTAAAATGTTTTCAGGCTTATGGATACTATTGATTATGTTCCTGCAAGGAGTCTTCAACTGTTTAAAAAAATGTTGCTAATTATTTTTTTAATGCAGCAATTAATTCAAATTAGAAAAAACCCGATAACATAATTATAAACGTAGACGAAACACTTATTTTCATGTTGATTTTTGTATGTGATTTTAATTGCTTCATATTTAATTTCCTTCTAAAATTACATATTTGAAAGTTAAACTATATTAGCGAAAGCCCTACAATAACTTAAATATACACTTAGACCATGGACTTGTAATTCCTATCGATTCTATACGATCTTTATCGTTTGACGAGGTTAACTTTACTTACTTGAGTTTTAACCATTGATCACCTTGCAAAACTACTTTTCAAAACTAGTTTGAAAGTTGGAATATACACTTACTCGCTATTTAAAGTGTGAGATTTTACGGCCTTAGCTATCGTTAATTAATACATACACCGACGCGTTATCTTATCATCATTATATGTGCTTGTGGTTGCCTTAATTTATTGGTTGTCGTTAATCGTTTAATTTTAAGTTATAGCTACTAATTGGAATGTCTATTTACGTTTATTATCAATTGAATTTTCTCGAGCTTTAACGAATCACGTTTTTACTTTCAAGTTAGAACACCATTTACTCTACGTTTGAATATTAAGAAGCAAAAGCAATTAAATATGTGCTTTTGTCGAAATACGACCGTTTGGAATAAAATATTGTATACCTATAAGCGACTTCTTACAAAATGAATGCACAATAACATCAAATTCTTTATAGACTGCATTAAGCAAGAAAGTTTTCTATAATAGTTGCATTTATCTTTGAGTACCTTTTTAGTATGAAGTTCTTCGAAAGACAACTTTCTTTTACACGCGGAATATCCTGTATTCTTATCTAAAAACACGATATCTTGTAATAAAGAATGAAAATACTTTAATGAAGCACGTGTTTATGCCTCTATAATATATATATATATATATATATATATATATATATATATATATTATATATATATTGCTGTGATCTTAAAGTAAACTTCCCTATACAGCAGACCCAGCATCTCCAGACTAAATAAAAGAAACCACTTAGTCAACTACTTCAGTTGGTAGAACTTAAATACTCTTCTGCACGGACAAATTAGTATATTAAACCTTAGAATTTTTAGAGTGCATATATTTACATCTAATAATATTGAAAAACAAAAATCATCGCAGTATAATTAACAAAAAAGTAAAGCTTCAACTTATACTCAAAACAAGGTTACTTGAATTTCTAAGGTCAGAGTACTCTCACCACATGGTTTATTTTTTAAAAATATAACTAGCATTCAAAATACGTGTAAATTTCCCTTTGTTAAGAATACAATCTTAAATGAATTTAATTAATAATCAAACTTCAAGACTGCAACGTCTCACAATAAAATTATTAAACAAAAAGAAGCTGATTCAAATATGTTGGTAAAGGTCTTCGTTAAAAAACACAAACCCTAAAAACCAGTCTGATCTTGATTTCAGAATCCCTGAATTAATTCCGGACCAAACAGTTTCTCAAGACCTTACTCTTTTTGCACAAACTTCCGTCACAAGCATTATTTCATGAATGAAATTATGCAAAACCTTCGCCAGGTTTAATTTAAGGAAAGCTATCTTGCGACGACTTCGTTCGCTGCAAACTCAAATCATATAAATTTTAAGAGCAAGCGAACTAATATTGGAAGAGTATTTAAACTAATATTTGTGGCTATGATTGAACCATTAATTGGAACATTAATTGGAGTAATATTTGGAGTATTATTTAAAACTCTAAAACTACCTATTAGCTAACTAATTTAAAATACATAGATTTACTCACGATGTTTAAGATAGGCGAAATCAAACTAACTTAACCACAGTTTTGCTAATAATAATTTGTACTTTTACTTATTTTGTGGCACTCAATTATTTTCAAATCACATCACTGCTTCACATAAATGCTGGTATAATACCACCAAAGTAAATCTACTCTTATATACAATATGTAATTTTGATTATAAACCACGATGTGTTCCAGAAAATTTCATTCTAATCAAGTTATTAAATTTGCAAAGAGGCAAGTACACCTCACAAATTAGAAACATTTCATTCGTCAAATGCTTTAATTATTCCAAAATTCCTGGCATTTGCGATACGTAAAGTTTACTCTCATATTAAGAACTAATCACACCGAATGTTCCTCTTTGTAAATAGCAAACTGAATTCGATATCACAGTTATCATGCAAGTGTTGATTTTATTCGATGAAATAAAAGATGGTCACGTGACCATTAATTTGCCGTACTTCTATATTAATAATTGATACAGCCTCATAATGAGGTTGATAATGACTCTTCTTCCAACATTAATGCACCCAACTTGAGACGTCATTTATTGGGTAAGGTGCTTTTGGATGTATTCCCTTTGTTAGCATTAGCGGCGACGTATTTTACCGTTATCTAAATTAATTTTCAATTCATTTCATATGCGCTGTAATAAAGATAATCGCATCAACTTATTGCTTGATAAAACCTTAAATTTAATATTGTGGCTAAATAAGAAATAGACTTAGGTAAATGTACATATCATATTTACGTGCCTAATTACAGTTGAAGCTTCAATAGACCGTGCGTCAAAATTACTGAATTTGTTTGCACGGTTTCTCTAAAGGTGCAGGAATTTCTGTATTCGCAGATAATGCATTAACGTGTAAAAGTATTTTTAGTATTTCGTTATGTACATCAATAAAAGGCTTGTAAAAAGACGAAACAGCTATTTGTTTATGTGACTTATTAAAATGAAGATTTTGAAGTAAAATATTAAAACTCACAAAACTGCGGTTATAAGAGGACATTGAGCACCACATTCTGTGAAATAGAGCAGCAAAAAACCGAGAAAATTGTATTTTTTATTACTTAATTTTCTACACTCTGTATCAAATGAACTTGTTATAGCAATTTCTAGTATAAGTAAAACTCGTGAGTAAATATTCATCCTCTTTAAAAATATTGTTTAGAGCAAGTATATAATACGTGTTAAAAAGAACCAGTAATACCAGTTCTAAAATATAGATGCTAATTCAATAATGCATAAACATTCATCATCTTTAAAAATATCATTTTATAAAAGCTATTTCATCCAAATCGAAGCAATAACGAATGAGTATTTTACATTCATTCGTGTAAAGAACGATTTTATAATTGATCGTAGAAGCGATAACAAACAAGCATTTCTAACTACAGAAGATATTAAAATTTTTACGACGATAACTAGACAAGATAAGACGCTTATAATAGGAAGAGGAACCCGCCAAGCGTTTTCATTCATTAATAAGAGAAAGGAAACATGAAATTACAGTTAATTATTACATCATGCAATGAGTCAGACCTGCTGGAATATCGAGGAGCATTCGAGAACCTATGACGTTGTGAGATTGTGATATTCAAAAGCCGGGAAATAACGAGAAGAATGCATTTCAAGATAAGTAATTCAGTAATAGTTGGTGGAGTGTTGCGAATTGCTTGTTTATAAAAATACTTGTTGACGACACTCTTGGTCGGCAAAAGGCAAACCGTAATGAACGCTAAATTTTCGTGCTAGGGCATGTTAGCTATATTTATTAAAAACTATACGTTTCAACTTATAAAGTAAAGTTCGAGGTATAAAAATTTATTCAGAATAGATAAAAACATAAAAAATGAAATGGTGGATTTCTAAGGCTTTTTGGTTGAAATTATTATTCTAAATGCAGTAATTGGAGAAGGAGTTTTGATCAATCAAGTATCAATCATAAAATTCAAAGATTCGGAAACACAATATAACATTGTTAGAAACCGTTAGAAATACATTTGTGTTATTACTAATTATATTAAAGCAGTATAAGAATTTTGCGTATTTAAAGTTACTTGTGAAAAAATAATCTTATTTCATATAATTTAGAGGTAAAAGTTCGAGGTGGTTCGACCTTTACAAAAGGTTTCCACAAGGTCACTGATCAGAAACATTGAGACGGGATAATAGAAAAGTAGTTAAATTATCAATATTCTTTTAAAAAAAATTGTGAATTACATATGGATAGTTTCTGGGTTTCTAATTATTAACAAGGATTAGGAAAAAATTGTATTAGTGTGTAGTAGTGTTGAAATCTTGTTACTTTCTAGACTTAAGTTTTATATTGTATTTATAAGTTTTTTATACCTTTGTAAGTAAATTTCTTAGATAATGTGTGGAGAACAAAAATGTTTTTGAATGTATCGAGTAACATAAGCTGAAGGTTTATTCATAAAAATTTTATATAGTTACAATTGTAATGTTGATATACATTTGTTGTATTTAATTTTCTTAAGGTCCACTGATCTGGCAGGATAATACGGGCATATTCAGGTGTGCATCCACATCATAACATTTTGATTACTTCAACTAATAATTATTGCAACCTTATTGATTTAAGCGACTATACCCAAATATTCACAGCATAATTTATTAGCTCCCAACGTTTGCGCAGCTTAAGCTAGCATTCACAGCAATATATATATATATATATATATATATATATATATATAATTATTAATAGAGAAGAATAATCCACATTTGGAATGCAAATGAATGCTTAATATATGTTAATAGTTATTAAGATGAATTGAAAACCCAACTTTGTATTTTAAAGTTGAATTCAACTTTAAAATACAAAGTTGGGTTTTCATTCATCTTAATAACTATATATACTGGTGCTTCAAAAATGTATACACACTTTAAACGATTGTAGTTTTCCCGCACTACAAGGCTAATGTTATATTTCTTCGCCAGGTGCCAGCATAATCGTCCCTCTATGTTATATTATCAGTTGGAATTTGTAATATCAACATGGCGGACGTACGTTTGAGTTTTGAAGAACGAAAGCAGGTTATTAAGTGGTACTGGAAGTTTGAGAATGTAAATGAAGTTCAAAGACAGTGGAGAAGGGAGTATGATACAGAACCACCTTCAAGATTAACAATTACACGCATACGAGACAAATTCGAAGTTCATGGAACAGTGTGTGATGTGCATAAAGGTCATTCAGGTCGGCCTCGAACAGCTACAAGTGATGAGTCATCACGTGAAAGTGATGTAAGTGCTAGCAGCGTGCTACGCATTCTGAAGAGAGGCAAGTATCGTGTTTACATTCCAAGGCTGGTGCAACAGCTAAATGACGACGATCCAGATCGAAGGTTGCAATTTTGTGAATGGATTCAGGAGATGGTGATACGTGAACCGGGATTTATGGGTAGCATCATTTGGTCGGATGAAGCCCAATTCAAACTTAATGGAACTGTCAATAGGCACAATTGTGTTTACTGGTGTGAAGAAAATCCTCACATTACAATTGAAAAGGCTGTAAATTTGCCTGGTGTAAATGTGTGGTGCGGTTTGTCTTCAAGGGGACTCATTGGACCTTTTCGATTTGAAGGCACTGTAACTGGTATTAATTACCTAACAATGCTTACTGATTCCATATTTCCTGCCATTCGTGCATTATACGGTAATGATGATTTTTATTTTCAACAAGATGGTGCTCCGCCGCACTATCACAGGGACGTACGAGCTTACCTGGATCAAAATTTGTCGGGCCAGTGGATAGGACGCAAGGGGCCAATCGAGTTTCCAGCACGCTCTCCAGACCTTACACCACTGGATTTCTTCTTGTGGGGCACAGTAAAAGATGAGGTGTACAAACGTAAACCACGTAACCTAGACATTCTTTGGAACGAGATTCAAGCAGTGTGTAGAGAAATCTCATTGGACGTTTTGATACGATGTACAGAATCTGTGGTGACTCGTAGTCAGAATTGTATTGATGCTGCAGGTCACCAATTTGAACAGTATTAACATTTGTTATTTATGTTTCATTTACATTGGACTTTCAGCTTTCTATTTTCCTGAAATTTAACTTTGTAGAACGGTAAATAAATTTTCTATGGAAGTTCAAAGTGTGTATACATTTTTGAAGCACCCATTATATATATATATATATATATATATATATATATCTTGTCTAGTTATCGTCGTAAAATTTTAATATCTTCTGTAGTTGGAAATGCTTGTTTGTTATCGCTTTCTACGATTAATTATAAAATCGTTCTTTACACGAATGAATGTAAAATACTCATTCGTTATTGCTTCGATTTGGATGAAATAGCTTTTATAAAATGATATTTTTAAAGATGATGAATGTTTATGCATTATTGAATTAGCATCTATATTTTAGAACTGGTTTTACTGGTTCTTTTTAACATGTATTATATACTTGCTCTAAACGATATTTTTAAAGAGGATGAATATTTACTCACGAGTTTTACTTTTACTAGAAATTGCTATAACAAGTTCATTTGATACAGAGTGTAGAAAATTAAGTAATAAAAAATACAATTTTCTCGGCTTTTTGCTGCTTTATTTTACAGAATGTTATGCTCAATGTCCTCTTATGACCGCAGTTTTGTGAGTTTTAATATTTTACTTCAAAATCTTCAGTTTAATAAGTCTCAGAAACAAATAGCTGTTTCGTCTTTTTACAAGTCTTTTATTGATGTACATAACGAAATACTAAAATACTTTCACACGTTAATGCATTATCTGCGAATACAGAAAAACCTGCACCTTTAGAAAAACCATGCAAACAAATACAGTTAATTATTACATCATGCAATGAGTCAGACCTGCTGGAATATCGAGGAGCATTCGAGAACCTATGACGTTGTGAGATTGTGATATTCAAAAGCCGGGAAATAACGAGAAGAATGCATTTCAAGATAAGTAATTCAGTAATAGTTGGTGGAGTGTTGCGAATTGCTTGTTTATAAAAATACTTGTTGACGACACTCTTGGTCGGCAAAAGGCAAACCGTAATGAACGCTAAATTTTCGTGCTAGGGCATGTTAGCTATATTTATTAAAAACTATACGTTTCAACTTATAAAGTAAAGTTCGAGGTATAAAAATTTATTCAGAATAGATAAAAACATAAAAAATGAAATGGTGGATTTCTAAGGCTTTTTGGTTGAAATTATTATTCTAAATGCAGTAATTGGAGAAGGAGTTTTGATCAATCAAGTATCAATCATAAAATTCAAAGATTCGGAAACACAATATAACATTGTTAGAAACCGTTAGAAATACATTTGTGTTATTACTAATTATATTAAAGCAGTATAAGAATTTTGCGTATTTAAAGTTACTTGTGAAAAAATAATCTTATTTCATATAATTTAGAGGTAAAAGTTCGAGGTGGTTCGACCTTTACAAAAGGTTTCCACAAGGTCACTGATCAGAAACATTGAGACGGGATAATAGAAAAGTAGTTAAATTATCAATATTCTTTTAAAAAAAATTGTGAATTACATATGGATAGTTTCTGGGTTTCTAATTATTAACAAGGATTAGGAAAAAATTGTATTAGTGTGTAGTAGTGTTGAAATCTTGTTACTTTCTAGACTTAAGTTTTATATTGTATTTATAAGTTTTTTATACCTTTGTAAGTAAATTTCTTAGATAATGTGTGGAGAACAAAAATGTTTTTGAATGTATCGAGTAACATAAGCTGAAGGTTTATTCATAAAAATTTTATATAGTTACAATTGTAATGTTGATATACATTTGTTGTATTTAATTTTCTTAAGGTCCACTGATCTGGCAGGATAATACGGGCATATTCAGGTGTGCATCCACATCATAACATTTTGATTACTTCAACTAATAATTATTGCAACCTTATTGATTTAAGCGACTATACCCAAATATTCACAGCATAATTTATTAGCTCCCAACGTTTGCGCAGCTTAAGCTAGCATTCACAGCAATATATATATATATATATATATATATATATATATATATTTATTAATAGAGAAGAATAATCCACATTTGGAATGCAAATGAATGCTTAATATATGTTAATAGTTATTAAGATGAATTGAAAACCCAACTTTGTATTTTAAAGTTGAATTCAACTTTAAAATACAAAGTTGGGTTTTCATTTCATCTTAATAACTATATATACTGGGTGCTTCAAAAAAATGTATACACACTTTAAACGATTGTAGTTTTCCCGCACTACAAGGCTAATGTTATATTTCTTCGCCAGGTGCCAGCATAATCGTCCCTCTATGTTATATTATCAGTTGGAATTTGTAATATCAACATGGCGGACGTACGTTTGAGTTTTGAAGAACGAAAGCAGGTTATTAAGTGGTACTGGAAGTTTGAGAATGTAAATGAAGTTCAAAGACAGTGGAGAAGGGAGTATGATACAGAACCACCTTCAAGATTAACAATTACACGCATACGAGACAAATTCGAAGTTCATGGAACAGTGTGTGATGTGCATAAAGGTCATTCAGGTCGGCCTCGAACAGCTACAAGTGATGAGTCATCACGTGAAAGTGATGTAAGTGCTAGCAGCGTGCTACGCATTCTGAAGAGAGGCAAGTATCGTGTTTACATTCCAAGGCTGGTGCAACAGCTAAATGACGACGATCCAGATCGAAGGTTGCAATTTTGTGAATGGATTCAGGAGATGGTGATACGTGAACCGGGATTTATGGGTAGCATCATTTGGTCGGATGAAGCCCAATTCAAACTTAATGGAACTGTCAATAGGCACAATTGTGTTTACTGGTGTGAAGAAAATCCTCACATTACAATTGAAAAGGCTGTAAATTTGCCTGGTGTAAATGTGTGGTGCGGTTTGTCTTCAAGGGACTCATTGGACCTTTTCGATTTGAAGGCACTGTAACTGGTATTAATTACCTAACAATGCTTACTGATTCCATATTTCCTGCCATTCGTGCATTATACGGTAATGATGATTTTATTTTCAACAAGATGGTGCTCCGCCGCACTATCACAGGGACGTACGAGCTTACCTGGATCAAAATTTGTCGGGCCAGTGGATAGGACGCAAGGGCCAATCGAGTTTCCAGCACGCTCTCCAGACCTTACACCACTGGATTTCTTCTTGTGGGGCACAGTAAAAGATGAGGTGTACAAACGTAAACCACGTAACCTAGACATTCTTTGGAACGAGATTCAAGCAGTGTGTAGAGAAATCTCATTGGACGTTTTGATACGATGTACAGAATCTGTGGTGACTCGTAGTCAGAATTGTATTGATGCTGCAGGTCACCAATTTGAACAGTATTAACATTTGTTATTTATGTTTCATTTACATTGGACTTTCAGCTTTCTATTTTCCTGAAATTTAACTTTGTAGAACGGTAAATAAATTTTCTATGGAAGTTCAAAGTGTGTATACATTTTTTTGAAGCACCCATTATATATATATATATATATATATATATATATATATATCTTGTCTAGTTATCGTCGTAAAAATTTTAATATCTTCTGTAGTTGGAAATGCTTGTTTGTTATCGCTTTCTACGATTAATTATAAAATCGTTCTTTACACGAATGAATGTAAAATACTCATTCGTTATTGCTTCGATTTGGATGAAATAGCTTTTATAAAATGATATTTTTAAAGATGATGAATGTTTATGCATTATTGAATTAGCATCTATATTTTAGAACTGGTTTTACTGGTTCTTTTTAACATGTATTATATACTTGCTCTAAACGATATTTTTAAAGAGGATGAATATTTACTCACGAGTTTTACTTTTACTAGAAATTGCTATAACAAGTTCATTTGATACAGAGTGTAGAAAATTAAGTAATAAAAAATACAATTTTCTCGGCTTTTTGCTGCTTTATTTTACAGAATGTTATGCTCAATGTCCTCTTATGACCGCAGTTTTGTGAGTTTTAATATTTTACTTCAAAATCTTCAGTTTAATAAGTCTCAGAAACAAATAGCTGTTTCGTCTTTTTACAAGTCTTTTATTGATGTACATAACGAAATACTAAAAATACTTTCACACGTTAATGCATTATCTGCGAATACAGAAAAACCTGCACCTTTAGAAAAACCATGCAAACAAATACAGTAATTTTAACACACGGTCTATTGAAGCTTCAACTGTAATTGGGCACGTAAATACATATGATATGTACATTTACCTAAGTCTATTTTTTATTTACTACAATATTAAATTTAAGGTTTTATCAAGCAATAAGTTGATGCGATTATCTTTATTACAGCGCATATGAAATGAATTGAAAATTAATTTAGATAACGGTAAAGTACGTCGCCGCTAATGCTAACAAAGGGAATACAACAAAAGCACTTTACCCAATAAATCACGTCTCAAGTTGGGTGCATTAATGTTGGAAGTAGAGTCATTATCAACCTCATTATAAGGCTGTATCAATTATTAATATAGAAGTACGGCAAATTAATGGTCACGTGACCATCTTTTATTTCATTGAATAAAATCAACACTTAAATAACCGTGATATCAAATTCAGTCTGCTATTTAGAAAGAAGAACATTCGTGTGATTAATTTTTAATATAAGAGGAAAATTTATATATTCCAAATGCCATCAATTTTCTAATTCGTGAGGTGTACTTGCCTCTTTGCAAATTTAATCACTTGATTAGAATCAAATTTCCTGGAACACATCGTGGTTTATAATCAAAATTACATACTGTATATAGGAGTAGAGTTACTTTGGTAGTAATATACCAGCATTTATGCGAAGCAGTGATGGGATTTAAAAATAACTGAGTGCTACAAAATAAGTAAAAGTATAAATTATTATTAGCAAAACTGTAGTTCAGTTAGTTTAATTTCGCCTCTTAAACATCGTAGGTAAACTTATGTATTTTAAATTAGTTAGTTAATAGGTAGTTTTAGAGTTTCAAATATTATCCCAAATATTACTCCAATTAATGTTTCAATTAATTCTTCAATCATGGCCACAAATATTAGTTTAAATACTTCTTCCAATATTAGTTCGCTTGTGCTTAAGACCTATATGATTGGAGTTTGCAGCGAACGAATTCGTCACAAGATAGCTTTCTTTAAATTAAACCTGGTAAAGGTTTTGCATAATTCCATTCACAAAATAATCCTTGTGACGGAAGTTTGTGCAAAAAGAGTAAAATCTCTAGAAACTGTTTGGTCTGGAATTAATTCAGAAATCAAGATGAGATTTATTGTTGGAGTTTGTGTTTTTCAATGAAGACCTTTACCAAAATATTTGAATTAGTTTTTTTTTGTATAGTAATTTTATTGTGAGACGTTGCTGTCTTAAAGTTTGATTAATAATTAAATTCATTTAAGATTGTATTTTTAACAAATGGAAATTTACACGTATTTTGAATACTAGTTATATTTTTAAAAATAAACCATGTGGTAATAGTACTCCGACCCTAAAAATTTAAGTGACCTTGTTCTGAGTATAAATTGAAGCTTTACTGTTTTGTTATATATACTGCGATAATTTTTGTTTTTCAATATTATTAGATGTAAATATATGCACTCAAAAATGTCTAATGTTTAATATACTAATTTGTCCGTGCCTTAGAGTTTTAAGTTCTACCAACTGGGGTAGTCGACTAAGTGGTGTCTTTTATTTATTTTGGAGATTCTGTGTCTGCTGTATAGGGAAGTTAGGCGGCTCCGTGGCGTAGTGGTATGTGTGTGACTACTACGCTCTAGGTCCCGGGTTCGAATCCCGACACGGTCCGCTTGAAAAATGTTAGGCGAGCATTTTTCGCAAAAATACACCCTCGTTCGGATGAGAGGTAAAATGGAGGTCCCGTGTGTGAGTGTTGTCACGCACGTTAAAGATCCCTACCTTGCTTGGAACAGAAAGGATTCGGCAAAATTCAAAATTTTTCAGGTAAAAAAAAACTCGCTTCCTGGCCAATGTAGTACCTTCGGGTGGAGCATTGGAAAATCACATGTAATGTATAGGGAAGTTTATTTCAAGATGACAGCTATATATATATAATAGACGTATAAACATGTGCTTCATTAAAGTATTTTCATTTTTTATCACAAGATATCGTGTTTTTAGATAAGAATACAGAATATTCCGCGTGTAAAAGAAAGTTATCTTTCGAAGAACTTCATACCAAAAAGGTACTCAAAGATAAATACAACTATTATAGGAAACTTTCATGTTATTTCATGTTATTGTGCATTCATTTTGTAAGAAGTCGCTTATAGGTATACAATATTTTATTCCAAACGGTCGTATTTCGACAAAAACACATATTCAATTGCTTTTGCTTCTTAATATTCAAACTTAGAGGAAATGGTGTTCTAACTTGAAAGTAAAAACGTGATTCGCTAAAGCGTGAGAAAATGCAATTGATTATAAACGTAAATAGACATTCCAATTAGTAGCTATAACTTAAAATTAAACGATTAACGACAACCAATAAATTAAGGCAACCACAAGCACATATAATGATGATAAAATAACGCGTCGGTGTATGTATTAATTAACGATAGCTAAGGCCGGAAAATCTCACACTTCAAATAGCGAGTAAGTGTATATTCCAACTTTCAAACTAGTTTTGAAAAGTAGTTTTGCAAGGTGATCAATGGTTAAAACTCAAGTAAGTAAAGTTAACCTCGTCAAACGTTAAAGATTGTATAGAATCGATAGGAATTACAAGTCCATGGTCTAAGTGTATATTTAAGTTATTGTAGGACTTTCGCTAATATAGTTTAACTTTCAAATATGTAATTTTAGAAGGAAATTACCTATGAAGCAATTAAAATCACATACAAGAATCAACACGAAAATAAATGTTTCGTCTACGTTTATAATTATGTTATCGGGTTTTTTCTAATTCGAATTAATTGCTGCATTAAAAAAATAATTAGCAACATTTTTTTAAACAGTTGAAGACTCCTTGCAGGAACATAATCGATAGTATCCATAAGCCTGACAACATTTTAGTAAAAACATCCTCCTTAGGGTGACTGGCGTATGCTATTTTGTTTTTAATTAGGTGAATGGATTGACTATCACAAATGAGATGGTTCAATATATAAACCTTTGCTACCACCTAATAAATCTTCAGTTTTCTCTAGAACAAGTCCAACGCACAAGTGCTAATTTAAAGCCGGACTTTGTTTGCATAAGAACATTGTAAGTAAAAAATATGGATTTCAATCATTTAAATATAAATATGTACCGTATACCATGTATCCATCGTAAAAATCTAATTGTTAGCAAAAAATATAAGATTTTACCAGCAGATTTAATCAAAACAAAATTTGGTGATCGAGTGCTGATTGAAACCGAGGAATTTAAATGTATATTACCACAACGATACTTTGACTATCTCCAGGCAGATGGAATTAGAAAGCTAAATAATTGTATTGGTGCAAGCAATGCTATCTATTTAACTAGTACATATTTTAAAGGAATTATTGTTAATCTACAATTGGTTAGTGACGTGTAACAAAAATATTGTTATATGCAGCGAAAAGTAAACTTTAATATTTTATATTTTTTGAATTCTTAGTTAAAGAGGGTAGATAAAAAAGTTGATGATGGACCGCTAACAACGAAACGTTTTTTAACAAATTGAATCGGAATATTCGACAGAGGGTAAAAAATTGCCATTAGAAAGGGCTTTTACATTTTGAATATTATTTGAAATAACGGTAATAAAAATAAAAAACAAAAATTAAGTTTTTACATTTTTGAACATATCTTGCACGTCAAATAAGATAATGTCAAATTGCTTTGCAGATTATTAATTAGTGTAAAATTTAAACATTCCCTCTATCTCTATTAATAAGCGAAATCCACGCAGTGTCCCTAGAATCTGTAATATATATATATATATATATATATATATATATATATATATATATATATATATATTATTAATAGAGAAGAATAATCCATATTTGGAATGCAAATGAATGCTTAGTATATATTAATAGTAGCCGTTCTTTTAGTGGTTTTCAATTACTAGTTCGATTTGAAATGGTAATTCAACTTTACATACAAGTTGGGTTTTCATTTCGTCTTAAAAACTATTAATATATATATATATATATATATATATATATATATATATATATATATATATATATATATATATAAATTAATAATGAAATAATAACTTTTTAAGTAAAGCGCAAATGATCATTTCAAATCGAGCTAGTAATTGAAAGAAGAAAAATATAAGGCATTGGACAGGATTTGAACCTGCATCTCAGTTTTGCCGGAACTGTGTGTTTACCAATTACGCTACCGTAATTATTATTTTAATAATTACCTCCTTCTTTCAATTACTAGCTCGATTTGAAATGATCATTTGGGCTTTACTTAAAAAGTCTAAGTTATTATTTCATCTTATTAATTTCAATACGTTAGTATTTATCAACTTACCTTGTGTAAAAAACTACTTATAATATATATATATATATATATGTAAAAATTTTAAGCACATAATACGAAAGAATACGACATAGGCGTGTAATTTTCAACGTTATTCACTCGTTAACGTTAAAAAATACAAATATTTAAGTAGATTATTTTTAAAATTAGCATAACACTCACCTTTTAGATGTGATTGATTTCTTTTCAAGTTATCAGCCTAGCGAATGGTGCTCAAATGTTCTGAATTAGACACAGCAAGCAGTAATTTAGTTACTTAATTATCACTCAATAAACACAGAATGTGCTCCGTTTAACACTTTTATGACTTTTGAACCCCAATATTGTGGTACTAAGGTCCAATTACGAAACTTTGTTAGAATTATGGTGAAATGCTAACATAGGAACAAATACATATATGATAAAGCTCTCAGTTAGATTTTTAATATATTAAAAATTTAGAATAACATATATTATAATATTTACAAAGAGATAATTAAAGATAAAGGAATGTCGGTATATAAATTTAATCCACGTATATTTAAAAAATATCGACGCCTTTACAGAAATCTCAGAAGATGTGGTGGTCTGTGACTAGCTGATTCTTCCGCAGAAGAGACCCGGGTATGATACAATTAAACAGTTCGACAATTCGCCACTTCACCCTTTAACATCCGACAACTATAGTCTGATTCTACTGACAGCTCTGGGACTCGTAACCATTTCGCCTTATCCTCGCAGGGCTTCCCATCTACTTGATGTCTAACACAAAAGGCCAAAATATTCCCTTTCAAATGTCACTTTTCTCAAATTTGTAGGACTAGAATTGAGGATTTTCTGCACCCCTAAAAAATTAAAAAATTGCTATGCAAAACAAATTCGCAGCGCATTAAAATACCTAAATTTCGATCTTCGTCCACTTTTAACAAAAATTTCAGGACCCCGAAAAATTCCTGGAACTTAACTGAAAACTAATAAAAATCCTCCGAAAATACCTAATAATCCTACGAACGCATTTTCATTCTTAAAATTTTATCCTCTCAATGTCAACTGCTTCCCAAAAATACCTGAAATAACTCGATACACCAGCTCCTGAAAAGCTCATTTCTTTTAAAGCTATTACAGGAGCACAACCTTGACTGGCAATTTATTTATGCTGCTGAATCTAATTATTTTCTCCATCGCTACAGGCTACATAACTTCTTATTATGCCGGGCTTACGTTCAGTGCAGTAGATTTTAACCTGAAAAACTATCACAAAAATTCTCATCCACCTTAAAAACCAAAAACACAAGACTCCAAATTATCTGCAGCCAAAGTGCGCCCATGTAATGCGTCATTTATTTACAACGTTGTCATTTAGTAATGCATCATAAATCACAAACAAAACATCTGCAAAATCTCGTAAGTATGTACTAAACCAAAATCAAAAATGTTACTTGCAAAATAAAAAATATTCTTTATCTAAACTGTTAATAAATATTTTACATCCTCAGTTCAAAGATAATTATTGAAAGATCACTCCTTAAATCCCTACCTCACTATATAGACACCCTATTTAAAGGTTCCAAAACATTTTAATGAAGGAAATAAGAATGGATTTTTGAACGATGATGTTTTGAAACGATAATTTGAATACACGTATTTGGAAGCAGTCTACAGGTTGGACTAGGGTTCTTGAATTTTTATCTGTGTAAGTGTTAGATAATAATCAAGGATTTTGTGTAACTTTGGAAAAAACAAGAATTATCATTTTATGTCGCCGCCACTTCTTCCTCTAAATAGCAGCGAAATTATATAATTGCTCTTTAAACCGTTTTAACTCTTTTGCAGATTTCTTATACTTTTCCTCCTTTTTGATGTTGACTCTTAGGAGAAGGTTCTAATTAAAGTGTTATCGTGCGGGTGGGCGGTGTCTGACTTCTTAGACAATGTATGTAGACTTGGCTTTATTATGTTTAATATGCACAAGTAAAAACAATTAAAAGGTTCATAAATACATATATATGAAAGTCAAATAGTTTAAAATGAACAGTTTATACAGTTTGAAGCAGTTCGGAAGTCTTGGGTAAGCTTCGGAATTCTTCGGAAGGCTTTGTGGTTGCTTGTGGAACCAAGTAAGAACTTAAATACTGATTAAATGAATATATACATAGTTCAAAGAGGTCCAGAAGTCTTCGGTAGCTTTGGGACACTTCGGAAGGCTTCGAGATTTATTTGTGAGGCTAAGTAAGAACTTGAATAACAATAGATGGAAAATATATAGTTTGGAGAGGATCAGACGTCTTCGGCTATCTTCGGAACTCTTCGGGAGGCTTCGTAATTTACTTGTGGGACAACGTCTAAATGTAAAGAATTATGATATGATCATAAAAACTATAAATTGAACATATATACAGTATTAAGAGGTCCAGAAGGTTTCGGCGGTCTTCGGAAGGCTTCGGAATTTAATTATGAGACCAAGTAAGAACTTGAATAACAATAGATAGAAAACGTATACAGTTTGGAAAGGATCAGACGTCTTCGGCGATCTTCGGAACTCTTCGGAAAGCTTCCTGATTTACTTGTGGGACAACGTGTAAATGTAAAGAATTATGATATGAACATAAAAACTATAAATTGAACATATATACAGTATTAAAAGGTCTAGAAGGCTTCGGCAGTTTTCGGAATTTAATTATGAGACCAAGTAAGAACTTGAATAACAATAGATGGAAAACATATACAGTTTGGAGAGGACCAGACGTCTTCGGCGATCTTCGGAACTCTTCGGAAGGCTTCCTGATTTACTTGTGGGACAACGTGTAATTGTAAAGAATTATGATATGAACATAAAAACTATAAATTGAACATATACAGTATTAAAAGGTCTAGAAGACTTAGGCGGTCTTCGGAACTCTTCAGACGGTTTCGGAATTTACCTGTAAGACCAAGTAGGAACTTGAATAACGATAGATGGAAAATATATACAATTTGGAGAGGTTCAGAAGTCTTGAGCGGTCTTAGGAACTTTTCGGAAGGCTTCGTGACTTACTTATGGGACAAAGCGAGGATGGCTGGATGACAGGAGCATCCTGCCTATACGTAGTTTACGGTAGTGAACTATAGTGACGTGCCCCAGGTGCGGCGGCGAGCGGCCGGACCTTAAATAGCATTACTGGCGGAGAATAAGCAGGCTATGGTGAGCACTGCTAAAGTGTTGGCAGGCGATAGTGAGCAGCACGGCTAGTTGAGTTTTTTAGACAATGGTGAGCACTAAGTGTACTGATTTCTGCTGGATTTGCAATTGTATTTATATGCTTTTTTCCCCTATGCAGGGTATGTTGAGAAAAACGTTAGTGGGGTGGGCATCCAATAGGTTTGCTAGTTTTAAGGTAGCACAAAAAATGAGTTGGAGATTTTGGCATTCTATGCATTTGTTCTGTGTTCAGCACGTGTACTTTGTGATATAGGATAACATTCCTCCCGCTGAAGAGTGTAGCGTAGTTAGGTTGATGCGTGGTGGTGGGGTCGAGTGGGTGCTGGTATAACTTTGGAGTGTATCTTCACATCCCCCCGTTCCAGCCGAACTCAGTAGATGTTGGGTCTGGTTCTCCTTTGGATTTGGTGGGGTCCGGTCCATTTCGTTTCGAACCAATTTTTGGTGTAGGGATGTTTCTAATCATGACCATGCTTCCAGGTGAAAACAGGGCGGGATCTTTGTCTTGGCCATATTTGGCTCTGAAGCGGCGCTCGCGATCCTGAATATGTTGGATGCGGCGACGTCAGACTTCTCCTTGATTGTCCACTGGTGGTTGGAGGAGGTCCCCTGGACGGGGTAGTTTTTATCCCAGTAGGGCGTAACTGGGTGTAGTTCCCGTATCTGTGTTCTTCGTAGTGCGGAGGAAATACATAATCTCGGGTAGTTTTAAGGTCACAGGATCGCGCGTCGTGTTGGGTCGCAAAGACACGTAAGGTTTTTGATTTCCTAGTTCCGGTGCTCAACTGAGTTTGCTTGCGGGTGGAAGGTTGGCGTAGTCCAGTGGTAACAACCCCGTTGATCCAGTGTCCGGTTCCATTGTTGGTGACGATCGCTTTTCGGTACCCATATCGGAAGATGACCTTTTTTTTGAGTAGGTTGACGACGGTTGCGGATTTGGTGTCAGCCGTCGGGAAAGTTTTGACCCATCTGCTAAACAAGTCGGTTACGGCCAGTATCAACAGATTGTTTTGACGTGAAGTGATGTATAGTTCCATGGTATCGACGGATATGATCTCTCATGGTCGGGTGGGTAGATGTAGTCGGAGGGGTGCTTTCTGTTGATACGGTCATCTTTTGATAGCGGCACAGGTCCAACATTGGCTTACCAATTGTCTTACCGGATTTGTTCCACGTGCTTTGGTACGGGTTGGTTGCCTTCAGCGGTTATGACGTGGCCCAGATACTGGATATTTTGTACCCAAAAGCTGCATTTTTCTAGTATGAACTCGAATGTGTTGAAGATGCTCCTCCCAAGTGTTGGAATAAATTAGTAAGTGATCCTGGTATACATGAACAAATTTGTGGGGGTAGCCTGCCAGTATCTCTTGTGTCATGAGTTTCCGATAACTGACTGCGGCGTTTTTCAGACCAAAAGGTAAGACGCGGAACTGATAGCTGGCTCCAACGGGCGTGGTAAATGCTGTAAAGTGCCGGGTTTGGGGGTCGAGCGGTATTTGATAGTAGCCTGATTTGAGATCGAGGGTGGTGAATACAGGTGCTGTGCCGAGGTCCCGCAGTGTTTCTTGAATTATTGACAGGTTCGAGCTCTCTTTTTTGGATGGAGTTGAGTAGCCGGTAGTCGACGCAGAATCGTGTCCACCCATCCTTCTTCTCTACTATTACTATTGGAGAGTGGTAGGCTCAGGTGCTGGGTTTAATTATGCGGTTTGCCAGCATTTCTTGTACTACAGCGGCGATGCTGAGCTTTTTCTGAGGAGAGATCGATAAGGTGGCAATCGGAAGGGTGTGTGTTGATTCATCCGTTTCGTATGACTGGTGCTGGCAGTGGTGGTTGGTTGTGTTGGCCTGTTGACGACTGATTGGAACTCCTCCAGGAGACTGTTGAATTTGGGTAGGAGTTTAACTGGTGAGTTGCGGTTTGTTTGGGTGGCCTACTGGTGTGCACAGATGTCGTTCTTCGGTTCCAGTGGAGCGTCTGGCGGTTGTGTGCTCCAAATTTGTTTATTTGATCAACGTTTCAGTAGTCTGCTACCTGAAATTTAAGCAGACCTGCCTTCCCCCTAGAAAGGAATCGTCAGTAAGGTGTGTGTGTGTGTGTTTGTGCGTTCGTACGTGCGTGCGTATGCGCGCGTGTGTGTATGTGTGAAGTTTGTGTGTACGTGTGTTGTGTATGTGATGTTGATATCCGTGTTACGTTCCCCTCTACAACCAGGACCATCGGCAGCCGGATATCCCAGTCGTCAAGGAAGAACGCTCAACGGATATTGCCTTATCAGTCTGGACCTCGGCAGTCTGAAATCCAGATGTTGAAAAGACAATGTAAGTATGTGAATAGGCAGTTGTGTTTGTAAGGTGTATGTGTGTATGTGTGTGTATCTGTGTGTATGTGTGTTGTGTGTGGGTGATGGACCATCCACAGCCAGATATCCCAGTCGTCAAGGAAGAACGCTCAACGGATAATGACTTATCAATCTGGACCATCGGCAACCTGAAATCCAGGTGTTGAAAAGGCAATTTTAAGTATGTGAATAGGCATTTGTTTTAAGGTGTGTGTGTGTATGTGTGTGTGGGTGGGTGGGTGAGGGTTGTGTGTATGTGTGTTGTGTATGTGATGTTGATATCCGTGTTACGTTCCCCCTCTAGGACCTGGACCATCGGCAGCCGGATTTCCCAGTCGTCAAGGAGGAACGCTCAACGTATATTGCCTTATTAGTCTGGACCATCGGCAGCCGTAAATTCAGATGTTGAAAAGGCATTGTGTGTAAATAGGCATTTGTGTTTGTAAGGTGTGTATGTGTGTGTGTGTGCGTGCGTGCGTGTGTGTGTGTGTGTGTGTGTGTGTGAGGGTTGTGTGTATGTGTGTTGTGTGTGTGATGTTGATATCCGTGTTACGTTCCCTCTCTATGACCAGGACCATCGGCAGCCGAATATCACAGTCGTCAAGGAAGAACGCTCAACAGATATTGCGTTATCAGTCTTGACCATCGGCAGCCGGAAATCCAGATGTTGAAAAGGCAATGTAAGTATGTGAGGAAGCATTTGTGTTTGTAAGGTGTGTGTGTATGTGGAGGGGAGTGAGTGGGTGGGTAAGGGTTGTGTGTATGTGTGTTGTGTATGTTATGTTGATATCCGTGTTACGTTCTCTTTCTAGGAGCAGGACCATCGGCAGCCAGATATCCCAGTCGCCAAGGAAGAACGCTCAACGGATAATGCCTTACCAATCTGGACCATCGGCAGCCTGAAATGCAGATGTTGAAAAGGCAATGTAAGTATGTGAATAGGCATTTGTGTAAGTCCTTTGGGCCAGCGTAGCGATGTTCTGCATTACAGAAGTTGCATTTGCACACACGGTATTTATGTGTGTAAAGTAATTCTGTTTTTCGTCTAATGTTAAGCTCAGTTATTTTGTGTTTGGTGTGCACCGAAGTGTATGGATCCTCGCTCGTGATCCATTACTGCTTTTTGGCGTTGCCATCTTTGTCCCTGGGCGGAGGTATGATAGGTATGATAGGGTTTTACCCGTGAGCCAGTGGGTAATCGATCTTCCTTGATCATACATGATGATGCCCTTGCGTCTAGTAATGCGTTGCAGGTCGTTTTGTATATAGTGACGGAGATCCTTGGTAGGGTATCATCGTGAGTAATGTTTAGACGCGCCAGCTCGTCTCGTCCGACCGAGCGGTATGCTAGCGCGGCTCGACCGGTGTGTCGTTACCCGAATTTTTCGTTTGACAGTCTCGATGCCAATGTCTTTGAGAGCAGAAATGGCACCTTGGCAGTTGTTCTGTTGCGGTGGACGTCTACGGAAGGCTTTGTGGTTGCTCGTGGAACCAAGTAAGAACTTAAATACTAATTAAATGAATATATATATATATATATATATATATATATACCATTCAAAGAGGTCCAGATGTCTTCGGTAGTCTTCAGATGGCTTCGGGATTTACTTGTGAGGCTGAGTAAAAACTTGAATAACGATAGATGGAAAATATATACAGTTTTAAGAGGTCCAGACATCTTCGGCGGTCTTCGGAGCTCTTCCGAAAGCTTCGTGATTTATTTGTGGGACAACGTGAATTAAGGTTCGTGGCTTCGAGCGGTTCTTTTTAAAAATACTCTTTGAACTTTAACACATTTATTTTTGATTATACAGAAATTAATTGGAATTTTGACAAACTTGAATAATTAGTCTAATTCGAAATACATTAATTAATTGTACAATATGAGTTATCTACGAACTGCAATGTAAAAGCTGAACGTTTGATGAACTGACTGCGAGTGGAGCTCCCGAGCCTTATATAATCTCCCTACCCCCTCACAGTTCTGCGGGAACTTGCAGACCTAATGTCTGCTTACACTTGACCCTATTCATGATACATAGTTGCTATCTTAAAAGCTATTCATCATTACTTTGTTGCAGGCTTACTTCTGCGTAATCTCGGTACGTGACTTCCTTCGACCGTCTGTGACCTGACATCTGCAGTGTCACTTATTCTTGTGCTACTTTGTACCGCTTCCGTTCCCATGAACGTTTATAAACTGAAATAAATTGTAAAAATTGTCTTTTATGACATTGTTGCACATTTCCTAATATTTCCTAATAACTTTCTTAAGTATTAGTTTTATTTGATATAATAAATGGGGATCACATAACTCCTCCTAACGTACATTAAAAATTAAGGGTTTTTACCTTTTCTTTATTTTTAATTAAATTCGTTTAATCTCATTTAAAATTCATATTTTCTAGAGGTACATTTGTTTCTTTGGGTTTCTTAAATCTAAAACTGTTTCCTTTACTATTCTTATATCTAATACATATTTTGTACGTAACATAAATGGTCAATAAAATAGTCAATATAATCAATATAATTGTCCATACACTAATATTATCGTAGTGCACTTTGGGCGTCTTGATCTCGTTCAGGTGTTCCTTGTAATCTTCCATGAGTTTCATGGCGTGGTTTAGGTTGCCTAATTCCAGGTGTTCCAATTGCATTGGTTTTAAATTATTTCTTCGTCTTCGTCTTTGGTAATCTTGATTTGTAAATCGGGTAGATTTGCTAATTTCTTGCTTTGTACGGGATCTTGGTAAACTCTAATTATTTCGTTTTTTAATTTCAAATAACAATTTTCTTAAAGGGTGATTAATTTACTTCCGGTTAATGCTAAATTACTTTCGTCTTGATTGCAATACATTGTTGCGATTACTTCGGTGGGAAAAATGACTATCCATTTGTTTTCCGTTACTTTCTGAATTTTCATGTTGGTGACTTGTACAGGTTTGGCTTCACAATTTTCATAGTGATTGGTAAATTTGAGTAGTTGTACTTCGCAAAGGCTGTCTTCTTGAATTGTTGTTGTTGTCAATGATTGGCATAGGTATTGATTGGGTGTGACTTCATTACATTTGTCGTTTGTATAACCATATCTTTGTTCATTGAAGGATAGGAATTTGGTTTTTGGAATAATAACTTGGTATGTGCTAGTCATTTTCATTAGAAAAGCAAATAATTGATAATAATTGTAACGGTTAATCTCTACTATAGGTAAATTGTCTTTTATGACATTGTTGCACATTTCCTAATATTTCCTAATAACTTTTATTTGATATAATAAATGGGAGATCACATAACTCGTGTAAATGTAAAGAATTATGGTATGAACACAAGAACTATAAATTGAACATATATATTAAGGGGTCCAGAAGTCTTCGGCGGTCTTCGGAACTCTTCAGAGGGCTTCGGAATTTATTTGCGAGGCCAAATAAGAATTTCAATAACGATAGATGGAAAATATATGCAGTTTGGGGAGGTTCAGAAGTCTTTGGCGGTCTTCGGAACTCTTCGGAAAGCTTCGTGATTTACTTGTGGGACAACGTGTGAATGTAAAGAATTTTTTTCCCTACCTTAGCCGTAAAAGCCACTTGGTTTTCCGTAAGTTATATTTACTAGGATAGCTGTGAAGCTTTCCTTGGGACGTAAGTGATTGTCATTCAAATGGTTAGAAATCCATGATTACGGGTCTAAGCCTACATTAAATAATTCTCTATTCTTAGTTGAATTTTAAACTTTATTTAAACCAATGTTTAGTGACTTAGGGTCGGCTGCACCGCTTTAGCTTAAATGCTTGACTTAGTAAAGTGTTCCATAAGATGTCAAATTTACATTATATTATTAGAAACGTTGATGTCATTTAGGCAATGTAAATTTGGCAACTTAAGTAACAATTTACTAAGTCAAGCACTTAAACCGAAGCGATGAAAACGGCCCTCAGAAATAGGAAAAATAACAATAAAAAACACCTCAGTACACATTTAATATCCAACAACTGTTTTAACTTAGAAAATAATTAAACAAACGCTGGGAATTATTTAATATTTTCAAAAACCAATACGATGAACTTAATTTATTTCTTAATGTTGAACGTAAATGTGCAATTTGTGCAGCTAGCACCATTTATCAATCTGGACATATTATTCGAGTCCATTGTATTAATAGTACGTTTAGAAACATCAACATTTTCCAATGAAAATTGTGGTGCATCGACAGTAATTGCCAAGGAATTTTGATTTTCAATTGCTTTTGATTTTGTGGAGATTGTGGCTACATTTTCATTAAAAATTCTCCCAGCAGCTTCATTTTTACATTCCAGGGAATCTGCAACATCCTTGTGCTATTGTGGGTGATTTCCATCCTCCATGACGCTTTAGGCTAAGTATACACCTTCCTGAATTGACCAACAACGTGGCTGATGTTTGTCGAAAAGCATGACCTGCATAAAGAAGTGGTTCTGGCAGGTTTAAAAAGGTAGCTATAATTGAGAGAATCTTGGAAAACGTATCTTTCCTATAGGTTGATTGAAACACTTTTCTGCAAAAAATTTCAAAAATAATCTTGTTTGTTTCATTGCTTTTGCACAGCATATATTTCTAGCAGCAAGATATTTCCTTACAATTGGAAGATATCCAACTCCATGTACATCGTTATTAGTAGGGTAAATATAGCAATACTGCCGCCACATTTCCACCAGCATCCACATTTCCACACACATCTGGACCAAATTTACATGTAAAAACCCACTATAAAGTCTTATTTTTTAGGAATCTCCTCCTGCTTTCTCCTTGCTCTCCTCCTTGCTCGAACCACCCCTTACCATTTTGATTACGTCACACCCGCATTCTTTCACTCGCGAGATAAATCTTTCTCCACATTTCCACCCACGGGATAAACCTATCTTGTTTGGTATCAATTAATATTAGAATTTTGTCAACTACCCGAATCTCTAAGAATTTTTTAGATTGCATAAACCCCCCAGGGAGCTACCCTCATTTTAAGATTTCTTACCTGTTGCGACCGAGATTAGATAAAAGGCACTAACATCCTTAACATCTTACATATATCCGGATATATGTCGATGCGCATCCCTGTCGGTTTAGGTCGGATAACAACATATTCGACTATCTTCGGCAATATACGTCCCCACTCTGTAGAATACATAAGAGAACAATTTTTTCGCATTCAATTTAGTATTCGATAGTAGCTAGAACGGTAAACATGAGCGTCTCCAAGGTGATTAACGTTTCTCAACTTCTTGGGAATAAAGTGAAACCGACAAATGAGCGATTTGGATTATGGCTGTTGACAGAAAATATGTGCAACAATAATCTGGTAACAGATATTGGTAATATTTGTTATGTTGAAGGCGAACAGATGCTGACTGGCGGACTACACACACCAATTACGGAACCATTTTGTGACAATATAATGTTGTTTAAAATTTGCGACTTTTCTGACGCCGAGCAAACATCTGCAAGCAAAAGGATGTTTATCCTAAAAAAAGAAATTTGTGGTGCATTTAACAGCTATCTACGAAGAAAGTTTGACCGATTTGTTTCCGCTAGGCATGGTGTTAAAGCTAAGCTCCCGTTTTCTCTGGAAAGCACTAACAAGATGGTCCAGAGAGTAAAAGAAATTATCGGAAAAGAAGACCTCGAATGCATTAATAAAAAATTCCAAAATCCTATATGTGTTCCATACAAAGTGGAACTAGCAGATGTTAAGTTGGAAACTTTATTGGAGGAACCACCAGATATATTAGACGAACTCGAAAAAGATTATTTCTATCTTTTTGACATGGATGTAACCCAAGATTTTGCGGGTAAATTTAGCAAGATGGAGATGTGTAATTATTTAACTACAAACCATAACTTTTGCTATAAGGGCGAATACAAAGAAAAGTGTAATATTATAGTTGACAACGATAAAACTGTGGGAATTGATTGTTTAACATGGCTAACAACCAATGCAAGAATTAAGATATACAACAAATTTGTGTGTCAGATAACAAGTCCTGGTGTTAATAAACAACTTGGCAATCATATACTAGATTTTTTACGTTGTCCAGATGTACGTTTAAGGGATACATTTACGTCTACTTTGGCTAAAGAACATGGTATTACGCGATTGGAAGCGACAATATACAACTGTGCAATTGGAAGCTATGTCAGTGCGGAACGGGTGTATAATCCCTTAAAAGACTGTTTAACGTTATTGGAAGATAGTAAGTTATACTTCCTAAAGGCGCCAATGTACTCGGTACCACTTGCCAAAATGTGGCATAAGCTATCGGACAAGCTACACAATAGCTGCTGTTTAGTGTATAATAACCTACTACAGTACGTGTATTGGGGGAATGGTAATACAAAGAAATTGACGGGCTTGCAAATTAAGTTGTCCGAAAAACCAAAAGAAAGGGAAACATTGATAAAGTATGTGCTTTCGGCTTTTTTTTTAACTATTTACCCGTAAATTATTTGGAGATAGTAGAGGAGGAAGACAGCCAAGATAAAATAAAAATCTTACACCAGTGCTACATTAAAGCAGGTAGTACATATTTTACACAATCTGCAACACCATATTCTTCAATTCCAAAAGAAATAGTCATTTCGGAATTGGGATTGATAAATACACCTAACATTCGCCCAGAGGTTGTACGACAACGCGCAAATATTGGTAGTAAACTCTATCCGTTTACGCTAAAGGAAATTGCCCCATTATGTATGCCATACGCTGTAAGTGAAAGGAAAAGACAACTGGAATTAGAGAAAATGGATGCAAAAAGGCGAAAATTGGACTACTGGAAAACACTGCGACAATACGCGAACAATACAAAGATGTGTTAGACAAAGAACATCTTATTAGAGAAAATGAGGAAGAATTAAAGGATTATTTTATGTGTCGATGGACTGACTTAGATACATCCGGGTTGTACAAGCTGTATGCATTTGCGGTTAGTAAGAAAGACTCTTTTAGTTATGTAGGTGTTCTTGCAGAAAAGGATGGTACTAAATCCGTATACTTTTAAAAGGTTATTCTAAAACGTATTTATCAAAATGGCAGATAACAAAGACGAACTAAGGAATGCGGGTTTCGTAACCTTGGCGTACACCACACGCAAAGGGGTTCCGCTAAACATTGTATATTTGCCTAGTAAAGAACCTTTCGGATCATTTAAAACCGAGGGTCTTACAACCTATAACAACCATATATTCTCAAAAGTGGTGGACATGCAACTACGCAACAGTGTGTGGGAGAAAAAGGATTTCCTCCAATACCGACAAGAAGAAGTCGATCAAGCTAACAAGATACGTATGCAGGATATAGTGGGAAAGCTGCGGTTAAAAGATTGTCACAAGCTGCAAGAATTACACGAAGGAATGGATCTGGTTGTCGATGGAATCAAAAACTTTAAATATAGAGGCATACTTCGGTACATTTTACAATTCGAAAACCTAGACGGTCTTTATGTATCAAACTATTGGTTAGAAAAGGAGATAGAGGACTTGGGTGTCGATTTAAATTTTAAGCTGCGAATAAAATTAGATAAAATTAAAACCACTGCAAACAAACATAAAGAAAGGACTGTCTTCTGTGTATAACTTTGTATTAAAATTAAGTTTAAATGACTCCATGCTTGGCATTAAATATTTTTAAATTTGTTATGTATAATGTTAGAATAAACATTTTATAATAGTATATAACATTGTTCTTTATTTATAAAAGGCTGTGACGTTACCCCGAAATAGCAGTCGCACAGAGAGGGGTGATCATGGGCAGCGAGCGTGGGCAGGGGTGCGAACGCGCAGGGGTGCGCATGGGCAGGGGTGTGCATGCGCAGGGGTGCTCATGGGCTGGGATGTGTCTGGGCGTACACGAGGGAAGCGGATGTTAACAGTCACCAAGCATCCAATTCTTTATTTGGATGGTATCGAGTACTTGCCCGCGTATGTACCCGGAGTAAAAGAATACGATTGTCATACGCAGTTAATTAATAAAATTAGTTTATCGAGGGAAGATGACAAAAGGTACATCATTCCTAATAGTACAACAATCTACGCATGGGGGTGTAAAGATATAAGATAGTTGTTTATATTTGTATGGATTTTGTAAATCTATTGTATATATTAGTTTTAAGATTCCATAATTTTTAAGTTCTTCTCCCACCTTCCAAATCCTTCCGGCTTCTATCCTGGTTGACAGAGTATACGTGTTATCTCCACGTGGTATTCGCGGGACACTGCGGTTTTTAGATATCTAGGGAAACGGTTGGTTAAAGCATATGTCTTGGTTAGCGGAAAAAAAGGTTTTAAAGATGGAGTTATATAAAGATGGGCAAAATTCAGTGATTTGGGTCTTTAAAAGGTATAACTTTGTATGGGGTGGTCCTATTTAAAATTTATTTACAGATTTAGGGTCCCTAGAAAAATTTAACATTAGTTGATACCTAGCAAAATATATTTATCTTAAAAGAGTGACTACCCAGCGTATAATAAATACAATATAACACTTGTCAACAAAAAAAGTTGTAGGGAAAATTAAAGACGTATTTAATGGGGGTCCAGTATTAGAATTTGTTGGTAGTAATGTTAAGTCCTACTGTATTGTAGGCGAGAAAGATACGATTAAAAAGATTAAAGGGGTCTCGCGAATTGTGGTTAAGTAAAACCGAGGGTCTTACAACCTATAACGAGCATGTAGCTCCAAAAGGAATGGACATGCAACTACGCAGCAGTGCGTGAGAAAATAAGAATTCTCTCTAATAAGAAATTAAAGTTTCCATGTACGTAGCACCAGTCATTGGGAAATGGTCGAAATGTGGAACCTATAAAGGCGATTATTAATTATGGTTTAGAAAAATAATAGTTTTCGTGGACTAAATAAAATAGCTTAGACTGGTTAATGTATATGGCTACATATTCTCGTACATATCCACAAACATCTGCTTACGTTCGTATACGAACATGGCGATGCCGGTAGTTTTTGTTCAACAAATAGTAGGAAAGATACGTTAAGTGTTAGTGTGCGGAAGCCCATAAGATCGTTGGATTCAAAAGGAACGGTGCGGCGAGATGTATGGTGGTTCCTGTTAGAATAAGCGAAAGTGGTTAATTGATCGTATTAAATGTTTAAATATGCAAAAGTGTAAAAGACTACATAAACAAAAAATTTAATTATCCGACAAAAAGTGCGCGATGTGCTACACTTATAAAGAAAGTATGGAATGGTGCTTTTTAGCGGTCCTACCCGTAAAAAGGGCGACTGACTTTTTCAAGCAACTACAAGAATAGCAGTAGCGCAGAGAAGGGGTATGCATGTATTATACAGTGCACAGTTGCTGCAAAATATGTTAGTTTACGCGTAGCTCGGATGTGTAATTGATCACGACTTAATGATCCCTCGGAGGTTTAAAAATTCTCGGCCCATTGTCGTTTGAAAAATGTTTGTAAATTATCAGAACAAGAAGCGGGTCGAAGTTTAAGTTAGATGGATGATTGACTGAGTTTTTTTCTACCTTTTACGAGGGAATTGGAAGTTGACAGACATCGAGCATCTAATTCTCTATTTGGACGATATCAAGTACTTACCGGTTCTAGAAATCATTACGTGCGGCCGACCGCTATGCAAAAGTGTAAAAGCCTACAAAAGCAAAATTTAATTATCAGACGAAAAAGTGCGCGATGTGCTATAGAAAGTATAAAAAAAATGGTGCTTTGCATCGGTCCTAACAGTAAAAGGAGAGTGACTTTTCTAGCAATTACAAGAATAGCAGTAGCGCGGCGAAGGGGTATGCATGTATTATACAGCGCATTGTTGCTATAAAATATGTTAGTTTACGAGAAGCTCGAACGTGCACAAATTAAATTTTAATTTATAATAAACCACGGTCGTAAAAATGGGAAATTAATGGTTAATTTTAATACTGCTAAGCATATACTTTCGCTCGGTGATTCATTTAGAAAATATTCAAGCCCACCATTTCCTAAAATATGACGTAGAAGTTATTTAAAATTAAATTGCTTTATTAGTAAGTATCCTGTAGACAACAAGTTGGTATTTTCTTAGTAATGGTTTAAAGTGTTTTTATTAAGTTTTTGGTTATAGTAGCACTGCATCTTCTACAGCACGACTTGCACACAATTTGTGTGCGTGTGCTATCACCCTTTTGGATTTTTAATATGCACGCGACCCGTATAACATGGAAGACGTTTCCGATGTTTCTACTAACGGCATTCGCACCATCGACGATGCGAACCGGGTGCATGCATTGGCGCTAAATGTATTGGACGAGCAGCAAGGATTATGACCTCATTTAGTTCCCCGCTGAATCCTCAACTTCGTTCGGGTGTCTTCGGAAACCTTCGGTTTGCATTCTATAGGGTACATAAAGCAGGTGCGCAAGAGTAAACTCTTTAGTTATAAGTTAGTTCGCTTACAAGTTTAACCAAAGTGCTATAGTGCGGATTTTGTTTTGTACTAAAATGGTATCTGCAAACGTTTTAAGTGCAACTCTTGCGGTGCTTCCTATACCTGGAAAAATGCTCTCAAACGGCACCAGAACAAATGTCGTAATGTAACATTGTCTACGGTTAAGCTTATACATCCGTCCGCAGCAAAGTACTTAAACTGTGGGTCTTGCGGTATCGCTTTTACGAGAATGGGCAACTTACAGCGACACAAGGAAAAACAGCACGGTATGTCATTAAGCCGTAAACGTTCAGCTCCGCCAGCTGTTAAAGGGCCTTGTACAAAACAACCACGAATTATGTGTAAAGTATGCGATTTCGAAATGGAAAAGACTACCTATGCCGCACACTTGAGAAGCAACAGACATAAAAATGCATCAGTTACCGCTACTAACGACGATGGTGTAGAAATGGTTAGTACAGCGTTTAGCAACCGTATGGCTAGCTATCGCATAAAGAACGCCAGTGTCGACGATGGAGTGTCCGAGTTTCTTTGGAAGCAGAAAGAGCGATTTATTCGATTAATAAATGAAAAAAGAATACAACATACAGCAATAAAAGTCTATTGCAAACTCTACGGCGTTTACACCAAAATGGGGGAAGAGACTACCGATGTGAAATCCTTTAACACAAAAAATGTTGTTATAACGTCTTCTAGTAATCTGGAAAATATGTACGAGGTCTTAAGCGAAACCATAAGAACAAAATCAGAGAAATTTGAAACATGCGGGTCCGGTTGGTCTTTGGAAAGGTGCTCTATTTAGAAATAAATATTAATAAGTACAAGTCGATATGAGAAGTTCTAGGTTAAGAATAAAAAATTGTAAATATGTATTTAGAAATGTGGTTTACAAAATTTAAACTATATTAGTAAAAATTTTCTGTAATAAAAGTTTTAAGAATAGTTTTAGATTTTCTTTAGGTATGAGCCGCAGGAAATTTATAATTTAGAGGGTGTGTGTAAAATAGTAAGGGGTGGCCCTATTTTAAATCTGTTTACAGATTCGGATTCTACATAAAATTCTAGACTAACAAGATGTATTGCATGTATAAAAAATTTATAAGAACGCTCAAAAGTCGCAACAGGTAAGAAATCTTAAAATGGGGGTAGCTTTCTGGGGGATAATGCTATCTAAAAAATTTAAAGAGATTTGGGTAGCTGCGAAAATTCTAATATTGATTGATACCAAGCAAGGTAGGTTTATCTCGTGGGTGGAAATGTGGAGAAAGATTTATCTCGCAGAGGGTATATGTGTAACTTTGCAGGGCGTGGTCCGATTTCAAATTTGTTTACAGATTCAAATTCTGCGTAAAATTCTAAGCTAATTTAATGTATTGCATGACTAAAAAAATTTATAAGAACGCTCAAAAGTCGCTACAGGTAAGAAATCTTAAAATTGGGGTAGCTCCTTTGGGGATGGTGCAATCTAAAAAATTTAAAGAGATTTGGGTAGCCAAGAAAAATCTATTGTTAATTGATACCAAACAAGATAGGTTTATCTCGAAAGATGCAATAGATAGACGAAGAAAACTATTTGTTAGGTTTGCTTATAAAGCAAAGAGCGAAATTTAGAGGTTCCGGACTTTAAAGCGGTACAACTTTGCAGGGCGTGGTCCGATTTCAAATCTGTTTACAGATTCGGATTCTGCGTAAAATTTTAGACTAATCTAATGTATCGCATGTATAAAAAATTTATGCGGTCGGTCAGAAATCGCAACAGGTAAGAAATCTTAAAATGAGGGTAGCTCCCTGGGGGATGATGCAATCTAAAAGATTCTTAGATATTCGGGTAGCTGACAAAATTCTAATATTAATTGATACCAAACAAGATAGGTTTATCCCGTGGGTGGAAATGTGGAGAAAGATTTATCTCGCGGGTGAAAGAATGCGGGTGTGACGTAATCAAAATGGTAAGGGGTGGTTCGAGCAAGGAGGAGAGCAAGGAGAGAGCAGGAGGAGATTCCTAAAAAATAAGACTTTATAGTGGGTTTTTACATGTAAATTTGGTCCAGATGTGTGTGGAAATGTGGATGCTGGTGGAAATGTGGCGGCAGTATTGCTATATTTACCCTACTGTTATTGATAATGATAAAGGTGTGTGAAATGTTGTTCTTTGTTTTACGTAGGTGAATAACCACCAAATTGGTATTGTCTTGGACATCTTGCAGCTGTAATTTCAAAAGTTCGTCCGTACACATGCTCCGGCAATACCAATCACAGCCACTGCCTAAAACCTTACATTTTATAAAATGTTCCGTATATTAAATTGAAAAAGTGCACGCTACCTTAAACAACAGATATATCTCGTCTGATGCATCCTTTATGAAGCAACAGACGCTTTCTCTCGTAAACGTCTCAGACTTCTTTGGGGTGTACTGTAACGTATTTTTTTACGTAGTTACACTTCGCTTATTAATCTAAAATAATACAGCAATAATATAAAAATATAATTTGTAAATTCCCTACAATAAAAATAATTCATAAAATTTATAATAGCATTTAGACTCCTTTACTCTTGAGGTCTAAGTTTCGTTAATAAGCTTCGTCGAGTTGTCATTTCGTGTCACTTTTCCATCGGCGTCTGAACAGGTAAGCTGCTATCAGCGGCATAGAAAGGTCAAGATGGTCGTATCCAGGCACGTGGCCTGTAATACGGTCCGAAAGAAAAATTTAACTGATTCAATCTTCGTGTCTGAAAGTAGTTCCTAGCGGTTTTAGCGTGATGGTTTTCATTTTTGTGTTCCACCTGAAGCAGTTCAGTTGATTCCTGCAGGCCAAAGGAGATAGAAGCTCCCCCTCATCATTAAAACAGTTGGTATAATCAAGTAAATAAATTTTATTAATATTTTCCTCTTAGTGCAATATCTCGGAAAAATATTTAATGCTGAAAAAAAAATTTAGTTTGGGATTTGGAATACTAAATTGTATAGGATGTAATTTAGGAGGAATTGGTTTCGTTAAATAATGTTTTATTCAAAAGAATTGTCATAGTTCCAGCGATAAATTCGTCCGTATTCATGTGTTTCCTGTTTGTGCATCGCAGAACGCAGATTTTAATGGAATATCCCACAGCTGAGATCATAGTTCGATTTCTTTTGGTCGTACTGTACTTCCATTTAGCATTTAGTCACATTTATAATTATTTAATCGTAATACAAAAATACAAGGTTGAAACTTTACCTAGACTAAAGTAATTTAAAAATTGTTTAGTGAAAGAAAGAATTCTGTAATAAATTTATAACCTTGCATAAATTTTAAAGATGGCTATGCTGTTTGCTTATCATAATTATTTCACAAACAGATAGCGTTAACTAAATTGAAAAAGTTGTTAGTGACATATAATGTCAAAAAAAATATTTAGCTGTCCAATTTAAATATCACATGTTATTTTACGCTAATTTAAAAATATATTTAATAATTTTGAGGTCATGTACTTTGAGTCTTAATCAACGTGATGAATTCTTTTTATACATATTAAGTAAAACTAACTCTATGTTGAAACATGCTATTTTATCAGAACTTAAGTAATTAAATTTGATTGTGAGGTCAACGTAGTACTACTGATGGCTAAAGATTAAAATACGTATTATGAATTATTAAGAGAGCTCAAACTTTTTAGAAAATTTATTATGAAATATTCAATTTAAAGATTTTTGTTTTTTTTTTTAATACAAAACCTTATTATATTTCTGTTCTATAAAATTAATAGTAGAAAAAGATTATATTAAAACAAATCAAGAAATTTAATCAAATAGAATCCATTTTTGCATAACTAAATCAAAATACAAGTAAAACTTACAGGTCATTCATGATCAGACATTGTGTGTAATGATAACAAATTCCCTGTGTGTATATTTTTGGAACTTAAATTCTATTATATTATTTTTGGTAAATATTTTTGAGGACACAAACGGTGTCCAGGTTGTGCATTTGTTTGTTCACAGGTTAAGTCGAGACATCTGTATGACATCTGGTAATTGAGATTTTGGTAAGTGTTTTAAAAAAGTAAAATTCAGGTTTTATGGCTATATTAGTGGTGTTGATATAAGGTTTCCGCATTCCCCTAATACAAGCACAGATAATTTTTGTAGGTTGTTGTATTGAAAAATGCGGTGGCGCTCATTATTTATATTTTTGGTCGTTTGACAACCCATGACCCAAGCTCATGATCTACCCAGAGCTAACACTCTACTAGCCGTTTATGTCTAAAGAGTTTTTCTTTTCCTCAAGCCGTTTTCCATCCAAATTTACCTTGAGCTTTCATTGTTAATAAGAAATTCTGGACCTTGTGATATCAGGTAAGGGTTTAAGATATATAAGGGTGCAATTTGTTATCTGATATTCACGAAGGTAAAACTTTTTTTGTTTTCAGTACCAATCAAATTTTTTTTTAAACGCACGCAGTTTCATATACTGTGAAACGTCGACGTTGTCTTATATTGCTAACGTGCTTTTCAGCCTGGAATACTCACTCTAAAAGCTTGCCGGAGATTTTAACTGTGAAGACCTTAAACAAAAATGCCAGCAATGTGTTTTCATCAACAATCAGCGCACTTTTCTGAGCACACCAATTTTTGAAGTTTTTGTGTATTAAATCATACCTTAATTTTGATTTTTTAGGAAAGAATTCTGTTTTCGCAGCCTCATCAACGGTTTGAACACTATTCATCATCAAAGCTCCTTTATAGGACTGTTTTCTGAATGACAGAACACACAATAATATTGTTGAACTATTTTGATTAAATAATAGATGCCATAGTTATAAACCCATGGTTACGTGTCTAAGCCTACATTAAATAATTCTTTTAATTTTACTTGAATTTTAAACTTATATTAATTTAAAGCGATTTTTAAGGATTTAGGGGTAAGGAAAAAACTAGTATATATACCGCGCGACGTAAGGGATTTACGGTGCCTCGACATTTGTAGCCCTCGCTTCGCTCCGGCTGCAAACAGTTTCATCACCGTAAATCCTACATACCTCCGTTAGGATGTAATATACTAATGATGTGAATATAAAAACTATAAATTAAACATATATACAACATTAAGAGGTCCAGAAGTTTTCGGCGGTCTTCGGAACTCTTCGGAAGGCTTCGGAATTTATTTGTGAAGCCAAGTAAGAACTTGAATAACGAAAGATGGAAAATATATACAGTTTGGAGAGGTTCAGAAGTCTTCGGCGGTCCTCGGAACTCTTCGGAAGGCTTCGTGACTTACTTATGGGACAAAACGAGGATGTACTGAATTCTGCTGGATTTGCAATTGTATTTATATGCTTTCTTCCTCTATGCAGGGTATATTGAACGAAACGTTAGTGGGGTGGGCGTCCAATAGGTTTGCTAGTTTTAGGGTATCACAAAAATGAGTTGGAGATTTTGGTTTTCTATGCATTTGTTCTGTGTTCAGCACGTGTACTTTGATATAAGGTAACAAAAGTTTAAACTGTTTAATTTGGAATGGGTCGTTCCTAAAATAATAAGCAATAGAGATTGTAGAACAGAAATATTCAATAAGAATCTTTAATAGTATTTATATTAAGATAATTAAAAAAAACAAAGTAAATCTCGGAAATACACTAAAACAATATGTAACCGATTCGATATTATTGATTGTACGATAGCGTTGGTTAAAATATACAGTTACTCGACAGTGTTAGAAATTATTAAATGTCACTCCGTTCAGTATGTAGAAGATGCAACTGCGAGGCGATCGCTTACGCAAATGTTTAGAGATTTGGCTATCCCAGATTCACCAGATTCTGGTTATCACCGCGGTTTATAGATGTTATCAAAGTTTGTTTTAGTTATTTGTATTGTCAACACCCGAAAATTATTAATGAATGTATTAAATTATCTTATTTTTTTTAGATTTAAGGTGGTAACACTCTTATGTTAATCTTTAAATTAAAATGGAATCTCTGCATTAAACAAGTGCAAGTAATGATTTCGATAAATTCTAAAAATGGTGGTGGTGTCTAGAGGGATGGTCGAATTAAAAAAATTCCCAAAGATTTGAAAAGCTGAGGCAAAAACAATATTAATTGATATCTTAGACGACGGGGTTATATAAAAAATATCGCTAAGAGTAAATTTTAGAAATGGCGGTAGTGGCTAGGGATCCGGTCCGATTTAAAAAATTCTTTCGGGATCAGGTGGCTGGGAAAATTTTAATATAATTTAATAGATTGCATAATATATAGATATCAAAAGACAGAGCAATGCTGTTCAGAAGAAGATTAAAGATGAATACTGGGTTGTTTGGTAAAGGACTATTTTTTAATTCAGTCGGGGATGCTCCGATTTGAAAAGTCATAACACAAAATGGCTTTTCAAAGAAAACTTTTATCAAGATAATCCCCCATAAGTAGGATCCGATACAAGTCCATAAAAAGACGTTGTGAGGCGTCCCATGCAAAACTCTCGTAAGGAGGCGTCATGAGGCGTTCCATGCAAAACGCTAGTAGGAAGCGTCATGAGGCGCTCTATACAAAACGCTTAAGTAGGCGTTGCGCAAGAACCAGTGCTATCCTCTACTCAAAAGTCTTATGACGTTTTGATTATCTCCAAAAACATTGTCTTATATTCATTAAACTTTTCATATTTTTCGAATATAAATTTCTCCAATTGTTTAGTCGGGTTCTAGAAAATACGAGGTTTTCCAAAAAATTCAACTGGTTTCGTGTAATTTAAATAATTACTTAAATAACATTGACATCGTAGGCATGGACTGAATGTCACGATCAGCATCATAGTGATAACTTTAATTAGTTACTCGTTGCTATCTGCGATTGTTTTATAAATAATCTTGAATGCGACAAACTGTAGCGTTTGAGACTTACTAATTGGGTCGGTTATTGAAAGTTTATGGTTGTTCGATAGCCTAATATGACCTATCGAAACATTACTACAAACAAAGTGCGTTTTGAAATGTGTTTACTCATCGGTGGCTTATACTATTAACTAGAAACTTTGTCCTTCTAATCTAATCATTTCCTGAATTTAATACGTTAAGAGTATTGAAGGTTAGTGAAATGAAAACATTTCTTTCTTTATCTCAAGCGTAAACGATACTTACGCCACTGGAATACTTTGCATAAATTGAATTTGTGAAACCCTTTACTTACTTTCCTTGGAGGTATGTAAAAATATTGTTCTTTTGTTTTGCGCTGTACTAAAACTTGCAAATCTCGAACAATGAATACTATACGAAAAAATTGTTCATAATCTAAATTTAATCATCCTTAGAAGATATACAGTAGTGCTATAATTACACCCTTTTTCCCCGTCCTTCTAGGTAGAGTGGGAAGCAGCTTTGCAATCTTAAACAGAAACCCTTATTTTTATTGCAGATTTAGATTCTATGGCAAAAAGTTGGCACGATTTGTCTGAAACATTGTTTTCGGTTCATGAGAGATGGCGCTGCAATTGATGGAATTCTACTCCCAATCAGTCTCAGTAAAAATTTTATTTGTAACATTTTTTATTAAACTATATTATTGTAAAACGTCATTTAAAGATAAAGGTACTTATTACATGTCGCGGTTCACAGATGGGGCAACATTGTACAATTTTAAATACAATGAGAGAATTTAATTTATACAAAACGACTTACCTACGTTTATAGACGTATTTTAAGATAAGCATTGCGTTCTTTGCTTCTGGATAGAGCTGGTCTAACGTCTAGATGCGAAACAGGTTCGAGATCTTTCTAAACAAATTCCGCACTGAGATTTGTTACGTGCTTTCCCTGCACGCAAATTTTCGCTGGTATTTAATTAAAAACTGTATACCTCTTACTGTATTTACGGTCATTTGCGTATTTGTTAAACGTTTCCGACTTTCTTCTCAAGTTAAACAGTTGCTTATTCAATATTTGAAATGAATTTTATTAAAATATTTAGCTATAAATTTAAAATGCTTAAATCCATTCTATTTTAATAGTGCCTTAAAATCTGGTATTTTCCTTAAACGTTACAAGAAGTTTACAACGTGATTTGGTTATCAGAATAACTTGTTTTTAAAAGACTATAATGTGTTATGTGCGTTTTTCTTAATAGGTCTTTCTGGTCCGCTTATCTGTAGACTGTATTTAATATAACGTTAATATTTGGATCTCTGTAATTTTATACGCGAAAGTAGTCAAGACATCTTACGAGATCGTAATAAGTATTAAATTGGATGTACTTTCGTGTTGCTTAGAAGTTTACGACCGGCACCAAGGCATAAGGTAAAGGGGTTTTTCAATTATCGATCGCAATTTGCTTGCTGAAATAACATTATCGATTCTAAAATACAAGTTTACCTACAAACCTTCTATCATAAGTTCAATGCAATGAATCTGATGTTTCTCTTATCTATGCATGAATGTTTACAAATGACGATGTGAACGAAATAAAATTATTATTGTTGTACCTGCTTTCATAGCTTAAAAACGAAGGATAGAAGTGCTTTCCGTTATAAAAATGCGTGTTGTTTCGAAATTTGTTGCGTGATATAGTTAGTGTTGTAGTGTGTTCTAAGTTTGTTAGTATTACGAGTGAAGGGTATTGTTCTCTGTGATGTAAGTAATTCAGCTCACGCTATTAAAAATGTACTTCAGAGGCACTTGCATACATACAAATACCGTATTGTACAACACATTTTTGTACATTTTTGCGAGATAGATTTTGAGTCCTTAGGAGCTATTTTTCAAAAAGTATATTTCCAAAAACGCAGCTATTAAATTTATTTTAATTCATTAATTGCAAAAATGACTTGTTCCATTTACAATAAACATGAATGCTTATATTCTTTAAACGCAAAGTAAATGCAATTGAAAATGTAACAAGTTAATATTTAAATTAATCAATAATTAATAATTAAGAATGAGTAGCTTGAACACCTATCAGTGTTAAAGTCACGAAGTTCGAACACTGACGAGCAGACTTTCTTACATTTAACATGAAGCCTCTGGTCTCGCATCATTCTGTGGTAAACTGCAGATATTGCTTTTCGGCTGTTTATTGGTAATCATATATTGTTTTTATTTTTAAGTAATTATAAATAAGTCTGCTTGGTCGCAGTTCATTGCCCTTTATCATATTGCATCAACTTGCGTCTGGGTTACAAAATAGTCGTTTCTAATTCTTATTTCTAATATGAACTCCGTTGATATTAATCATATTACATTTCTTTATACAATGTATCATGCTCTATCTAAGACATATTTATTACATTTAATTTTAAATTTATATTAATATAGGGATATGTAACTCGCGTCGTGTTTGATTTTAACTGTTAGTATACGAAAGTTTTGAGATTACAATTTGAACTTCTAAAATTTTTTTACAAGCAATCATTTTGGCATATTTTAATACCGGTTTAACCATGATTAATGCAATTGTGAGTGAACGTAAATTTCGCTATATACAGATTATCCAATGCTGTAATCACCACGGACTGTTCGTTTTATCAATGTCTTAGAGGCACATGAATTATTTTTCCTGCAGCTACAAATTTTAAATGGTACCTGTACACCTAGTTGATTATGGTCGGAACATATGGCGAATCTGGTTGACGATATGGCGGAGGGTTTGTAGGTTTTGTTGAATTCCTTTGATGATTGTCTGAGAATTGTAGAATTTTCCAGGAACAAAGACCGGGCATCTGGAGGAGCACCTTTTGAAGACATCATCCTACCATAGTATGTATGTGTTTCTTTTCTGATTGTCTATATTTTGGTTTCTTTGTTTACGTAGTTGGCTTGATGTGTTTATTCATTTATGTCTTGTTTATAACTTACACGACAAAACTACTTAATTTGATTGGTATAAACATTTTATAAACGTTCTTTATTGCACTCCAATTGTTTCAGTTACTTTTGATAAACAAGAGGTTTTCTTCATTAATTTATAAATGCAGGTTTTTATTAATTATTAAATGTAGTTTTGGTATACCGGGTGTAACAAAATAAGTGTAAAACATCTCAGGGGCGATTCCTCGTCGTAAAAGAGATAGGGTCTTTCATATAAAAAAACTTTATTGGAGCATCCCTTGTTAAGATACAGCCCCTTAAAGGGGGGTACTTAAAATTCGTTTCTCATTTTTTTTACAAACATTAAAAAAGTTACAAAATTGAAATTAAGGTGACATTTTTTCACTATCAAAAATACACTTACTCAGTAATTTATTTGGTTTACCCCATGGTTGTAAGGGGTGGAAAACGCAACCCCAATGTAACCTTTTGTCTTATTATTTATTTGTTTGTCATTTAAAAATTTATTTCCAATAGCTTATTTAATTCTGAACAAAAAATGTCTCCTGAATTTTTTGCCCAAAATTAACCAGTTCGCAGAAAAAAATTATTTCACAAACAACTACAGAGATACATCGTCATAAGACGAAAATGCGAAACTAATTTATCTAGTAGGCCGCTATGAGTGATAGCGACAATTAAATTGTTATCACGCTGTCAGTTTGTAAATTTTTGAAATGGAATTAATAATTGTGTGTCGTTGTTCTGTTCTTAATTTGTTAATTTAATAATTCACTTGTTATTAAAATGGCATACACAAATGCGGAAATGGCTGATATGCATGGGTTAGAAGCTTGTAGAAGGTATGCTGAAATGTATCCTCAACGGCAGCTTCCTTCGCATAGAATATTTGCCCAACTTCATCAACGATTACGAGAATATGGTTAATTCGAAAAAAGAACGCAGGATTGTGGTCGCCATCGAGAAGTTAGAACACAACAGCTTGAAGAAGCAGTACTTAATTTGGTTGAGGAACAACCCACTTGCAATACTAGAAAGATTGCTTTCAAGTTAAATGTTGATCATATGACGGTATTTCAAATTTTAAAGGAACAACTCTTATACCCCTACCATCTACAACGAGTACAGGCACTGTTACCGCGAGATTTTCAGAACCGTCTTGAATTTTCCAATTGGATGCTGGAAATGATTAGAAGAAATTCTGACTTTCTGAAGACTATCGAATTCACAGACGAATGTACTTTTTCTTGGGACAAGATTATTAATTTTCATAATAACCACATATGGGCTGGTGAAAACCCTCACGCTATTGTCCAAGCTAACCATCAAGAACATTTTTGTCTTAACGTGTGGGTCTGAGTTGTTGGGGATTATTTAATTGGCCCTCATTTTCTACCTCCTCGATTAAATGGTGAGGTATACACTCAATTTTTAAGAGAAGTGCATCCAGTACTGCTGGAGGAAGTTCCTTTTGGTATCAGAAAGGTTATGTTTTTTTATGTATGAAGGGGCTGCTGCCCATTTTAGTCAATCAGCACGTCAGCATTTAACTCAAACATATCCGAATGATTGGATTGGTCGAGGAGGAGCACAGAATTGGCCCGCTCGATCACCGGATTTGAATCCTCTCGATTTCTCTACTTGGGGCCATTTACAGAGTTTGGTTTATCCTACTTCTGTTCGCGATGTAGAGAACTTAAGAAACCGCATCATCGATGCGTGCAGGGTAATTAGAGAGACTCCAGGAATATTTGAGCGAATACGTGGCCCAATGCGCCGACGTCTAGACGCATGTGTAATGACTGAAGGTGGACATATGGAACATTTACTATGATTTCTACATGTTGTATGTTTTGTTATTAATTAATTAGTTTTGTTTATTCATCTTTAATCATACTTTGATGCAGGTAATAACTACAAAATAAAAATAATAATCCAGTTCGCATTTATGACGATGTATCTCTGTAGTTGTTTGTAAGATAATTTTTTTCTGCGAACTGGTTAATTTTGGGCAAAAAATTCAAGAGAAATTTTTTGTTTAGAATGAAATAAGCTATGGAAATACATTTTTAAATGGTAAACAAATAATAAGACAAAAGTTACATTGAAAATAAATTTTTGGGGTTGCGTTTTCCACCCCTTACGGTAAACCAAATAAATTACTGAGTAAGTGTATTTTTGATAGGGAAAAATGTCACCTTAATTTCAATTTTGTAACTTTTTAGTGTTTGTAAAAAAAATGAAAAACGAATTTTATGTACCCCCTTTAAGGGGCTGTATCTTAACAAGGGATGCTCTAATGAAGTTTCTTTATATGAAAGACCCTATCTCTTCTACGATAAGGAATCACCCCCTGAAATGTTTTACACTTATTTTGTAAGACCCGGTATATGGAATGTATATACATCATTGTGCTACGTTATGCAGCGTACGGGTTAGATAGGAATACCGGGCTAATTACCAATGTAGGGGGGAGGGGTGCTAGCAACACAAAAAAATACATTGCCAACGATTTTCTATTTACAATAAAAAAAATAGAAATTTCTATCTAAACAGAAAAAAATTAAATAAAGTTACTATTTAAAGAAAGCAATTTTACTCTATGGACAAATTCAATAATTGTTCCACGAAGTGCGCATTTCGTAGTAAAGATGCAATAAATCTAACCAGTAAAAAAGAGGATATTGCTGATACTTTCGTATAAGCAGATGGGTTAAGTAAGGAAAGCATTAAATTTAGAAATCTTTCTAGTAAGGATTTTGCAATAAGAAACATTAGCGTATCTAATTTCAAAGTGGTTTTTTTTTTAAAAAAACGTTTTTTGTTCGTCAGCACGATGCGAATTGGGTTTATCCCTTGGTATGTTAAAAAAAGAAAACAAGTCACACACATGTGTTGGGGTGCTTATCTTGCCAGCCATCGGAAAAGGATCGGCAACAACCATGCTGCTACCGTAATTGTAACAGCGGTCTGTACGCAAGAGTAGTTGATCTACGTCAAAGAATAATCGGGCCTACATAACAAGCAATTTGGCCTCCAGCTAAGAGCTAAAAAGAGAGTCTTAATAATATTAATAACGCGGGAGAACTCATCGATGCAATCAGGATTTACACCTCTTATAAAAAAACGTGCGTCGCTCTTGAAGTAAGTAATTTAGAGAATACATCTAAGAACGAACTACAGAATCAAATCAAAATTGTTTAAATAACAAGAATTCGAGCTTCGACCCCGCGTTATCAACATACCAAAAAGGTGATTAGAAAACTTGAAAACACGGTTTTATCGGATAGTACAATACCTCATTTCAACTACTCTTTAGATGGAAATCACATAAAAATCAATTATACGCGGTCGTAATGTATAACAAGTTAACGGATACCTAAAACAAAGTATTGACTATTTAATTTTAGCATAAACTTAACGTTTCGAAATAAATAAGTTTAAAATGAAAATTAGTAGGAAGCGCACTTATTGTAAACAGTATGTTGTCGACGTGTGAAAGAGTAGAAACGGAATCGATGTAAATGAAATAACCAAATACCGCCGAAAATGAACGTAACATTTGTATGCAAGTCACACTGAAATAAATAAATTTGTGTAGAAGCAGTTAGTAAGTTTTAATTGCTTTGGTTTAAAGTTAAGAATATGCTAATGCGACAGCTATTATTGATTGAGTTTAACAATTACTGTCCATAAAATTTTCTACATAAAAATAAAAGTTACACATATTATTTAGGTATAATATTATTATCTAAGAATTTTTTGTTACAGCTGCGGCAACGTGTATTTCGGACAGTAGATCAGCCTTTTTCCCTTTTATTATTGGTGTTTATTATAACATGAGTTTTTTTGCATTTATTTTGCGCTTATGGACACTATGTAAGTATATAAGTTTTTGGTAATTTCTGTTTTATGTGAATATAAAGTTTTTAAGAAATTGTTTCAAACAAGTGACTGAGAACAATCCGTAAAGTATTTCTTTATTAATTTTATCTTATGTAAATATTAAGTTTGAGGGCAAAAATTAGTTTGAGGTAATTAAGGTGTGTATTAATCATTTTTGCGAAAATCGTTGCATTATGTAAGTCCTCCAGGACGTTCTGGATAAATATTTATTGAGAGTTGGTTTTTCTTTTCTAACATGTTATTTTTTCCTTCAAGGTATGTAAATAAAATTCCTTTGTTGAGGTTTTCTTTTTCGTTTTTAGTGAACCACCCCATTCTGCGACTTTTTAGCTAGCACGGCATTTTTGGATTCCTCCTTTGTTTGTTGCGGGATTCGGTGTGGGCGATTTGCTTTGAGTACTTTACTTCCCTTTCTTGCCTGTGCGGAATACCGCGAGTTTGGTTATTATCCTACAATATTTTGGGAACGCAATCAAAAATAGATAGCGGTACAGTAAGTAAACTTTACTGCATACTTCAACATGCACTAGCATACACGCCGGTACAGAAAAGTAGTTCGAAATCGACTTATCCAAAACGCACCTTTTCACATGAAACTTGTCCTCGTCTCACCAACCGTCGAATGTTTTCATTTGTTAGGACAATAATCGCACATTCTTTCGGACTTAAGAAAATGCGTGTGAAGAGACTCATTTGACGGAGTACATACAATAACCTGTAGGCCCTTAACCAATAGTGCTGGAGAACTTAAAAACACAATTTTATGCGTAATTACTTAATTTATACTACGCAAATAACGATGGAAATAAAGATTTCGCTTTAGTAGTAGCAATCGCGTCAAAGTTTCAAGAAGGAAAAATAAAAATAAAAAGTTTCTTTGTACGAGTGTTCGCATCCACGAAAAATTTACACTAAATAATGTTTATAGGCGTCACGTAGTTTTTACATAGTAGCAATTGTAGTACCACCAGGAAGCGGAAATAAGTAGCCACCCGATTTTTGGTATCATTATCTGAGCGCGCAAGGGTTTTGTTTAGCGCCTCATAGACCGCACACAATTAGTTAGGGGGTATGAGACTTGAACACTTGAAACTAAGTTCACTATAAAACTAAGTACAAAATTTATTTTTGTCATTGCATATTCATGCCTAGAAAAATTTATTTATACCTTTATGGTATTCTCTTCTGCGTCAATTAAAAGAGAATCAGTCTAGGTCAAATCAGTAACAAATTTACTGTCTACAGTTTTACGTAAACCCAGCAGAAAACAGTGTCGAAGCAAAAGCTAGACGGAGGTTCCCCACACCCACGGCCCAGTGTCGTCGTCGTAGGGTAACAATCTTTTAACTATGCAGCGACTTAGAAAGTAAAAGAAAAAATAAAAATAGAAAAGATAAAAGAAAAAGATGGATGTTTAGAACTCCATAGCAACCAGGTGGATGAGAGAAGAGGAAGGGCTCGCATTGCGTAAAAGCGGTATAAAAACCTGTCAAAGTGTAATCAGCAGCGCAAAGTGGGGAGCACCAATCTTATGTGATGAACGGTTATCTCGAGATTAAGACAAGTCCAACAAAAGAAAAGCAATGTTGAAGCGAAGATAGGGGATATAAAAAGTAGGATTTTTAGAATAAGCATCCTAGAGGAAGGGTAAAGAGTACAGAATATCCCTATTAAAACAGATCGATCTGAGCGACCACCAGCCACATTAACGACAAGATAAGCACTATGGTAACACGTCCATAATTAAAAACAAAAGCTCCAAATGAAGCCTAGTTAGATCATTTTTCTACGGAACACATCTACTGTGATAAGACAAAAGTAACACTACCAACCTAAATATACCTACACATACAAAAATAGTTATCCACAAACAGTTAACCGACGATAGAAATAGAAAACTTTTCAATATACAAGAAACAATAAAGAATAACGTTGTAACAACAAAGGCGACAAACCCTCGCCAACATGTTTAGGGAAAAAGAGAAAAGGTGTAATAATATCCCTATAATAGAGAAACGATCAATTACGAAATTTGCAACAAATGATTAAAATATTTGCGAAAGCAACGCATGGAATAGGAATTTTTTGTAGTCGCAACTGTGGAAACCGGCCTTTTATTGCAGAGACTCAGATTGCGATCCTATATGCAGCTAAAGAGTAAAACAGCAACCCGACATCAACTGATACTGGTTCTAAGGATTCACTGAGTTGTCCAGGCAAAAGATATGTCAACTACGATAAAAGAATTTGGTAGGTTATGAATAATAACGAGATGAAGAATGAACACTTAAAAGAAATGGAATTATTTGACAGTAACGACGAATAAAAAAATTTCAGCTAGAAATGAACTATCGTTTAATAATAAATGAGCTATTTATGAAAACAAAGTGGTTTGAAAAGATTTAAGGTTCAAGAGTAATATACATTTAAGTATACGATGGTATTAGTCTAAAAGGTATAACTTTGATGTAGGTAGAAATTAACGAAATTAAAGTTGAAGGGTAAGACATATTTATACTGATAAAGTGATGTAAAATGATAAAAGTTTGATGAAAATAAGGCAGAAAAGTCAAGCTGTATTTACATAAAAGTTCAATGACAGTGCCAAATTGATATTTCTCTAACCCAATGTAGTCGCGGACTAACACACGATCGTGGATATGCAGTATTCGCGCGTCTGATTTTATTTCATGTTTGACGTCCTATTAGGAAATTGGTTTCGGAATCATAATGACCATACATGAACGTATTTGTCGATTGAACATTAGCGATGCTGGTGAAGCACCCGTCGTTTAATGCGGTGCACATTTATAATTCAATAAAATATTACACAACACCTTACTGATGTCTAAACGCTTGAAATTTACCGTCTCCAGTTTATTTTTGAACGTCTGTACATTCCGTTCGACTTGTCCATTTGTAGTCGGATGGCACGGTGCGCTTTGTTTATTATATATACCGTTCATCTTCATAAACAAACGAAATCTTTCGAATGTAAGTTGGGGTCCGTTGTCACTCACAAGAATCTCCGGAAGTCTGAATCTGGAAAAGATCTCACGACATATTTTGATCGTCGTTGTTGTAGTGATATTCGAAACTATGTAAATATGCATCGATGAAAATAAAAAGATAATTTACCATGAATGGGTCAGCAAAATCGACGTGAATACGTTCAAACGGTGATTTTGTAGTTTCTCAAACATGGTAGAAATCTTTTTTTGGATTCGTTCGATTTCGTTGACATTGCTGCCCACAACCCTTAACTTATTTTCTATGTCATTGTCCCACCGCGACCACCAGCAGAAACTTCTTGCCAACGCCTTCATTCAGGTAATGCTAAAATGTGCAGTATGCAATTCCTATAATACGTGTTGCGCAATTCCATTGACACGTATACTCGTACGCCTCGTAGCAAACAGCCTTCGTGTACTGTGAACTCCGTTTGATCAATATTGAAATGCTCCTCCGACCAAACTAACCGGCCTGAGCTCAGCCCATTTATCAATTCTTGAACCAGACTATCCTTCGTTGTTGCATTTCGCAGCTGTTCCACGGTTACTGGTAGTGTTCGATCGCGTTAATCTCAATTGCTTCGGTCACTTCCATCTTGTTATCTACGTACATCAATGGTAATCGAGAGAGTGCATCAGCGTTCAAATGATCAGTTAATTTGCGGTATTGAATTTCATAGTCAAAAGATCGCATGAATATGGCGTAGTGTTGCATTCGCGTAGCAGACAAGGTCGGTAAGCCCTTATCCGGTGACAAGATTTCTTTCAGTGGCTTGTTGTCAGTGAGAAAGGTGAACTTGCGAGCGTATACGTATTGATAAAATTTCCGAATACCTAATATTATTGCGTAGACCTCCCGATCGATTTGTATGTAGCGCTGCTGAACTGCTGATAGCATTTGAGACGCAACCTGAAACGGTTTTTCAGTTTCATCGGAGTAAATGTGACTCAGTACCGCGCCTACCCCCACTAGTCTCGCATCTGTTGCCAACACCAATGGTAGTTTCGGATCGTAGTGTGCAAAAGGTATTTTCACTTGGACCTGCTTTTTCACTGTATTGAATGCTTTCTTGTATTTGTCCTCCCAAACAAATTCCACGTTCTCCTTGAGGAGGTTATTCAGCGCGTATAGAATCGTACTCAAGTTTCCAAGAAATCGACCGTAGTAATTGGCCAAACCATTGAATGCACGAATTTCATTTCATTTGCATAATTGCGTCAATTTTTTGCTGTACTTTGTGTATTCTCGAAAGACAGATTTTGTAGCCGCAGTAAACAATTTCATTTGCCATGAATATGTTCATTCGCATGTTGTATTTTGTTAATCGCGACAAAACGAGCTCGAGATGGTGCAAATGTGTTTCGTCATTTGGGGCAGTTATCTTGATGTCATCCAAAAACACGAACACGCCACGCCCTCAATGTCCTTGAGAATTTGCTCCATTTTGCGCTGCCACTTTGCCGGTCTCGATGCAATACCATACATTAATCTCGTTGGCTGATATAACCCGCAATGTGTACTGAGCCTCAAAATTTCTCGGTCGTCTGGATGAACTTCCATTTGTAAATAGGCTTTGGTGAGGTCAATTTTTGTGACCGTCGGCCATCGTTGCAAAGAGCTCTTGAATTGTAGACAGAGGATGCTCTTCAACGATTATGCGTGGATTTACTGTGACCTTGTAATTACCATATAAACGTACCTTATCGCTGTGCTTCCTTACTGGCACAATAGGTGTAACCCAGTTCGCAGAATCAACCTTTACAATTAGGCAATTTCGTTCCAAATCGTTCAATGCTTGTTCGACAGCATCGCGTAATATAAATGGCAATTTTCTTGCTTATACGAAAATTGGCTGCGCATCCGCTTGTAACGTTTTTGATTTTTCCTATGGATTTTTCGAAAACCAATGCATATTTGAGCTTCAATCTGTTTGGAAACTTTTGCTGTTGAATGGATAAGACTAACAACGCGTTGTCTTCCGCGTTGAATATTTTGTTCCAGTTCAATTTCAATTGGCGCAACCATTTTCGGCCAAGTATTGGCTTTCTATTTGATTCCACCACGTAGAGTTTCATATTCAGATGTTCGACGCCCGAATTCACACACACGTAAAAATAGTCAAGTACTTTTATTTGTACTCCACAATAGCTGGCCAATTTTGTATCCGTTGGAAGCAGGATTTGTTCCCGAAATGTTCGTTGTTTGTCATCATTGCTGATGATCGTTACTGGAGAGCCGCTGTCGATCTCAAAACTCAAAAATAAATCACTGAGTTTTAGTTCAGTTGAAAATTTTAAACGCGCATGTCGGTGAATGGCGTTATCTACATCTACATTGAACATTTCCTCTAAAGAATTTTTCCGTTGTCATCGTGGTCAATGTAATTCGTTTGCTTTTTTTCCTTTTTGCCGATAAACAAACAAATTGTAAATGTCCCTTTTTGTGGCATAATGAACAAATTGTGTTCTGATGTGGGCACTTGTTTGCGCGATGATTGCATTTGCCACACTGTCCTTTTTTGTATTTTTGGGTTTGTTCGCAGTCTTCTCACCCATCGGTTTTCTTTTTGGCTTATTTTTATGTTGAATGTAGTTTACAGCCGTTTTCGGGTCTTTCCGATGATGCATTTCTGCACCGCCTTTCGTAGGTAGTTTGTTACGTTTGCCCTCCGACGATGTATTAAACTGTACCCTTTTTATTTCATTCTTCATTCGAAAAGATTCTGCTTTCAATATTCAAATACCATCCTGTATATTCTACCTTCCTACAATAAGTACGCTTTATTATAATTTCATTGATACCCATGTGCTGCGAATTAGAAAGTTTTCTCTGTAATTTGAACAGTCGGTACCTTGTTTGAGGTATCCGTTGGCTTGCTACACATTACTATAGAGCATAATTACTTCTTATACTACTCCAACCTAAAGACTCGTAATTATTTGTTAAGGTTGTTTCGAGTTTCTATTTAACACCTGCGTTTGATAACGCCGGAATTGATGTTAATTCGTGCTATCAAACGAGTTCATGTTCATCCTTTCTACATACGACTAAAGTAATTGTCGTTTTCGTTATCTAATAAATTTTGTGCACACCGTTGTGTGCTTCTTCCGGTGGATATGACCATCTATTACATGGGCCCCTGATTGACGAGGCGATTGCCGCATTTTTTTTGTATAAAGGATATACGAACTGCGTAGTCTCAGGTCCATCTGTCCTGCTTTGTCACTAGAGAGGGTGTAATCAATCCTACACCGTGGACGCGCGGGTAAGTGCCGATTTACTATTTTCTTTGATGGGTCTTATGTAATTGTGGAAACAGCATATTTATAAAGTACTATTGCTTACTAAACTTTGTAGTAGTAAAATGATTATCTTTATGTGAGATAATATTTATTAGTAATATTGTATTATTCACTGATTCCTTTATGTATTTAATTTTATGTTTACGATGATGATTTAGAGCTGCTATTTCTGGAGTAGTAAATTTTTGTTAATTAAGATATTGTAGTGCAAATGTTATGTATTTAACTTAATGCTTACGATGATGATTTAAAGTTGTTGGTGCTGGAGTTGTAAATTTTTGTTAATTATGATTTAGTAGTGACCTAAAAACTGCAGTTCGCCACTTTAAGATTTTTCTTTTGATTTCTCCTGACATATGTATATTGTGGTTATTGATTTTTCTTTTTTTGTTACACTACGCTTTTATTTACTTATTTAGAATAATTATAAGTATTAACAAGTACTGTTAATTTCTTTTTTATGTTCAAGCATTTTTTAATCTTTGTATGTGTAAAACCCCGCCTACTCGCCGATTGAATCAGGTCATTCTCCCTTTCCTTGCTCTCACGGTTACGTCTATGAATGTAGCAAGTTCCATTGCTTTTGCTGTAGTTAGCGCCGTATCTATTTTCAAGTCTTTAATCTCAAGCAATCGATTTTGGTTCTGGTTCTGCAATGCCGTATCCTGGTATGTATTGAAATTGCAATTAATTGCTAATGTCCGTAGAATGTCTGGAGAATTCCTCTACTAACTCGCCATCGTGCTGCTTACGTAAATGGAAACGGTAGGTTTCCATTATTTCCAATACTTTTGGATCGTAAACGTCCAAAATGATTGCTTTAATTTCGTCGTATCTCTTTTCCTTTTGTTGCGTTGGGGCCAATTTGTCACAAAGCATGTTGTATGTCTCTTGGCACATGTAAGATCAGTTACAGTGACTTCTTTTTGCGTTTTACATCCACCACCGTCACTGTTTCCTCAAACCGGATTACCCAGCGCCCCCATTGCATTGATTCCTTGTCAAATTTTTCGAAAACCACAAAGTCCACCATTTAGGTTTGCAGTTACCGTATTGCTTGATTTTGTAAAATATTGAAACGAGCTACTGCTACCGCGTTTCTTTAACTTAAAAACAAGTAATAACAAACGTCTTTATTACTCACGGTTCACAAGTCTAATTAACAGTATATGCCTTATTTATATATGTTTTTAGTCCACTTAACAATGAAGCACTATTACACTAATGAATTTACAAGCACTAATATCTTCTTAAACTAACTTCTTTACCATAGGTCCATTAACAACACTAACACAACTATTTGTTTATACACTTCTATTTATTTATGTATACTACAAGCTGCATGTACATTAGACACAGCATATATCATTTATGTATAAATTCTTGAACTCCTAAAAGCTCAACTACGTTTACTGTACACGATATAATTTATATTAGACATTCAAGTATAGTCTGACTCCTGCATTTATTAGCGGCCTTATATATACTCTGAGTTAAAGATATGACTCATCCTCTGGTACTTACTAGAAGCTTCCCGGTCCATTGAGAATAAGTGGCGTTTTGTGCGTTTGATTGCTAGAAGGATTCTCAAATCCTGGAGACTATGCAGACCCTACAACGCTTATGTGTTTGACGGGTTGCCTAATAGTAGCTCGCAACAATATGTAGTACAACAAAACTTTGAATATTCGTATATCCGTATGTCTTTTAATGAATTTCGTGAATTCTTTTTAGCCAATTATTGCATTTATAAGACATTCATTTAAAATGTGTACTTTATTCATCATCATTTTGTTTTCGACCCTATCTAAGATCGGTTTGACGCAGCTCTAACTTCTTTTCTATTCTGTGCTAATTTAAAAAGTTCTACATACTCTTCACAACCTAAATTTCTAATAATTTGACTAATATAGCTTGGTCTAGGTCTTCCTATACTCTTCGATCTTTTTCCTATCTACCTGGCTCTACATAGATATTAGCAACCTGATAGTTGTTAAATAACTCCAACATGTTTACATGATTCCTATTTATAAGGAAAGGAAATATTACCTGGTTATCCCCTCCAAAAAAGGTAAAGTGTTAAATTATATGTTATGGTATAAGGCTTAAGCAACGAATCGCTACCAACATGCCTTACCGCTAACTAATTATGGGTTGTGTCATAGTGACGTTTAGTTAACTGATTTTTATTTATTTTTTTTGTTTTGTTTTCGAACTTACTTAAGGTCGGTTTGACGTAGCTTTAAATTCTTTTCTATTCTGGGCTAGTCTAAAAAGTCTACATACTACCCTTCACAACTTAAATCTCTAATAATTTGACTAATATAGTTTTGTCTAGGCCTTCCTACTTTATTCTTATTTAGTGGTCTATAATCTAAGATCATACTAAATAGTCCCCCTCATGTCTTAACTGGTGCCCTATCATTCCACCTCTCCTGACTTTTAATTGTTTCCACATACAGGGTTCCTCACCTATCCTTCTATATTTTTCATTTGTTACTCTATCTGTCCAACTAGTCTTTAACATTGTCTTATAACACCAAGTTTCAAAAGCTTCTATCTTTCCCTTATCCACCTCTTTAATTGTCCAAGTCTCACTACCGTATAATTGAACCCTCCATACGTACGACTTATAGAAACTTTTTCTATTATCTAAACTAATACTATTAGCTATTAGTAAGACTTTCTTTTTTAAAAACATTTTTTTAGCTTGAGCTATTCTAGCTACTATATCCCTTCTACTACGTCCGTCTTTTGTAATTATACTACCTCAATAGCAAAATTCATCTACTTCCTCTAACTCGGTATTACCTATTTTTAATTTTGGTTTAGAAGTAGGCTGTAACTTACTTGTCATTATCTCTGTCTTTTCTGAGTTAATTCTCATGCTATAATTACTCTGTAGTATCTCATATAAAATATTTATTTAAAACTCTCCTAACTCTTTTCTAGACTCTGCTATAATGGCTATATCATCTGCAAAACGTAGCATGACTATTTTCTGTCCCTGTACACTAATACATATCTCTTTTCTCTCTCTAGCTAAGTTTAAAGCTTTCTCAATATAAACATTAAAAATCAAGGGAGATGGCCCTGTCTAACACCATTTCTAATCTTAGCTTCCTTTTCTATTTCATCAAATTTAATTACTACGCTTTTTTCCTATCTTTCCCGAAAAACATTTTAACTGCCTTGTAAGCCCTGTCTGTCTTACCAATCATCTTTTATTTCTTTACAATTCTCCTACATCCATTTATTTCTAGCTTTTCTACACTCATGTACTATCTTATTTCTAACTCTATTATATTTTTGCTTACTTTCACTATCCAATTCTCTGAAAGGTTTAAGCTTTCTTTTATTCTCTATTAAATCTAATATCTTCTTTGTTACCCAGGGATTTCTCGCTTCTATTTTTTTTTACCTATAGTCTGTGTTGCTGTATCATGTACAGCCCTTTTTATTTCTTTCGATCTATTTTCAACGTTCCCTCTTATAGCTATCTCTTTGATCTTATTATCTAATACTTGTTTATATTCCTCTTTTACCTCACTATCATTAAGCTTACCTAGATCCCATCCCTCTCCTTTAACCTTTCTGAATTTTTTGAATTTTAGCTTACACTTCATTTTAACTAAGTTATGATCGCTATCTATGTCAGCCCCTGGATAACTACGACAGTTTTTAACTTGGTTTCTAAACCTTTTTTTAATTAAAATATAATCTATTTGGTATCTAGCCCTATCACCTGGCGCTTTCCAGGTATATCTCCTCCTAGCATGTTGTTCGAAGTTATTAATCTATGTTCCTGACAAAACTCAACTAATCTTTCTCCTCTATCATTTCGTCTGCCATACCCAAATTTTCCTACCATTTTTCCCTCACTACCTTCTCCCAATGACGCATTAAAATTGCCCATAACTATTAATATTCTCATCTCCCTTTACTTTTCTCACTATACTATTTATATCCTCGTATACATTTTCTACTTCCTCATCCTCGTGCTGAGTTGTTGGCATGTAAACCTGTAGTAAAACAGTGTCTGTGGGTTTTGTACTCAATCTAACCATAATTATTTTTTCACTAAATTGTAAATACTCTTTAACTTTACGTCCTAATCTTTTACCTAACACTATTCCTACCCCTGCCTGTACATTAGTTGAAGAAGTTGTAATTATTGTATAATTATCTTTCCAAAAGTCATTACTATCGGGCCAACTCACTTTACTAATACCTAAAATGTCCAGCTTTCCCTTTCTCATTTCGACTAATAAATTCGTTAACTTACCTACTCTAAGTAATGACCTTACATTCCAAGTCTCTATCACTAAATCGAACCGTTGTTTTAAATACTTACGATGACAAGCCCCAAGTACCCCCTCCCGGAGATCCAAATGAGAGGGTATTTTACCCTTGGACAAGAATTTTCCTTGTGAGCTCTCCATCATACATATTTGTGTTTTAGGCCACGCTTTCCTGGGAAATATTGTGGTAGATTCCCATATCTTTCCACAACGCAGTTTTTAAAGATTTTAGCAGAAAGCCGTATCTGTCACGGCCAACCCCCAACAACCTTGTAAATTATTGAGGATCGCCCGAGACCAACCGATTCTCCTCCAATATCTTTTAGCCAGCAAGGCTGCTGCCCCTTGCTGCGCCTTTTAATCGCCTTTACGATAAGCAAGCTTACTATAGAAGTATTCTTTGTTCCCTACTATAGGAAATGTACTTTATTGGTGACACTATTTTTAGTAACTGTCAAGTAGACCATCAATCATTAATGTAACATTGAACGTTCCGTTGTTACGGATACAACACATTTACCATATTAAAAGTTAACTAAAGTCTATATTATTCTCAATATGGTTTACTCATCCACGAATTATACAATACAATAATACCAACAGCTGTAATTAATCCTAATATTAGTTGGGCTAAAAGTAATATAAATATAATAGCAACCACTTTATTTGCTAATGGTTATAACTGCCTGCAGTGGAATATTATCCCTAGTAGGCTGCAATCGTGGGCTTAAGTTATGAGTATCTTTAAACTGTTTAATACTACGAATAGCATTAGTCCCTCCTACGTTTCTCCATGACTTGACATTTGAACCATTGTGAGTAGATGAGAGCACATGGACGGCCAGTTTACGGCGTTGCAATGAGTTTGATTTTATCTTTGTCTGAAAGCATTCATATACAAAAGATTTAAAATAAAGCTTATTCACTTACGGCATAAAATTTTAATAAATCCTCTTTTCTTAATGTGCTTAAATAATCGACTTCAATAAGATCTCTGCCAAATTCGTACTGCTGGTTTAGAATTTCTCTCCAAAATTCATTTGTTTGCTCCGTCAGCAATTTCGGCTTTATTAGTTTTAATGATGCAAGTGCATTTTTATATTTAGTAAACTCCTCTGCAGTTAAATTGTGAAGAATATTCTGAAATGTATATTCAATTTAGGAAGAGTACAATAAAAGACTATTTACCTCGGCAATTTCCAAAAAATGCTCTATGCGCTGTTCAACGAGTTCGAGATCTTGCTCTGTTTGAACGGTTACCCGAAGTCCCTGTATTCCATTTTTGTTTCTTATAGAACTGAACACCACATACCCGAGTTGCTCCTACAATAAAGAGTTTATAATTAGATATATCCAATTTGTTTTCACGTGAAAATATGGATTATAGAAATATTCGTGGTTAAAATTTACAATAATGTATAGGAACACTGTGGCACGATTTAAATAAAATTAAATAAAAACCCTTAACCACAAAAAATATTTCAATTACTAGATACGTGTTTCGACTACTATGTGGTCATCATCAGTAAAAAAAAAAAAAATTAGCTGTATAATTTACTATATTGTTGCTTTAAACACTATCGAGGATATTCTCCTCACTCGCAGGCTGGTGTTCTCAACAACAAACAAGTGAATTGTGACATTATAACTTAAAACTACCTAATTTTTACTAATTCTAAATCTACTGAAGCGGAACCAGTTTAATCTTGCTTTCTCATTGGTTGTTGACCAATAAGGAAAGCAAAGCAGATGACTCTATTGGCCCTTTATCGGTGTTTAAGAGGGGTCCTTTATGTTTAACAATTTTAATTGATTCATAGGCATTTAAGGAGGAAAACGTTGGTACCGCTTTTAACAATTTAACATTTTCTAGTTTAACGGGGTGGCTGGTTTCAAATATATGTTTGGCGACCTGAGACCTTTCATATTTACCATATTTGAAACGAGCAATGTGTTCTTTAAATCTTGTTGTTATATTCCTCTTGGTCTGACCAATATATTTTTGAAAACACCCTGGCCCTGCACAACTAATTTCATAAATCCCCGACTTTTGCAATTTTTCCACCTTGTCTATTGGATTACCTAGCAAATCTTTAATTTTATTATTATTAGTGAAAGCAATTTTGAAATTACACTGTTTGAATATTTTATCAAGACTCTTTGTGGTTTTGTGAAAAGGAAGTTTAACATATTTAACATTATCGTTAGAGGTGGTTGATTGCAAAGTCGTTGATTTACGGATGTTGATCCTATTTTTACACTTTCTAAAAATATTATCTATAATATCAGAAGAGAAACCATTGTAATTCGCTATTTGTTTAATAAGAGCAAATTCCTTATTAAATCTGTTTTTATTTAAAGGGAAATTCAATAATTTATTAATTAAAAAGTTAAATGAAGCCAACTTATGTTGTATGCTATGATTAGAGGAAGACAAAATAAAGCGATTTACATTGGTTTCTTTTCTATAAATGTCAAATTCTAATTTATTACCATTTCTAATTACTACTGTATCTAAAAAGGGTAATTGTCCATTATTCTCTAGTCCATACGTAAATTTTATGCTTTGAAATTTTGAATTCATTTCTTTAAGAAAATCATCAACATTTGATTTAGAAGTGTCAAAACTGCAAAATATCATCCACGTACCTTAACCATATTCTTGGGAAGTATTTGGAGTTTTCTTTTAACTCGGTTTCAAAACGAGACATAAATAAATTTGCTATGAAAGGTGATAAGCTATTTCCCATTGCTGTGCCTTCATGTTGTTCGTACAACTTGTTGTTGAATTGAAAACAGTTCTGGGACATGCAATGCGAAACAAGCTTGATATAGTCCTCAACTTTATCATCATCAATATCACTATCTATAAGAACATCCTTTAAATATGTTAAAGCAACAATATAGTAAATTATACAGCTAATTTTTTTTTTCTACTGATGATGACCACATAGTGGTCGAAATACGTATCTAGTAATTTAAATATTTTTTGTGGTTAAGGGTTTTTATTTAATTTTATTTAAATCGTGCCACAGTGTTCCTATACATTATTAACTATGACTTCCCGGTCTTCGGAACTTAATAGGTATCGGAGCTTAGCTCTTAAAATTACTTTTGTAAAAGCAGATATTCGATTTCTAAAAAGTTGTAAAGCCCACAAAGTTTTTCCAAATTTCATTAACGTAAAAATCAGCAGTAATTGTAAACGTAGTAACGCAATAATCAATTTTGCAAAAGATAAATGGCTTAATTTGGAAATCAAATATCTGTACAGTAAACTTAGTAGATTGAAACTGGAAACGTATAAATCGCACCTAGCACTAACGTGCAATTTATCCGAGTCCGGTTTTCAGGAATGGAATAATTTCCAGAGATTTGTTTTTGAAGTCAACAATCATAAATTGTTAGACAAAATTAATAGACAAAACACTAAGTTGAAGTTTCATTTAAAGAAACACAATGTCAATGTACCTCCTAATCCTAAAAAACTGGAAATTACTTCACCTCAATTAGAGTCAATAGTTGTTAACGAATCGTCGAAAATCTTTAATAATGAAGAGTTGACTTTCCTTGATCGAGGCCTAAAATTTGGAGTAGATCATTTGAAAACTCCTTTAGAAGACATTATTGCTGGCATTGAAAAATCCATTTCAAAATTAGATGACAATTCAAAAAACTTTATTAGAAACGCGTGCAACATTCAACTTTCGAACAACTTACGCACTTGCGCAAGGAATGCCTCAGAACAAACAAGGAAAGATCATCTTATTATTAAAGATTTACGACAAAAGAATTGTTATTATTTAAAGGCTGATAAGGGGAATAGGTTGGTTATTCTGGATAAACAAGACTATGTTGATAGAGTAGAGACTTTGCTGTCTGAGGGTCCTTACATACCAATAGACAAAAAACCTAAAAATGAAGTTCCTTTAAATAAAATGATTAAATCAACAGAGTCTGTTTTGAAAGAATGTCCAAACCTAATTTCGCCCACACTAAAATTAAAATTAAAAATTTCGAATCCTGAAATGCCAAAGCTTTACTGTTTACCAAAGATTCACAAAAATAATAAATCGATGAGACCAATAGTTTCAGGTATCAACTCACCGACTTACTATTTATCACGATGGCTGTCAAATGAATTTAAGAATTTAAAGTTTAATAGTTTGTCTGTACAAAACTCTTTAGAGTTCATTAATAAAATTAAAAATATCACATTAGAAGAGAACGAAATCTTAATTTCATTTAATGTCAGTTCATTATTCCCTAATGTTCCAACACCACGTACTTTAACATATTTAAAGGATGTTCTTATAGATAGTGATATTGATGATGATAAAGTTGAGGACTATATTAAGCTTGTTTCGCATTGCATGTCCCAGAACTGTTTTCAATTCAACAACAAGTTGTACGAACAACATGAAGACACAGCAATGGGAAATAGCTTATCACCTTTCATAGCAAATTTATTTATGTCTCGTTTTGAAACCGAGTTAAAAGAAAACTCCAAATACTTCCCAAGAATATGGTTAAGGTACGTGGATGATATTTTGCAGTTTTGACACTTCTAAATCAAATGTTGATGATTTTCTTAAAGAAATGAATTCAAAATTTCAAAGCATAAAATTTACGTATGAACTAGAGAATAATGGACAATTACCCTTTTAGATACATTAGTAATTAGAAATGGTAATAAATTAGAATTTGACATTTATAGAAAAGAAACCAATGTAAATCGCTTTATTTTGTCTTCCTCTAATCATAGCATACAACATAAGTTGGCTTCATTTAACTTTTAATTAATAGATTATTGAATTTCCTTTAAATAAAAACAGATTTAATAAGGAATTTGCTCTTATTAAACAAATAGCCAATTACAATGGTTTCTCTTCTGATATTATAGATAATATTTTTAGAAAGTGTAAAAATAGGATCAACATCCGTAAATCAACGACTTTGCAATCAACCACCTCTAACGATAATGTTAAATATGTTAAACTTCCGTTTCACAAAACCACAAAGGGTCTTGATAAAATATTCAAACAGTGTAATTTCAAAATTGCTTTTACTAATAATAATAAATTAAAGATTTGCTAGGTAATCCAAAAGACAAGGTGGAAAAATTGCAAAAGTCGGGGATTTATGAAATTAGTTGTGCAGGGCCAGGGTGTTTTCAAAATATATTGGTCAGACCAAGAGGAATATAACAACAAGATTTAAAGAACACATTGCTCATTTCAAATATGGTAAATATGAAAGGTCTCAGGTCGCCAAACATATATTTGAAACCAGCCACCCCGATAAACTAGAAAATGTTAAATTGTTAAAAGCGGTACCAACGTTTTCCTCCTTAAATGCCTATGAATCAATTAAAATTGTTAAACATAAAGGACCCTCTTAAACACCGATAAAGGGCCAATAGAGTCATCTGCTTTGCTTTCCCTATTGGTCAACAACCAATGAGAAAGCAAGATTAAACTGGTTCCGCTTCAGTAGATTTAGAATTAGTATAAATTAGGTAGTTTTAAGTTATAATGTCACAATTCACTTGTTTGTTGTTGAGAACACCAGCCTGCGGGTGAGGAGAATATCCTCGATAGTGTTTAAAGCAACAATATAGTAAATTATACAGCTAATTTTTTTTTTCTACTGATGATGACCACATAGTGGTCGAAATACGTATCTAGTAATTTAAATATTTTTTGTGGTTAAGGGTTTTTATTTAATTTTATTTAAAATTTACAGATAAAACAATTTTTGGAATGTCTAAAGTCTAAAGCTATACAAAATTATTACAGTTGGATTAATTGTATTAATTAAATTAATGCATCAACAAAATTTGTTTGATAATGGCCGAGGTGATAACTTAACTTCAGTGTGCAGTTCTTGAAAGTGCGAAGGTTTTTAATTTAATAGTAGGGAAAGTACAGAAAATTATCGTTGGCAATGGAAGATGCCAGAAGATATAGGAAAGTATCAAATAGATTTCATTATTGTTAAACAACAGTTTAGGAATCAAGTGAAAGGCCTTAGAAGCTACCCAGAAGCAGATATGGACCCCGACCTTAAAATCGTAATTAAGAAGGTCATTTTTAAATTTAAAAATTTGAAAAAAGGGACGGAAAAGTCACTTTGATTTTGAGAAACTAAAAGTTAAAGGTATCTACGAAAATTTTGAAAAAAGTCAAATGAATTGCCGAAAGACATTGGGAACATTTCTGATACGAAGGAAGTAGAAACAGAATGGAATAACATTAAATCCAGTTTAGACATTCTGGGGTATACCCAAAAGTAAAATAAGAAACCGTAGATAACGAAGGATATCCTGAATTTAATAGAAGAAAGACAATAATACGACCAGACGAAGCAAGAAAACATAGATGCATAGCCATAAAATGGGAAATAGGAAGGGTAGACGAAGCATACAAACTAATTAAAATTAATGTTAGGGATATAAAACCGTGTAGCAAAAATATAAGGGGCGTGGAAGGATACATCATCATGGAAAATGTAGGGAAAGTGGTTAATGGCAAGTATATATAAACAATTTATATTCAGAACAGGAACTAGCGGCATTAGAACACGAATCGGACGTTGAAAATGATGACTTGGGATATCCTGTACTCAGAGTTGAGTTTGAATTAGCATCAAAGGGTTTGAAAAATGATAAGACACCGGGTTTAGATAAGGTGCACGCTGAAGCTCTAAAAGCCGCCGGGCAAGCAGTAACATCACGTTTCTTCCAACTTGTAAGCTATATGTATGAGACAGGCGCGATACCCAAAGATTTCAAACGTAATATCATAGTCGCTATAGCAAAAAAGTGAGGCGCTGATAGATGTGAACATTTTCGAACAATAAGTTTAACATGACAAGTATCAAAAACCTTAACTAGAATTGTACAAAGACGGATGGAAAAACGTGCTGTAGAAATAATACGAGAAGATCAATTTCGGTTTAGGCGAAACAAGGGAATGAAATAACATTAAATCCAGTTTAGACATTCTGGGGTATACCCAAAAGTAAAATAAAAAACCGTAGATAACGAAGGATATCCTGAATTTAATAGAAGAAAAACAATAATACGACCAGACGAAGCAAGAAAACATAAATGCATAGCCATAAAATGGGAAATAGGAAGGGTAGACGAAGCATACAAACTAATTAAAATTAATGTTAGGGATATAAAACCGTGTAGCAAAAATATAAGGGGCGTGGAAGGATACATCATCATGGAAAATGTAGGGAAAGTGGTTAATGGCAAGTATATATAAACAATTTATATGCAGAACAGGAACTAGCGGCATTAGAACACGAATCGGACGTTGAAAATGATGACTTGGGATATCCTGTACTCAGAGTTGAGTTTGAATTAGCATCAAAGGGTTTGAAAAATGATAAGACACCGGGTTTAGATAAGGTGCACGCTGAAGCTCTAAAAGCCGCCGGGCAAGCAGTAACATCACGTTTCTTCCAACTTGTAAGCTATATGTATGAGACAGGCGCGATACCCAAAGATTTCAAACGTAATATCATAGTCGCTATAGCAAAAAAGAGAGGCGCTGATAGATGTGAACATTTTCGAACAATAAGTTTAACATGACAAGTATCAAAAACCTTAACTAGAATTGTACAAAGACGGATGGAAAAACGTGCTGTAGAAATAATACGAGAAGATCAATTTCGGTTTAGGCGAAACAAGGGAATGGAATAACATTAAATCCAGTTTAGACATTCTGGGGTATACCCAAAAGTAAAATAAAAAACCGTAGATAACGAAGGATATCCTGAATTTAATAGAAGAAAAACAATAATACGACCAGACGAAGCAAGAAAACATAAATGCATAGCCATAAAATGGGAAATAGGAAGGGTAGACGAAGCATACAAACTAATTAAAATTAATGTTAGGGATATAAAACCGTGTAGCAAAAATATAAGGGGCGTGGAAGGATACATCATCATGGAAAATGTAAAGAAAGTGGTTAATGGCAAGTATATATAAAGAATTTATATGCAGAACAGGAACTAGCGGCATTAGAACACGAATCGGACGTTGAAAATGATGACTTGGGATATCCTGTACTCAGAGATGAGTTTGAATTAGCATCAAAGGATTTAAAAAATGATAAGGCACTGGGTTTAGATAAGGTGCACGCTGAAGCTCTAAAAGCCGCTGGGCAAGCAGTAACATAACGTTTCTTCCAACTTGT